>SJYQ01000457.1:321811-390762 GCA_006410935.1 Redunca redunca
GAGTTCACCTGTGTCACTTTGATATGCCTATTCCTCTATTACTTCAAATGTTAGTGTTTCACAACCATCTATATAAGACGAGAAGCTCAGAAGACTACTTCCACTTTCTAATCCTTTTGCCCTCCCAACCTTTCTCTCCTACTCCATCTCTATATTATTTTTGTTTATAACATAGCTTGCATTTCTTATACCTCTTGCTTATGCTTTTGAGTCATTTCTCAGACAAGAAGGGGAAATGCTACCTTATCATATACATATAGAATGTCCATACAGATTATCTTAGTACATTCAAAATAATGATTCCCAGCTTTATAGATGACAGTAGAAATGATTTGTCACATAACAAGCTGCTTTTTGTCACACACCAGTTAGAAACCCTGCAGTGATGAATCACCGTTTTAATATAGATACAATAGTGATTCCCTTAATACATTTCAGAAACTAAAAAGTAATNCACACCAGTTAGAAACCCTGCAGTGATGAATCACCGTTTTAATACAGATACAATAGTGATTCCCTTAATACATTTCAGAAACTAAAAAGTAATCAGAAAATATTTTCTCTAAGTTGAGGTCCTAAAGTTCACATACATTCCTTACAGGAGATTTACTTACTCTTTCATTTAAGCCTGTATCCTCTTTACATTCTAACAAATCAGATTATTACCAGCCCACCATCACATTAAAAGCACAAAAGAATTTTTGAGAGGTGTTAAGTGATAATTTACATCTTGGCTGCAAGGAAAGTGGTTCCACAAAACATAGCAATATAAGGGAATCAGAGAAAGTTTTATGAACATGCAACAAGCATATTCACACAGAGCATGGTCTTAAGGGTCTTTCCTTGGGCACCCTTGCAATTATTAATAATTTTGTCTTTGCAAGTGATGTCCACTGAGACAAAGACACACTTGCAGAGAGCTTAGAGCTGGGCTCACAAATCGATTTAGGGTGCCAGCCTTCTTCCTCACCTCCATTTAATGCCCCAGGCTCCCCCTGATACCCACACAAGGACAGCCACCCTCCTCCCTTCATGGTAGTAACATGAACACACACCTAGGGAGAGGTGACTATGAACATTTACTTTATGGTATCTCTGGAGAGGACATGACAGAGCTGTTGTTGCCCCAGGTGGGTAACACCGGAGTCTGAGGCCAGCAACCCAGTGAAGGCAAGTCTTTTGCACACACCATATGCGGTACCTAGCCTGCCCTGGAACAAACCTCACAAGCCCTTGGGGTTGCTCATCCTCCATAGGCTGGCGTGCAGGGCCATGGGAAAAGTACACTGATTTTCCCACTGAGGTCTGAGCTTGAGGCTTACATTGGGCTGCTGGAAGGAGGGGAAACTGCCTCAGCTGGTCCACTTACTCAGTCATAGGGAGGCTCCATGGGCACCTGCGAGAGTCTGCACTCACCTGGGAAGCATTCCCTTGCCTGATGGAATGTGACACTCAATAAAGAAACACCATAACAGGTTGAAAATACCAAGAAGAAAGAAAAACACCTGTATAAGTATTTCAGTACTTTCAAAACACATTTATTTATATATTTTAATTGACTGTTAACTTATAAAGTTGTGCTAGTTCCTGCTATACAGCGAAGTGAATCAGTTATACAGGCACCTTTTTTCAGCTTTCTTTGTCTTACAGGTTATTACAAAATACTGAATATGTTTCCTTCTGCTACACTGTAGGTCCTTGTTGGTTACCTATTTTATGTATAGTCATGCGTGCTCAGTCATGTCTGACTCTTTGCGATCCCATAAACTGTAGCCCACTAGGTTCCTCTGTCCGTGAAAATTTCCAAGCAAGAATACTGCAGTGGATTGGCTGGAGTGGCTCCTACTCCGGGGATCTTCATGACCAAAGGATTGAACCCACATCTGTATCTCCTGCATGGGCAGGCAGATTCTTTACCACCATGCCATCTGGTATGTGCATGTTAATCCCAAAGTCCTAATTTATCCCTCTCTCCTTTCCAATTTGGTAACCATAAGCTTTGTTTTCTTCTATTTTTAAATTTTATTTTATTTTTAATTGGAGGATAATTACTCTACAATATTGTGATGATTTCTGCCATACATCAACATGAATCAGGCACAAGCATACACATGTCCCCTCCTTCTAAAATCTCCCTTCCACTTCCCTCCCCATCCCACACCTCTAAACTGTCACAGAACCTGGTGACTCAGATGGTAATGAATCCACCTGCAATGCGGGAGACCTGGGTTTGATCCCTGGGTTGGGAAGATATCCTGGAGGAGGGCATGGCAACCCACTTCAGTATTCTTGGCCTGAAGAATCCCCATGGTAGAGGAGCCTGGCAGATTACAGTCCACGGGGTCCCAAAGAGTCAGATACACTGAGTGACTAAGCACAACACCAGCTTTGGGTTCCCTGCATTATCCGGCAAGTTCCCACTGGCTATCCATTTTACATATGGTAATGCATATGTTTCAATACTATTTTCTCATCTCACCTTCTCCCTCCCCAGCTGTGACCAAAATTCTGTTCTTTATATCTGTATCTCCTCTGCTACTCTGCAAATAGTATCATCAGTACCATCTTTCTAGATTCCATGCTGTGTGTTGTGCTTAGTCACTCAGTCGTGTCTGTCTTTTTGTAACCCCATGGCTGGTAGCCTGCAATTCTCCTCTCTCCATGGGGATTCTCCAGGCAAGAATACTGGAGTGGGTTGTCGTGCCTTCATTAAGGGATCTTCCCAACTCAGGGATCAAACCCAGGTCTCCGACATTGTGGGCAGATTCTTTACCATCTGAGTCACCAGAGAAGCCCATATCATATGAGTTAACATATAGTATTTGTCTTTCTCTTTCTGACTTGCTTCACTCTGTATAGTAGGCTCTAGGGTCACCCATCTCATTAGAACTGACTCAAATGTGTTCCTTTCTATAGTTGAGTAATCCTCCATCATGTATACGTACCACAGCCTCTTTAGCCATTCATCTGTCAGTGGCCATCTAGGTTGCCTCCAAATCCTAGCTATTATAAATAGTGCTGCAGTGAACAGTGGTATACATGTGTCTCTTTCGATTACGGTCTCCTAAGGGTATGTGCCCAGTAGTGGGGTTGCTGGGTTATATGGTAGTTTTAATCCCAGTTTTTTAAGGAATCACCATTCTGTTCTCCATCATGGTTATATCAGTTGGCATTTCCATCAACTGGTGGGTTGATGAGGGTTCCCTTTTCTCAACACTCTCTCCAGCATTTATTGTTTTTCATAGTCTGTTTTCTATGTCTGTGTGTCTATTTCTGTTTTGTATATAAATTCATTTGTATCATATATATATTTTTTATTTTACTACTTTTAATGGCATGCTTTTTCTGTTCTTTTTTTAAAAAGTGACCCAGATTTTTATTTTCCCCTGGTCTCCTCAAATCACAGTTAGCCCTGCAAAGTGATTGATGTATAAGACAAACAATTTTATCAATAGCTCTAACTTTTAGTGCTTAATTGCATGAAATTACAACACATGCTCCTTAACACATTGCAGGTCATCTTAGTAAGCTGAACACTTGAAGGGTGTAGGAATCCACCTTTTTTGTCATTCACATGCAATCATTCATGGACCACCTCTCCAGGTTTTGATGGTTTTGCTGTCAGATTAGTGAAAGAGTCTGTATTCTTATCTGAGTCATTTTCCTATTATATAGTCTGCCCGTGTGCATAGACTGCCTCTTTTGTAGTAAGCATAAGGCTTCCTACTTAGGAGTAGGGGAACAGATGCAAAGAAAAGACATCTGCTGAATAGAGATTCCACTTTTATAGCTATCTGTGGACTCCTGCAATCAATGAAATCACATTCGTACACTTGGCACTATGTTTGGCCCTGGGAGAGGAGGAAGCTAAGAAAGTAAAAACTGTCTCCTTTTAGGAAATTAGAATCGAATTGGCAGCTGCAAAAGCACATATACATATTAAAGAAAAAGAAACATGAAATAATGATATCCAGGGTGCCTCAAAATGATAAATACTATCAAAGATCCAAAAACTACTTTCCAGGTGGCACTAGTGGTAAAGAATCTGCCTGCCAATGCAGGAGACTCAAGAGAAGCGGGTTTGATCCCTGGGTTGGGAAGATGCCCTGGAGAAGGAAACGGCAACCCACTCCAGTATTTTGACTGCAAAAGTTCATGGGCAGGGGAGCCTGGTGGCCTACAGTCCATGGGATTGCAAAAAGGAGGATATGACTGAGCACACAAACATGCTAGAGAAGATTCTTTATTGAATACTTGCTGTAGCCTGACATCCTAGCATTGTACAGGTGTGATTTCATTGCATCCTTTCACCCATCCTAAGAGATGGCTATTGGTCTCATTTTACAAACAATAAAACTGAGTCTCAAATAGCTTAAGCTGTTCCCCAGGGTCATACAACCGGTTGGCATTCAAAGGCAGATCTGTGACCCCAAAGCATTCACTTGAAGTGTGTACTTCCCAAGGACAACTGTGTCTATTTATACAGTACATTTACCATTTAAAGAACTTTCACATCTATCACCTCATTTGATCTTCACAAAGGCCCTTGATGGAGAGCTCACCACCAAAAGGGGAGCCGAGGACACAGAGGGTGAAGAGCCTGAGTTCATTATCTATTCACAAGCGTGGCTCCTCTGATCCCCCATGATCTCAGCTAGTCTGGTAAATGAATGGATGGAAAAATGACTGTATAATCAAAGCGCGATCTGTCCAGGGTGGTACAGGATGAATAATTTATGTTGCATAAATACTGCTGGATGGAGCGCTTAACTCAACCCTTGATCAGATGCCTGTTATTATCTGGCTGGCAGACAATCAAAAAATGAAATGAAATTTGGGCAAATTCCATACACACTTGGGAGAGGCCACAGAGACCAAAGGAAGAAGACACAAAAAGAGGGGGGACTTCTGAGAGTTGAGAGCGAGTTTGGGTTTTTTAGCCTGCTGGAAGCCCATTATGAAAACAGATGAAAGCGTAACTGCATATCTTAGAGTGAAATTGTTTGTAGTCCCTGTGACTACAGATAAGCTGGTGTCTCCTTGCTGGCAGTGATCGGGGGTTGGGTGTCTCATGCATTTTCAACTTGTGGTGACTCAATCTGACATTGTTATTGAGCTCCATATTGCTTGTATGCTAATAATATGAATCTGTCACAGTGGATACAGTATTTGATCATTCATGTAACATAAAATTATTGATCTCTCCTAGAAGCTCAAATCATCATACCCTCACTCAGGCTGCATGAGTGATATGAAGACAGGAAAACAGCCTCCCTGAAGAAACTACAAGATTCTTGACACAAAACCGGTCGGGCAGCCACAATAAGAAATGCTGAGGATTTGAAAAGTTGAAGCCCTAGGCAAATGATACTTTGGGGGCATCATAAAAATTCCTATAACATCATGTTGCCTTCTTTCCAGCCTTTCCCCACATTAATCATAATCATAATCTTCCTCCCAAACAACAAATTTCTTTTCATTTCTGACTTCACAGTTTCTCTAAACTCAGAGCTGAGTCACAAGACCTTGTCTTCTTAGGGTTTTTCATCACTGCACAGTTCAGCGTATCCATGGCTGTGGAGCTGGTGGGTCCTTTCCAGCTCTGTCCCATCCTTGGATACATCCCTCCTGGGTCATGACACCTATGATTTATCCTTCTTGGACCTGAGAGCCCCACTCATGAAAGTTGGCTGGAATCTTAAACTGTTCTGAATATAAGGATGATATTTGATGCTTCTTTTCAAAGAAACATTAAAGTTGAAGGTTTCAGGGTTTTGTGTACAAACCTGACTCAAACTTGTCAAACTAAAGGAACACACCAATGCTTGTCACAGTCTGGCTTCTTTAATATTCACAATGATTACTTTCAGGTTATGCATTTTGCTTTGTCATTCCTTGATATAATTGTCTTTCGTTCTAAAAGGCATAGACTTCCCACCCTAACTCCTAGTACCTGCCTTAGCTGTTCCTTGAGTTGCATCCGGTTACCTGTATATTTGGACATAGATGCCTAGCTCAGACCTAAGACTCTATCTAAAACATGAAACATTGTTTTCCCTCTTGCCCAGAAACCTCAAAATTTCACTGAAGTGGTATTCTGACCACCTGCCTTTCTCAAGGGATTCATGTCAGCTAAGCCAGTTTGTCACACTGCTTAGAGAGAAGGGTGATTAGCTGGTATTTTCCTGTTTATTCTGCAGTTTAACTAGCACAGTTAGACATTATCCTCTTCCCACGTATCAGCTGAGTTCATTTGTTGGAGTATTTATTTCTTTTTAACATCTGATTCAATTTTGTGTTCCTAAAGTTCACAATACAAAAATGCTTAATGATATATTACAAAGTGATTACTTGTGTAGGCACCATTCATGTTTTAAAAAAAAATCACCAGAACCCAGAGCCCGCAGCTGGGTCCTTATACTCATCTCCCTCCCCAAAAAAGATAACCACCTCTCATACTGTTTCAATAACCATATTCATACATTTCTTTATAGTTTTATCTCTGCAGCAAGCATCCTTAAACACTATAGATTTAATGATTTTGTCTTTGGCTTTTATATCAATATTGTATTCCATTGTGATTCTTTCAGGTTGTTATTTGGACCTACAGTTCATTAATTTCCATTAGAAATTGAGGAAATGCCCATTAAAGCACAATAGGATCCCATACACAACTGCCAGAATGTCTCAAACTGAAAAATCTTGACTGTATCAGATGTTACCAAGGGGTTGATGTAGTGAATGCAAATATATGCAAACATTTTGGAAACCATTTTACTTTTATCTACTAGCATTTGAGGTTGCATACCCATATCCTCGGATTCAGCAATTCCGCCCTTAGACGTTTAAACCAAAACATATTTCAGGAACATAGCAGCATTATTCACAATATTTGAAAACTAGAAACTTTCCAAATGAATAACAATAGTAGAAAGATAAGTTACTAAATTCATACAATGAATTATAAAGAGTGAGAAATATTTAAGTTTTCAAGTTTCTTATACTCTTTCCTGTACATATGCTATATTTCTCACTTCAAAAAAAAAAAAAAAAGGAGGCAGAAACATCTATAACAAATTAAAACAAATCTGTACCTCCATACTGCAAAATCAGCTACTAGGTCAGTTTAGATCTTTTGCCTATCTTTGGCCTATTGGTTTATCTATATATTGTTATTTGTAGGAATTCTTTTTCTATATAGGTTAGACCCTTAGGTCTATTATGTGTTGCAAATACCTCCTATCTATCCTATTGTTTCTTTACTCACTCTGTTGTTGTTGTTGTTCAGTCGATAAGTCATGCTGACGCTTTGTGACCTCATGAATGGCAGTATGCCAGGCTTCCCTGTCCTTCGTTATTTCCCAGAGTTTGCTCAAACTCATGTCCATTGAGTCGGTGATGCCATCCAACCATTTCATCCTCTATCGCCCCTTTTCCTCCTGTCTTCAATCTTTCCCAACATCAGGGTCTTTTCCAGTGAGTCAGCTCTTTTCATCAGGGGTCCAAAGCATTGGAGCTTCAGCTTCAGCATCAGTCCTTCCAACGAATATTCAGGGTTCATTTCCTTTAGGATTTACTAGTTTGATCTCTTTGCTGTTCAAGGGACTCTCAAGAGTCTTCTCCAGCACCACAATTTGAAAGCATTGGCTTTTTGGTGCTCAGCCTTCTTTAAGGTCCAATTCTCACATCTATACATGACTACTGGAAAATCTGTAGTTTTGAGTACACAGACCTTTGTTGACAAAATGATGTCTCTGCTTTTTAATACACTATCTAGGTTTGTCATTCCTTTTGTTCCAAGGAGCAAGCGTCTTTTAATTTCGTGGTTATAGAGACTGTCTGCAGTGATTTTGAAGCCCAAGAAAATGAATTCTGTCAGTGTTTCCATTTTCCCCCTACCTATTTGCCATGAAATGATGGGATCAGATGCCATAATCTTCATTTTTGAATGCTGACTTTTAAGCCAAATTTTTCACTTTCTTCTTTCACCTTCCTCAAGAAGCTCTTTACTTCCTTTTCACTTTCTGTCTTAATTAAGCTCAAATGAGAGTTCTTAGTTTTAATGATCTAATGAGTGATATTTTTTCTTTCTGGCATCTTGTACCTTGTCCAAGATATCATAAGCTATTCTATTAGTATCATCTAGAAGCATTGCTGTTCTACCTTTCACATGTGTATCTCTGATCCTTCTGAAATTTATTTTTGTGGAGTCAAGTCATATGATCATGTCTACCTGTTCTACAGTGTCGCCTTGGCTGTAAACCAAGTGTCTCTATATACATGAGGTTATTTCCAGATTTCTAATTCTATTCCATCTGTTATTTGTCTAACCTTGAGCTAATATCACATGATCTTCATTACTGTAGTTATAATAGCTCTTGATAGATGAGAGAACAACTCCTCTCACCTTATTCAAGTGCATCATTAACTCTTCTTGTGTTTCAAGTTTCCATATGCATTTTAAAGTAAGCTTGTCAAGCTCCAAAACAAAATTTGCAGGATATTGATCAGGATTGTAATGAATCATTGAATCAGTGTGAGAATAACTGACATCTATACAATATTAGTCATGAGTGAATGAACCTTGTTTTCTCTCTCTCTTCTCTTTATTTAAATCTAATTGTATATTTATCTCAATAATGTTTTATAATTTTCTGCATAGAAGACTGTACTTCTCTGTTTAGATTCATTCTTAGGTATTTTATATTTTTGACACTACTCTGAATTGTACATAATTTTCAAATATGATTTTCTGTTTGTTGCCAGTGTACAGAAGTAAATTTAGTAAATTTACCTTGAATCCACCAGTCTTGCCAAGCTCATTAATCCTAATAATTTATATATGGATTTTTTTCATATTTTCTATGTATATAACAACATCCATGAATAATGACAATTATATATTTTCTTTCTGATTCTAATGTTTAAAACATTATTTTTGTCTTTGCTGAGTTGGGTAGTCCCCTAGTAAAATATTCAATAGTAGCAAAAATAACAGACAACCTTGTTTATTCCTGATCTCAGAACATCTTTGAAAATGTTACCGATCATATGACCTTTGTTTAGATATATTTGTAGATTGCTTTTAGCTCCTTTAGCATACACAATATTTTCTCAATAAATATATAGCTAGAAATATGTTTCTATGGGTTTATATATATATATATATATATTTAATTTGTAGGAATTATTTTTCTGTGTACATTAGAGGCTATCTGCTTGCCAGACTCCTCTGTCCATAGGATTCTCCAGGCAAGAATACTAGAGTGGTTTGCCATGCCTTCCTCAAGGAGATCTCCTCAACCCAAGAATTGAAACAGCATTTCTACCATCTCCTGCATTCCTGCATTTGAAGGTGGGCTCTTTACCACTACTACCACCTGGGAAGCCAAAAAAAAAAAAAACATATATATATACACACACAGAGCCATTTATACATTATTATCCTAATACCATGGTATCCATTTTATAATCCATAGGTTATCATGCTATTATCACATCATGATATATAAAATCAAGGATTCTGCAATCCTTTATATAGTCTGTTAGATTTAGTATTTAGTATATTTGAATATTTTATTGAAGCATGGCAAACAAGTAAAAGAAATGTCATAGCTAAACAATTCAATCATAAGAGAATTGACATTCCCAGGTAACTAAGTTTGTTAATATTTTCTTTCAGATTTACTAGATTCATGAACACATATGGCTCTATCAAACCATGGACATAATAAGAGTTAAAAAAATTTCAAAAAACACACTTAGGAATCAGACTTGAAGCCAGAGGGTCTAGAATCTTTTTTGGCAAAAAGATTATTGACATTCTAACTAAAAGCTAGCTGACCCTCAGCTTTTGGGTGAAATTGAAAAGGGTAATGCATTTTGCAAACAAAATAGAGTGAGATGTCGGCAGAGCCACATACAGTCCTTAAGTGAGGAAGAGATTTAGGGCTCTGCAATCTGACAGTCCAGAGCTTTTCGTAACACTCTATTTACATACTGTGTCACTTTGAACATGTTTTTCACCTTCCCTAATACTCAGATTCTTTGTCTATTCAGTTCAGTTCAGTTCAGTCATTCAGACCCATGGACTGCAGCACGCCAGGTTTCCCTGTCCATCACCAACTCCCTGAGCTTGCCCAAACTCATGCCCATTGAATCGGTGATGCCATCCAACTATCTCATCCTCTGTCATCCCCTTCTCCTCCCACCTTCAATATCTGCCAGCATCAGGGTCTTTTCCAGTGAGTTGGCTCTTCACATCAGATGGCCAAAATATTGGATTTTCAGTTTCAGCACCAGTCCTTCCAAAGAATATTCAGTACTGATTTCCTTTAGGATTGACTGGTTGGATTTCCTTGCAGTTCAAGGGACTCTCAAGAGTCTTTTCCAACACCACAGTTCGAAAGCATCAATTCTTTGGCACTCAGCTTTGTTTATAGTCCAACCCTCACATTCATACATGACTGGTGGAAAAACCATAGCTTTGACTAAATGGGACTTTGTTGACAAAGTAATGCCTCTGCTTTTTAATATGCTGTCTAAGTTGGTCATAATTTTTCTTCCAAGGAGCAAGTGCCTTTTAATTTCATGGCTGTAGCCACCATCTGCAGTGATTTTGGAGCCCACAAAATTAAAGTCTCTTACTGTTTCCACTGTTTCTCCATCTATTTGCCATGAAATGATGAGACCAGATGCCATGATCTTCGGTTTTTGAATACTGAGCTTTAAGCCAACGTTTTCAGTCTCCTCTTTCACTTTCATCAAGAGGCTCTTTAGTTCTTCTTCGCTTTCTGCCATAAGGATGGTGTCATCTGGATATCTGTGGTTATTGATATTTCTCCCAACAATCTTGATGACAGCTTGTGCTTCATCCAGCCTAGCATTTCTCCTGATGTACTCTGCATATATGTTAAATAAGCAAAGTGACAATATACAGCCTTGACATACTTCTTTCCCAATTTGGAGCTAGTCTTTGTTCCATGTCTGGTC
Source organism: Redunca redunca (assembly GCA_006410935.1). NCBI lineage: Eukaryota > Metazoa > Chordata > Mammalia > Artiodactyla > Bovidae > Redunca > Redunca redunca. The sequence goes on from SJYQ01000457.1 coordinate 332,804, forward strand.
CTAACTGTTGCTCCTTGACCTGAATACAGATTTCTCAAGAGACAGGTAAGGTGGTTTGGTATTACCATAGCTAAGAATTTTCCACAGTTTATTGTGATCCACACAGTCAAAGGCTTTGGCATAGTCAATGAAGCAGAAATCTTTCTGGAACTCTCCTGCTTTTTTAATGATCCAACAGATGTTGGCAATTTGATCTTTGGTTCCTTTGCCTTTTCTTAATCCAGCTTCAACATCTGTATGTTCACAGTTCACATACTCTTGAAGCCTGGCTTGGAGAATTTTGAGCATTACTTTGCTAGCACGTGAGATGAGTGCAATTGTGTGGTAGTTTGAACATTCTTTGGCACTGACTTTCTTTGGGATTGGAGTGAAAACTGACCTTTTCTAGTCCTGTGGCCACGCTGAGTTTTCAAATTTGCTGGCATATTGAGTTCAGCACTTTTATAGCATCATCTTTTAGGATCTGAAATAGCTCAACTGGAATTCCATCACCTCCATTAGCTTTGTTCATGGTGACACTCCCTAAGGCCCACTTGACTTTGAATTCCAGGATGTCTGGCTCTAGGTGAGTGATCATACCATCATGGTTATCTGGGTCATGAAGATCTTTTTTTGTATAGTTCTTCTTTCTATTCTTGCTTCTGTTGGATTGATAACATTTCTGTCTTCTATTGTGCACATCTTTGCATGAAATATTCCCTTGGTATCTCTAATTTTTTGAAGAGATCTATAGAGATCTATAGTCTTTCTCATTCTATTGTTTTCCTCTATTTCTTTGCATTGATCACTGAGGGAGGCTTTCTTATTGCTCCTTGCTAGTCTTTGAAACTCTGCATTCAGATGGGTATATGTTTCCTTTTCTCATTTGCCTTTCACTTCTCTTCATTTCATAGCTATTTGTAAGGCCTCTTCAGACAACGATTTTGCCTTTTTTGCATTTCTCTTTTTGGCAATGGTCTTGATCACTGCCTCCTGTACAATGTCAGGAACCTCCATTCATAGTTCTTCAGGCACTCTGTCTATCAGATCTAATCCTCTGAATTTATTTGTCACTTCTACTGTATAATCATAAGGGATTTGATTTAAGTCATACCTGAATGGTCTAGTGATTTTCCCTACTTTCTTCCATTTAAGTCTGAATTTGACAATAAGGAGTTCATGATCTGAGCCACAGTCATGTCTCAGTCTGTTTTTGCTGACTATATAGAGCATCTCCATCTTTGGCTGCAAAGAATATAATCAATCTGATTTTGGTGTTGACCATCTGGTGATGTCCATGTTTAGAATCTTCTCTTGTATTGTTGGAAAAGGGTGTTTTCTATGGCCAGTGTATTTTCTTGGCAAAAGTCTATTAGCCTTTTCCCTGCTTCATTTTGTACTCCAAGGCCAAATTTGTGTTATTCCAGATGTTTCTTGACTTTTTAATTTTGCAGTCCTCTATGATGAAAAGGACATCTTTTTCGGGTGTTAGTTCTATAAGATCTTGTAAGTCTTCATAGAACCATTCCAACTTCAGCTTCTTCAGCATTATTGGTTGGAGCATAGACTTGGATTACTGTGATATTGAATGGTTTGCCTGGGAAATGAACAGAGAGATTGTTCTATCGTTTTTGAGACTGCACTCAAGTACTGCATTTTGGACTCTTGTTGACTATGAGGGCTACTCCATTTCTTCTGAGTTTCCCTGGTGGCTCAGACAGTAAAAGAGTCTGCTCGCAATACGAGAGACCCAGGTTTGATCACTGAGTCAGGAAGATCCCCTGGAGAAGGAAATGGCAACCCACTCTAGTATTCTTGCCTGGAAAATTCTACAGATGGAGGAACCTCATAAGCTACAGTCCATGGAGTCACGAAGAGTAGGACATGACTGAGCAACTTTCTTCTAAGGGATCCTTGTCCACAATAGTAGATATAATGTAGTAGATAAAATTGCTTCAGTATTCTTGCCTTGAGAACCCCATGAACAGTATGAAAAGGCAAAAAGATATGACACTGAAATATGAAATCCCTAGGTCTGTAGATGCCCAGTATGCTACTGGAGAAGAGTGGAGAAATAACTCCAGAAATAATGAAAAGACAGAACCAAAGCGAAAATGACATCCAGTTGTGGATATGATTGGTGATGGAAGTAAAGTCTGATGCTGTAAAGAACAGTATTGCCTAGGATCCCGGAATGTTGGGTTCAAGAATCTTCATCTGTAAATCCAAGAAATTACTACCCTTTTAAAGAGAGTCTTAAGCAACCAAACTGTGCTAGTTTGTAAAAACCAGTGTTTGGCACACAGTAGATGCTCAATAAATGTTCATTTCCGTCTCTCTACATATCTTCCCTTGGTTAACAAAAACACAAAGCAATGACAAAAATAATTAAATGACTCAGGGTCCAGTTTTTCAGGTGTAAATAAAGTACACAGAAGAAGGAAAATGTGGCAGTAAAGGAAAAGTCCAAGTCACATTATAGCTCAGATTGTGGTTCCTCCCTCACATTTAGTACAGGGATAAAGTGGGCATCAGGTGTTCAAATTAGAAAATGTGGGTCAGAGGTCAGAGTGTCTGCAAGAGTGAGGTCTTACTACCTTATTTCCCATAACATGAGCAGATGACCTGTTACTTTCCTTGGGGTGTGAAGAATAGTGGGTGAAACACTTCTGCCCAAATATTGACACAGAGGAATCAGAGAAGGGAAGGGGTTCCAGGAAGTATGCTGGTAGCTGTACATTATAGTTTGCATGATTGCATCCTTATATTCAGCCCCTCAGGGCTTCCCAGGTGGCTCAGTGATAAAGAATCCATCTGCCAGTGAAGGAGACACAAGAGATGCAGTTTCAATCCCTGGGTCAGGAAAATTCCCTGGAGTAGGAAATGGCAACCCACTCCACTATTCTTACTTGAAAAATTCCATGGACAGAGGAGCCTTGTGGGCTACAGTCCATGGGATCACAAAAAGTCAGACACGGCAGAGCGCACACACACACACGTTCAGCCCCTGGAGGTGAGCTCTGTTGTTTCACTCTACCTTGGCCATTCAGTGCTGGCTCAGTGTTTATGATGGGAGCATCACTGACATTTTGAGTTAACTGCTGGTGGCTGTGCTTTTCCTGGAGGATGATCTGCTCTGTTTTTCACTTGAGTCATTTGTAGAGATGTAGATGGACCTAGAGTCTGTCATACAAAGTAAAATAAGCAGAAAGAGAAAACAAATATTGTATATTAATGCATTTATGTGAAATCTAGAAAAAATGGTATAGATGAACCTATTTGCAGGGCAAGAATAGAGATGAAGACATAGTGAATGGACTTGTGGACACAGTAGGGAAAGGAGAGTGTGGGATGAATTGGGAGATTAGGATTGATATATATCTAATGCTGCTGCTGCTGCTAAGTCGCTTCAGTCATGTCTGACTCTGTGCGACCCCATGGACGGCAGCCTACCAGGCTTCCCCGTCCCTGGGATTCTACTATGTGTAAAATAGATAGCTAGCGGAAACATGCTGTATAGCACACGGAGCCCAGCTTGGTGCATTGTGATTACCTAATGGGGTGGAATAGGGGGCTGAGAGAGAAAGGATATATATCAACATATAGCTGATTCACTGTGTTGAACAGAAGAAAATAGTGCAACATTGTAAGGCAATTGCACACCAATAAAAAATAAATAACAAATTGGGTTGTTCTGGACTCCTAGACATTTAGGGATGTTTCTATCAGGAATGTTGTATGTATCTATTAATAACTTTCAAACATCAGTGTTTATGTTAAAACCATCTCCAAAAAATAGATACCCTTCTCAATCAATGCCCTCTGTGCCTCTTGCTTAGTCATATATCTCAGTTTGCATCTGTTTCACAGTCCAACATGATCCTTGACTTCATTTCCACTACTGCAGTTGAACTGGAATTGAGAATGAAGAAAGCAAGCCAGGACTTTTAAGAAAATGGAACATGGTTACAATATTAAACCCAAGCTATAGGCATATTGTGCTAATGTCTTCATGTTATTGTCCTGAAAACTTGGAGAGTCACTGAATTACTTTTTCTCCTACCTCCTTCCCCTGAGTGCTACAAACTAACATATGAACATAATTCTCAAAGTGTTACTTCAGCTTCAGTTTTCTTCATTTCCATTTGATTTTCCGGTTTGGCTTTCAGAGGATGCAAACCAAACACACCATTTCCATTTTCCTAGGGCAGAAATCTAAAACCTACTCTGGCCACTTTATATACAACTTCACCCCTTCATAAAACTTCCTCTTTCCACTTGCCCACTTTATATTTTTCTGTCGCTCTTAACATACTATACATATATATATTTTTTATTTTACTTTATAATACTGTATTGATTTTGCCATACATCAGCATGAATCCGCCACAGGTGTACATGTGTTACCAATCCTGAACCCCCCTCCCACCACCCTCCCCATACCATCTCTCTGGGTCATCCCAGTGCACCAGCCCCAAGCATCCTGTATCCTGCATTAAACCTAGACTGGCGATTCGTTTCTTACGTGATATTATACTTGCTTCAGTGCCATTCTCCCAAATCATCCCACCCTCTCCCTCTCCCACAGAGTCCAACAGTCTGTTCTATACATCTGTGACTCTTTTGCTGTCTCGCATACAAGGTTATCGTTACCATCTTTCTAAATTCCATATATATGTGTTAGTATACTGTATTAGTGTTTTTCTTTCTGGCTTACATGTAATTAAATTGTCTTTTATTTGTTTCCCTTACTAGACAATAAATGCCTAGAAGCAGATATTTGACTATATGCATCCCCAGGGCATGGCATATAGCATTGCTTGGTAAATTTTCATCAAAATAATTATGCAATTTATAACAAAACTCATTGAATTCTAAATGATCCACGCTGGTTTGGGGTAAGGAGCTAGGTTGGAGATTGAAGGAAAGGAATGTTCAAAAAGTTTGCAAAGAAATATGCAATAAGACAATGAGTACTTAACAATGCATTTTCTATCCAATGGCACTTTCATATCATAAAGGTCTTGTTCCACAGAAATGAAGTTCCTTCTGCAACACCCATTCTTTCACAAACCCTAACTGACCTACTCTTGATTTATGCATTCAAACACAAAACTGACCAAATCACTGAGCTGCTGCTGCTGCTGCTGCTAAGTCACTTCAGTTGTGTCTGACTCTGTGCAACCCCATAGACAGCCCACCAGGCTCCCCGTCCCTGTGATTCTCTAGGCAAGAACACTGGAGTGGTTGCCATTTCCTCCAATGCATGAAAGTGAAAAGTGAAAGTGAAGTTGCTCAGTCATGTCCGACTCTTCATGACCCCATGGACTGCAGCCTACCAGGCTCCTCCGCCCGTGGGATTTTCCAGGCAAGAGTACTGGAGTGGGGTCCTCAAATGCAAACTGTGAGGCCTCAGCCCAGGACGACTATATCAGAAACTCTAGGAGAGGGACCCAGCAACCTGAATTTTAACAAGCTTTCCAAGGCATTATCCATGGTCAAATCTGAGAATCACTGTTGTATGTCTTCTTCAAAGAAAGAGAGTACTTTAAATCATTTTTTTTTCAGTTCTGAGATAAAATGAAAATTATGACTATGCAATAAATAATTCAAAGCCTCTCTCCTTTGTATGTTGGTATAATACATATATATACACATATACTATATATCATACACATATATGATAATATATTTGTGCCTGTGTGTATAAAATGTATGTGTATTTAATGTATACACACACACATGCATGCACACACTTGTACAAACATTTAAAAGCTAAATGTATACCCCTCAATGTTCTGATGGTTGAAGGGCCTTAAAAGCCACAATACCTGTCTCAGGTTGTCATTTGTATAAGCTGCATGTCTTGCATTCAACTTAGAAGAGTTGACAAGTCATTCTCAGACCTGTCTTTTCTAGGGCTGGGCTGATTGAAGGGATAGTAGGGGATGCAAAAATAATGAGACATTCTCCAGAGAGGAAATGACATGACAGTAAGGCAGTTCACTTCTTAAACCATCATGACCCAATCTGCATGTGGGAATTCTATGCTTTATAGAGACATGGAAAGATCATTTTGGAGGGGACTAAGGTTAGTGGAAGGTCAAAGAAAAATAGCTCTCCAATAGCAGTTCATGCTTCTTAATCCAAGCTATGCTTCCTGAATTGTTGAAACCTGGTATTGGATATTTAGGGGAGATAANGGGAGATAATGAGATGAGGAAATCAACGTTTAATAAGCACCCAATCTGGACTGGATTTCCACATGCATATTTCACTTAATCTTCATAATAACTCACATTCTATAATTCTATTTCAGTGTTAGAGAAGGAAATTGAAATTTAGGGAGGCTGTGTAACTTGTCAAGGATCATATATTTAGTAAATGGGGTCATTCATTACTAAAAAGCTAATTGATACTTCAAGTTGGACTTTTTTTTTTTTAACCACACTGCACAGCATATGGGGGTCTCCCCTTCCCAGGGATAGAAGCCATGCCCCTTGCAGTGGAAGTATGGAGTCTTAACCACTAGACCACCAGAGAAGTCCTAACTTGGACATTTTAAGGCAATGATTCTCAAACTTGGAATCACCAGAGGCTTAAAAAATATGCGTAGCCATTGTCTACTCCATAGTTTCTGATTTGATCATTTTATGGAGCGACCTAAGTATTGGGATGTTGACAGACTCCCTAGATCACTTTACTAGACAGCCTGTTTTGAAAAATGCTGTGTGTGTGTGCTCAGTAACATATGACTCTTTGTGACACCATGGACTGTAAGCCTCCAGGCTCCTCTTTCAGTGGGATTTTCCAGGCAAGAAATACTGGAGTCAGTTGCCATTTCCTACTCCACAGGATCTTTCCTACACAGGGATCAAACCCATGTCTCTTAGGTCTCTTGCACTGACAGGCAGGTTATTTACCACATGGGAAGCCTGTTGAGAAACACTGCTCAAGGAATAAAGCACCAGCCTTAGGGCATGTCAGAGTCTGGTGAAAGTGACAGTTATAGCCATTGTGGTATAGGGCGACAGGATGTCTAGTAATCTAGGAGCAGTGGTGACTTGAGGTGCTTCCTATGCAAGCACAGAGAAGGTACTCATCACCCAGGCTGCTCCTCATTTCCCAGAGCCTAAGTATAGTTACAAGGAACAAAAAAGGAAAAAGGAAGAAAGAACAGTTAAGGGAGAAAAAGAGGAAATATCAAATGGAAAGCAGCATAAGTGTACTGTGGAGAGCTAGTTTGGTATCCCTGGAGTGTGAGGAAGTGACTGATGATGGAGAGAGAAAAAAGCTGGGTTTATACAGGTATCCTTGAAGGACTTGAGACATAAGATACAGATAGCCAAGAAACACACGAAAAGATACTCAGCATCACTAATCATTAGAGAAATGCAGATCAAAATTATAACCAGGTATTACCTCACACCGATAAGAATGGCAGTCATAAAAAAATTCCACAAACAAGAAGTATTGACGAGGGTGTGGAGGAAAGGGAACCAATCCTATACTACTGGTGGGAATGTGATTTGGTACAGCCACTACTAGAGAACACTAAGGTGGTTACCTCAAAATACTAAAAACAGAGCTCCCATTTGACCCAGCAATCCCACTCCTGGGCATATACTCAGACAAAACCGTAATTCAGAAAGATACTTCTAGCCCAATGTTCATTGCAGAACTGTTTACAGTAGCCATAACATGGTTGCAACCTAAAGATCCATCGATAGATGAATGGATAAAGAAGATGTGGTACATATATACAATGGAATATTACTCAGCTATAGAAAGTAATGAAATTTAGTCATTTGTAGAGATTTGGATGGACCTAGAGTCTGTCACACAGAGTGAAGTAAGGCAGAAAGAGAAAAACAAATATCATATAAAATCACTTATGTGGAATCTACAAAAATGGTACAGGTGAACCTATATGGAGAGCATGGATAGAGAAACAGATGTAGGGAAAGGATGGGCAGATGTGGAGTGGGGAAGGTGGGGAAGGGAAAGGTGGGATGAATTGGGAGATTAGGTTTGACATATATGTATGCTACCATGTATAAAATATATAGCTAGTGGGAACCAGCTGAATAATACAGGGTGCTCTATAATGCTCTATGATGACCTAGATGAGTGGGATGAGAGGGTAGGAGGGAGGTCCAAGAGGGAGAGGATATGTGTATACATAAAGCTGATTCTGCAAAGTTGTAAATCAATTATACTCTAATTGAAAAATAAGAAAATAGAATGTAAATAGACTTAGAGAAAAATAAGTTTGTCATCTGTGTTTAGTCACTCACTTGTTTCCAACTCTTTGCAACCCCATGGACTATAACCCGCCAGGTTCCTTTGTCCATGGGGTTCTCCAGGCAAGAATACCAGAGTGGGTTGCCCTGCCCTCCTTCAGGGGATCTTCCCAACCAAGGGACTGAACCCAGGTCTCCCGCATTGCAGGTAGATTCGTTACTATCTGAGCCACCAGAGAAGCCCATGAATACTGGAGTGAGTAGCTTATCCCTTCTCCAGGGGATCTTCTCAGCCCAGGAATCTCCTGCATTGCAGTTGGATTCTTTAACAGCTGAGCTATCAGGGAAGCCCAAAGTTAGTCGTTTGTGTGCATCCTCCATCATATCCGACTCTTTGTGACCCCATGGACAGTAGCCTGTCAGGGTCCTCTGTCCCTGGGATTTCCCAGGCAAGAATACTAGAGTGGGTCGTCATTTTCTTTCCAGGGAATCTGCCCAACTCAGGGATCAAACCCAGTCTCTTACATCTGCTTTGGCAGGCAGATTCTTCACCACTAGCGCCACCTGAGAAGTTAGTCATAGGTGAAAGTAAAGTTAAAACAAATTTAGGAATTAGCTGATCTAATCAGCTAATTTATAGGTGAGAAAACTAACATGCAGAAGAGCTTCTCAACTTGCCCCAAACCGACAATCAAATCATGTTAGGGGGAGAACCATGACTGAGTTATATTCCTTGAGACTTTTCAGGCAAGTTTCAACCACTGCAACACAGTCAGAAGAGAATAGAGACTTGTGTGTTTGAAAAGTCAGATAAGGGTTTGATATAAGGGAAAAGTAGACACCAACTGAATGGAGACGGATGTACTGTTTATCTTGTTAATGACCTTAAATAAGTCTCTGGGTAGGCAATCACCTATATGCTTGTTCTGTTTCCAAAGATGCTCTTTTTAAGATAGGCATACATCGAACAGCTAGCTGTGTATTGAATTTACTCACTGTGATTTCATTGTATTTTTAATGGGTAGTTTCTGAAGTAAGAAATGAGAATGAATCATAATGCTTTAATGGATTTAGGTTATTCTAGCAATCCCGTGTGGTTCCTAGTCTTGACCACCTCCATCTTCCTGGCAGCTTTTCTTTATCTTGAAAAGATGGAAATTTGTGTGTTAATTCCTCCCCACCCTCTGTCAGAGGCTTAGACACACATTCATGGCCTTTGCTTTAAATTAAAAGAGCTAACACTTTTCATAACCCTCATGTGATTATCCTAAGACAGCCTGCTTTAGGCAGAATGACCATTTAAAGCACATTTCATCAATCCGTTGATGGAAAAGTACAACGCTTCCCTCCCAGCTGGTCTCCAAGCACATTTTTACATTTTCCTTCCCTGCTTTCTACACTGATTTTCATCCCTCAAATGTTTCAGAGGCTTTCTCCTTTGTCTGTATTTTGGTTCACTGAAGACTGCACAGTCAACACAATTACTGCTTACGCCTGACTTCCAGAACTTTTACTATCATTGAGAAGAGATGAAAAACTCAAAAATGCTCTTCTTTTCAAGATAAGCCTATGTGGGATATCTATGTGTTGAATTTACTCACTGTGCCTTTGAGTAGGTTATTAGAGGGTAGATTTTAGAGTAAGAAATAAAAGAGAATGAATCATAATGCTGTAATAGATTTGAGTTTGTGGTCAAATGCTGAATTAGACTTTAGGAGTCTACAGTTAGCAACGATTTGATGTACTACGAATTGTGAGATGAACCATAAGACATGAGCTTGAGGAACTCACTGTTTGTATCACCCCACTCATCCTGAATTATCCAGCTTGCCCAACTTTTGAAAACCACAGCAAAGCTTTTCCTGCCACTGCAACCCATGCTGATCTTTCCCTTCTGTGAACATCAGCTGAATTTTACAGTGTGTACCAAACAATTTAGCACTTAGCACTAATTAAATGAGGTTAAATAAAATCACTTCTGTAGAAGTGCCTGCTGTAAACTGTACAAGACAGATGCATGGCATTATTACCACCATTAATTAGATTAATTGGCTTTTGTATGTTCATTTTTCCTCCTTGGCTCTTTTGTAAGTCTTCAACTGGAGGTTCCGTATCAGCTAGTTCATAATGGAAGGAGAGGTGATGCTAAATAGCTGTGGATTTATTAAAGGTGGGATTACTTGGTGGGTCTGATTCATGGCTTATTATCTACAATAGGTGTGTTTCTTCTGCCGCCATTTTATCCTTGAAAATCCTCCCTCATCCCTGCAAGGGGAACCATGCCAGAGCTCCATCCAGCTATATTTAGACAGCCAGAAGTGAACTAACTGTAACATGATTTATAATCTTAAGTCCAGGGAAATGATATTACTAATTAAATCATGAAACATTAGGCAGGCTGTCAAGCACAGATATATTTAAAGTCATAACAACCCTTGCCTATTTGTAAAGTGTTTGCATATTGAATGATTCTAGTGAAATTGTTTCTATTTATCAGACCAAGTATAAAGTGTTCATCACCAAGGCATCTGCAAACAAGACAGACCATCTAAGATAAACCCAAGCCCAAGAGAGCAATTTCTCCTTCATTTCACATTTTCCATTTCTCTACAGCCCTTCTGTGAATCTGAGCTTCACCCAATTTTGGAGTCAGCAATTTCAAAACTTGGCAACTTCTAGAAGCGAAAGTGCATGATAACGTGAGGCAGAAGGAAGAGATAGAAGCAGCAGAGCCTAGATGCCTATCTCGTGCTGGGTTCATTCTCAAAACACTAATCCTGCCTCTCCCATTCCACAGATGAGAAAACCAAAACAGAGATGTGAAAAGAAAAAATTATTCTCATTTATGGCCTGGCTAACAAGGGGCAGAACGTGTGGAACTGAGGACTCTCTGATGCTGAAGTTAGTGGTCCTTTGAGGCCAATTTCACTTTCTGGGAGGAAACTTTTCCTCCCAGGCTCTTTTCCTTTATACCTATTGAAATTCCTATGTTTGATGATAAGAAAGGTCTTCCCAGGTGGCGCTCATGGTAAAGAACCTGCCTGCCAATACAGGAAACATAACAGGTGCGGGTTCAATCCCTTGGTTGGGAAGATCCCCTGGAGAAGAGACTGGCAACCCACTCCAGGAATCTTGTCTGGAAAGTGGCACGGACAGAGGAGCCTGGTGGGCTATGGTCCATAGGGTTGCAGAGACAGACACAGCTGAAGCAATTTAGCGTGCATGTAGCACGATGATAAGAAAACTAAGAAAAATGAGTAGATGAAGGTGTCAGTGCTCTTCAGAGATGGTCACATTCACGAGTTAAATTCTTGTAAGGGGGATAAATGTCTAAATTCAAAAGCGATGAAAACTCTTTGGGTTTGGGGGTCTAACAGATCTTTGTCCCACTGCCAGGGCACATGGAGAACTCCTCAGCTCTAGGTATCCTTATCTTTAAAGTGGGATAATGATACCTGTATCAACAGTGTTTAAGAAGATTAAACGGAGATAATTTTTAGATATCTACAAGAAGGCAAAGGAAAGGGCACAGCGGGAGAGAGTAGGACTTCTCTACATTTCCTAAATCATATTCATGTGTTTACTTGTTCTCTGCTTGAAGATGGCCTTAAATACTGCATATTCTACAAATTTTGGCAAACACGATAGGCACATCCTGCTTCAGCACAAAGTATTATATTGAGCATAATAAAATTGTGGTTTAAGATGAAAGGCTTGAAAATCAAGTTAAATAGAATACTGAAGCCTTAATTGAAGTTCCAAAATGATTGCTTTAAAATCTCTTCATCTTGCTTTGTTACTTTGCTATCTGGTTTTGAAGTGACGGAAGCCGCCAGCTGACCTAACTTATACTCTAACAGCTTTCTGTCACTGTTGCAAATGTGTAGACAGACACCGTCTCTTATCCTGAGAGTGTTAGAGAATCACAGTAAATTACATGCACGGAGGTGAAGAAAGGTCTTTGGCATTAAATCCCAGGCTGGGACTTCGTCTTCATCCCATATGGATTGTTAACTTGCCAAATTCAAGACTACAAACTGTTCTTCATAATTAGATTTCAAAAACCTTTTTCTGATTTTTCTTTTTCTGTAACCAGGATTTGCCACTTAAAATTGTAAATTGCAAATTTACAGGGTCCATATCTGATCATTTTTTATATCTTCTCTAAGCTCCAGTGTAGAGGGGGGAATTGCCTTTGTTTTCAGTGTCACATTTGGGTGGCTTTAAATTGCTAACCCTGATGTGAGTGAACCGAAGAGGGAACAAGAAGGATGCACCGCTCTTTGGTCCTTTGGCATGCGGGATCCAACCCAAGCTCAGTGCTGAATTGCCAAGTCTCTGGCTCCACCTGTCTCGGCCTCAACTCCCACCACTCTGCTGTTTAGTCTTCACTCAATCACTTCTTCTCTGATTCTTTCACATGAAATGACTGCCCTTTGGCCTGATCATGTAATACTATATAACTTTTGATAATGAAAGGAATGCATTTATTTCTTGTGCTTGAAAATGATGCATAAACTAAGACCCATCTGGACCAGCCAGGAAATCTGATCAACCGACCTATGCAAATCTCCTCTTCAGTATCCTCCAGGCTCCTTCAACACTGATCATGAGCCCCAGATTCTTTTTTTTTTTTTAATTGGGGATATAGTCACTTTACAATATTGTGTTAGTTTCTGCTGTACAACAGGGTGAATCAGTCATATGTATATACATATGTTCCTGTCCTTTCAGACCTCCTCTCGCCTATCCCATCCATCTAGGTCGTCACAAAACACCAAGCTCCCTGTACTATACAGCAAGTTCCCACCAGCTATCTAAGTTTTTTATATCTAATCTTTTTTTTTTTTTGGTATGATTCTGTTCTTACGTACTTTGAATGGATGCATTAGCTCACCAATCAGGTTTTAACCTCAAAATAGAGACTTTCCTCCTTGAGTGCCTACTGATGCTATGGAATGGTCCAAGTAGATAGTCAAACACGGAATGGATAAATGCATCAATTAAAACTCTTTAGATGGCTCCCTCTCTTTTGTAAATGGGAAAAAATAAAGGTGATAATTGTGATAATGGTAGCAAGACCCAGAAGTATAAAAATTCCAAGAATAATATTCTCATAAACATTAGCAGCAACAGCTGTTTTTGAAATTGCTTTTATTTAGAAAAATCTGAAAAGGAGTACACTAGAATTACTCTATTTTCTATTAATATGAGTGGTTGTGTTTCAGTGAAAGGAACATTGACCCAAAGATGTTAGTTGACTTGACTTATAATCCTGACCCTGATGAAATAACTCTGTGATCTTAAACGTGTCATTTCAAGTGGATAAAGCCCCCACTTTTCTGATCTATGAATTGAGTTAATAAAGCAGTTTTTTCTTCCTCTAAATCACAGCCATCCTGTGATAAGGCATTTGATACCATAACTTCATTAAAATCATGCTTATGTAAGAAGGATTTCATTCTTCATTCTGTATAGAAATGCCATGAAGTGCTTAGCACACAAGATTGTGAAGTTTTGTCAACAATCTTATGTCATATATATCACCAAATCCACCTGCGGGTGAGGAAATGGAGATGAAGAAGGATTAAATAAGTTGATCAAGTTACTAACGGCTGGAATTAGGAGTCAACCTAAGGTTCATCTGGCTCTATAATCAGGAATTGAATCATGTCATGGCTCCAGCAAATCTAATGATTTCTTGATGGGTGATTGGGAGGTAATATATCAGAAACTTATCTTATGATTCATTAAGCATAAGTGGCTCCATGCAGATTCCATCCAAATGTTTTAAGGTAGTGCAGCTGTAAGACATTGATTTTATTTCTCCACTGAGAAAAGTGGGTAGTTTCTATGTAGAAGTTAAAAGAAAGACTTTTCTGGGAAGAAAACCCTCATGGGTATGCCATAAGCTTTCATTGGTTTACATATTTTTCATTCCCACTACATGGTTTTTAGAAAGAAATAGACCCTTCTTAGGAAGCCCCCCTTTTACAGTAGCAAGAACAAGAGCAGTATTTTATTTAGCTTCCTGTTTTTGCATTACACCATGTGCATGCCATGACTGTGTACCAAGAATGGATAAAAACTCCTCTCCAGGTAAGACCTCAAAGATGTATGGGAAGACATGTATTAATGGATATCTATTTAGTCTATTGAACATGTTGCCATTCTATTGAGGACAAGGATTATACAGGATGCCCTGATCTACCTTGGTCTTTGCAAGTTAAAAGAGAATATTTCAATGTGCTACAGCAGCACCATTAGATTTAATAGGAGCCCATTTTCAGATTATACCTGAGCACAAAAGATATCTATAAATCTCTCCCATATGATACTCAGAGAGAACTCTGCCACAAAGCTTGGGGTCAAAGAACACAAAAATAGGAAGGTAAAGCCAGAGAGAACTAGGAACAGCAGTAGCCCCTCCCAGAATCAGCCAAGGACTCCAGAAATATCAGTGATCAACAGTCAGGAGAAGAAAGAGGAATGTATCCTAACTTGAAGGAGGCTACAGACTAAACCTCAAGCATGTCCTTTCTTAGACTACATGATAAATAAGTTACCTTGGTCCTTAGTGGAAAGCTGTAGAGAAGGCAGAGCCCATGCTTCTTCTGCAGTTTGCTGACATAAGAACTATAAGACCACTGTAGGCAGGGCTCAGTACAGTAAATAAGCATGATCTTTCCAAATTTTTCTGCTGGCTTCAGGAAGTGCAGAGCTTCATGAATGACTGGTATTATTGTAGATATTCAAGTTATATATTGTTAGATATTTGAGTGAAATGAACGATGCTCAACCATTAAGAGTCAAGATTTTCTTGCATAGATATGCAAATATTCCCTGTGGAATATAGTCTTACTATGACTTGCATTTACCTGGCAATGTTACAAACTATACTTCCAAATGGGTTCTGACTTTACCATGAGAATAATTCCATGAGGTACACAAAATCAACCTTATCAAGCTCATTTTACAGATCAGAAATTTGGTTAATGATTTTTACTCCCAGGGCTATCTGTTGGAAGACCGAGGGAATGAAAAGTGCTCACCAAACTAGAAGCCATCCTGAGATCAAAAAATGAGGCAATCTGCTCCATAAAATCAATGGGTTGGTTTATTATAGGGTAACTTACAGAGTGAGAACAGAATCTGGTGGATAACAGTCCAGAAGCTATACTCCATACTGCTGAGGGACCATTGGGACAAATTTATGGTTGACCTAGGGTATGGGCTTCCTGACGGCTCCCATGGTAAAGCATCTGCCCGCAGTGCGGGAGACTCGGGTTTGATTCCTGGGTCGGGAAAGTCCCCTGGAGAAGGAAATGGCAACCCAATCCATCACTCTTGCCTGGAAAATCCCATGGATGGAGGAGCCTGACAGGCTACAGTCCGTGGGGTTGCAAAGAGTCAGACATGACTGAGCGACTTCACTCACTAGGGTACAGGGGTAGGTGCTTAGAAACAATGTACATTCCTGAATCAAGATTTATGAATCTTGTAACTAGCTTCGTGGGCTTCCCTGGTGGCTCAGATGGTAAAGAATCTGCCTGTAATGAAGGAGACCCAGGTTTCATCCCTGGGTCAGGAAGATCCCCTGGAGAAGAAAATAGCATCCCACTCCAGTATTCTTGCTGACTCATTGGTAAAGACCCTGATGCTGGGAAAGACTGAAGACAAGAGCAGAAGGGAGTGACAGAGGATGAGATGGTTGGATGACATCACCAACTCAATGGACATGAGTTTAAGCAAACTCCAGGGGGTAGTGAAGGACAGGGAAGCCTGGCATGCTGCTGTTCATGGGGTCACAAAAAGTCAGGCATGACTAAGTGACTGAACAACAACTAGTCTCTTGGGTGCCAGGAACATACTAGCAAAGGTCTTCATCATTGCCTGGGGAATAACACAGCCTAGAGGCCATCTGGTCCTAATGATTATTAAACAGTGCCTATTATCTACAAAGCCCTTGACAACAGAGAAGTGATTTAGTGCACAGTACAGTCCTGGATAGAGTCAACAGAAAGACAGAAGGAAATGTAAGGGCTCAAGGTGGTGTTAGTTATGCTACCAGCCACACATACTATCCAAATATTCAAGCTATATAAACATTAAATCATTGTACTAATATAACAGTAATAATGCTAATAGAACAATGCTACCAATAACTAATATTTAATGAGCACTCACTATGCATTAGACACTCAACTATCATCTCAACTTCTGACTTATAAAACAGAGATTTTACAATTTCTCCACCCTAAATGGGAGACATAATTACCGTCCCATCACTTCACTGGGTTGGTGACAGTTAGATGCACCCTGTATGGTAGGGTGCTTTTGCACATTAAATAGTAAGTGTTCATTTATCAGCCTATCATCTGGACAGATCAGTTCCTTTCTGCTGCTTACCAAGCCACCCACATTCAGCACCTCCATCTGTTTAGATTTCTCCATCTAGTTTCTTAATAACAGTACCTAAAACATGACTGATAAGAATAATAATAATAGCGCATTTCTTCTGTTGTGAAAACCTGTCTCACCTGTATTTTACATGTTTGATCTATAATATATCCCTGGTATATATCAATCATAATTCTCATTTTTTAGATAAGATAGTTAAGCTTTGCTGCTGCTGCTGTTGCTAAGTCGCTTCAGTCGTGTCCGACTCTGTGCGACCCCATAGACGGCAGCCCACCAGGGTCCCCCATCCCTGGGATTCTCCAGGCAAAAACAACTGGAGTGGGTTGCCATTTCCTTCTCTAAGTTAAGCTTTAGACCACTGATGTTTCTAACTCATCCCAGTAGCAAAGCGAGACTCATAGGAGATTTTTTTTTTTTCATTTCACTCCATAGCTACTTTTGCTTCTGCTTCAAGTGACTGTCCCTCTTTTTTCCAAGCCTTTTTTGTCCATATGTCTTCTTCAAAGCCTCTTACAACAACAGCTTCTGCAATGCTCCCTGCTGTCCTGAGGGGATGAGTTCCCAGAACAATTTAAAGGAAGCTCTCCTACAATGATTATCTCTTGTTCTATTTCTCTCTAAAGAACATGCTTATGCAGGTGGGAGCCAAGTGGTCAGGCTGCCATGGTGCTCTTTCTACAGGAAATGCTCTTCTTCTGTTTATCTTACTAGAGTATTAGAATAGTCAGTTCAAGTGTCTCCTTTCTTGGGAAGCCCAAAACCACTTCATCCAGCACTTTTCTCTTTGGGTCTGACCTGTTTCCAGCACTGATTTTTAGTAAAACATGGGCAGTGCTTTCTTTCCCCCGCATCGTGACCCATATGTCCAACCCAGCACACTTGAGATCCTAAAGAGCTCAAAACATAACTTGGTCATGCCTGTGTAACCATAGCCTAGCACAGTAGATGTGAACATATAGTCAATTATTACTATTATTATTTTTGGCTCCATCAAGTTTTAGTTGTGGCTCTTGGGATCTCCCTTGTGTCATGGAGGATCTTTCTTTGTGATGCACGGATTCTGTAGTTGTGGCATGTGGACTTGGTTGTTCCATACCATGTGGGATCTAGTTCCTCTGTTCAGTTCAGTTCCATCACTCAGTCGTTTCTGACTCTTTGTGACCCCATGAATCGCAGCACACCAGGCCTCCCTGTCCATCACCATCTCCTGGAGTTCACTCAGATTCATGTCCATCGAGTCAGTGATGCCATCCAGCCATCTCATCCTCTGTCGTCCCCTTCTCCTCCTGCCCCCAGTCCCTTCCAGCATCACAGTCTTTTCCAGTGAGTCAACTCTTCGCATGAGGTGGCCAAAGTACTGGAGTTTCAGCTTTAGCATCATTCCTTCCAAAGAAATCCCAGGGTTGATCTCCTTCAGAATGGACTGGTTGGATCTTCTTGCAGTCCCAGGGGTCAAACCTGCATCCCTTGCACTGTAAGGTGTATTCTTAATCACTGAATCATCCGAGAAGTCCCTACAGTCAATTTCTGAGTGAATGAATAGAAAAACAAAATCTGTTGCCTGTGTTACAGGGCAGAATGTCTACTGCTGCTGTAAAGCAGCTGTGCCCTGATGGGAGCTGAAGTGGCTAAAGAAGCCGCCTCTTTTTTCGTGCATCCTTAATTGCTGTCCTTTCCTGCAACATTACCAGCATAATGTGCTAATTCTTCCTCTGTGTCATATGAACACATTTTTAAATGTATGTGGAGCCTAATCCTCGTCCCCCTCATTTGTAAAGGCCAAAGTTGAGGTGTTGTGAAAGTCTCAGCTCATGAATCAGTGAGTTTCTTTGCAGTTCAATCCATGAGGCCATTAGTTACCTAATCTCACTCTCATTCTGTTCCTGGAGTAAAAGGGGGAAAAAAAATTCCAAGGACAGTGTGACTGTCTCCATTAAAGGGAAAGAAGAATGAGATAATTAAGAAATATTTCCCAGACTAATTAGCCTATGGAAAAAAACAACTACAAAAAATATCAGTAAGCCTTGACTGACATTTACATTAATGAACTTGAGTTCCATACAGAAACTATGCAATCTACTAATAAATATTAGTTTGGAAACAACACAACAATGGGTTCTTTTATATGGCACTCTTCTCTTCAGAAAGCTAGCTGTTTTATAAAATATGCCCAGCAAGGGGTCTGGTACAATGCTATTTCTATCTCATAAAATCCATATTGCCTACTTCTAGTCAATAAAACTCACTATCTAATAAAACTCAATTGTGCATGATCCTGGGGCCCAGAAATTGTGGATAATTGAAATGAAACACACAGAAATACAAATAATTGCTGTAGTCAATAGCCCTGATGATCCCTCCCTTTTGGCTTTTTAAGTATAGTTGCATTTATCAGCACTCTTTCCTAATCTCAGCATACTCCCCAAGACCTAACCCCACCCCAAAACTCTATTCTCTGAGAAGGGGCATTATTTTTCAGAAAGATCACTGAACTTTATAATCAGTTACACTAAGCTTCAAATTGCCAGTCTAGTTCTTCCTGGTTGTGTGACCTGAGCTTTTACACTAGAATTTCAGTTTCCTTCTTTGTATAATTGGGATAAGAATATCTACTCTACAGATTATTGAGACAATTGAAATAAATTGAAAGGGACAGTGCATGCCAACATAACTAGCACAGTTCTCTGTTCATTCCACTACACTGGGCAAAGAAGCACTGAGATCCTCAAGAGAAAGCAAACAGGGACCAAAAGTAAGAAACTAAGAGACCCTAAAAAACTCAAAAAAGACATAATTATTCTCTGTATAAGTAACAAATAGCCAGACTTTTTAGGTCTTCTGTAGCCTTATAACTGCAACGTCCCTGAGAATTCATTCTGGCTGGAAAGTAAACGTGTTAGTCATTCCGTCGTATCTGACTCTTTGTGACCCGTGGACTGTAGCCCACCAAGTTCCTCTGTCCATGGATTCTCCAGGCAAGAATACTGGAGTGGGTAGCCACTCCCTTCTTCAGGGGATCTTTCTGACCCAGGGATTGAAGCTGGGTTTCCTGCATCGCAGGCAGCTTCTTTACCATCTGAGCCACCAGGGAAACCCCCATTCTGGCTGGAGAGAGGGTGTTTCCCATATCAGCTTGAATGGAGGCTAAGTGTGTATCCAGAAAGCAACAGTAACATTGGTAGCTGACAACTCAGTATCCCACCAAAGCTCAGTTATAGCAAAGAGAAGAGTCCTGGGGAACCTGTACTTCTTTGGACCTCAGTTTTACATGGAGGATGTAAGCTTGCCTCATCTCCCCTGTGCTTCTATTGGGTGGGTCAAAATGTTTGTTGGGGTTTTCTGTAAGATGCTACAGAAAACCTGAATGACTTTTTCAGCCAACTTAAGTATTATTGTTCAGTTACTAAGTCAGTTACTACTCTGAGACCCCATGGACTGCAGCACACCAAGCTTCTCTGTCCTTCGCTATCTCCCAGAATTTGTCTAAACTCATGTCCATTGAGTCAGTGACCATCTGACCATCTCATCCTCTGTTGCCACCTTCTCCTCCTGCCCTCAGTATTCCCAGTATCAGGGTCTTTTTCAATGAGCCGGCTCTTTGCATCACGTGGCCAAAGTATTGGAGTTTCAGCATCAGTCCTTCCAGTGAATATTCATGGTTGATTTCCTTTAGGATGGACTGGTTTGATCTCCTTGCTGTCCAAGGAACTCTCAAGAGTCTTCTCCAGCTTCACAGTTCAAAATCACCAATTCTTCAGTGCTCTGCCTTCTTTATGGCCCAACTCTCACATCCATACGTGACTACTAGAATAGCCAATATTATACATGTCTATACTGGGTGAGGAAGGATGGACTTGAAGAGAGAGAAGAAAAACTGAATGAGCAACTCGAATGGTCATAGGAAGAACTTCTATTTATCAAAGTAATATCTATTTCCTTTTGAAACAGCAAATACTATTTCTCCCTGAGCAGACTTTAAGTGTGTCTCACCATCTAGCTATTTCCACTTCTACTCCTTTCTCTATACCTACCATCACCAACATGTACACGGAGATCTACACCTCTAACCACATCTTCATCCATATTACCATCATTCTCTCCACCAAAAATTAGGTGTGGAGACCTAGGGGTTTTGTGTTCATTTTTCTGTTTTGTTTCATTTCTAGAGTGTTTACACAGTCTATGATTCTTGCCTGGTCTTGTAATGAAAGTTGCTCTTTGCCACATAAACTTCATTTATTCCTATTTCATCCTCTAAAGCTAGGACATCAACAACTTCCTTCATGTAGGCTTATTGATAGCCCTGATCTTTATTCATCATGCAATTCTCTGAACTCTTGCATAATATATTACTGTGGCAATAATGAACCCTAAGTCTATATGAACTAACAAAAGATGTGGAGTTTGAAATTGTGTCACCCAAATCATCTAGGACATGCAGTCTTCACACTTAAAGACTGTGATGCCCCATTTTCAATTAAATATCATTCCCATTTTTTTCATCTGAGGCTCTCAAGGATGGGGCCACGGCTACTCCATCATCTGTAGCCCGAGTGAGTGTGTGTGTTAAGTCACTCCAGTCACGTCCGACTCTTTGTGATACTATGGATTGTAGCCTACCAGTCTCTTCTGTCCATGGGGATTCTCAAGGCAAGGATACTGGAGTGGGCTACCATGCCTTCCTCCAGGGGTTCTTCCTGACACAGGGGTTGAACCCGACTCTGTTACATCTACCTGTATTGGGAGATGAGTTCCTTACCACTAGTGCCACCTGGGAAGCCCATGTGGCCCCAGAGCTGTAGCTGAATCAGAGAGGCCTGAAAAATGGGCTTAAGACTTCATAGTTTAAACTTTTTCATTACTGCAGCCATAGAGTGAACAGAATTGGAAGACGAACTAACATGGGGTGGGGGGAAGTGAAATAACTAGTGCTAACCATAGGACTAAGGAGCTTCCCTGCTGGCTCAGTGCTAAAGATCTCCTTCTTTAGATTCTCCTGAAGAATCTCCCAGAAGACTCAGGTTTGATCCCTGGGTCAGGTAGATCCCCTGGAGAAGGAAATGGCAAACTACTCCGGTATCCTTGCCTGGGAAGTCTCAGGGACAGAGGAGCCTGATGGGCTGCAGTCCAAGGGGTTGCAAAAGAGTTGGACATGACTCAGCGACTAAACAACCACCACCACAAGACTAAAGTGTGTGTGTGTGTGTGTGTGCGTGTATGTGTGTGTGTGTACGAGGGTGTGTGTGAAATCCACAAAGTCAAGTTAACACTGGAACTGGCAGACTGGGAGCAGTGGAATCCTTCTGTATATACATTGATTAGATTAATTGTCACATCCTCCAGGCAATATCCCTGCATCAGGAAAGCTCTGGCAACTGTAAATAACATGCTCCTTGCTCTTTTACCATGGTATATGCTATTTTGTTGTGAAGAGTCAGACACGACTGAGTGACTGAACTGAACTGAACTGATGTTATTTTGTGTTTTGAGGATGTACCATTCCTAACTGCTTTAGGTCTTAGAAATAGCATTCTCTAAGAGGCGACCCCTCCCTATCTAGACAAGATAATATGTCCCTGCCCTGAGTTATCACATTTATCACTTTTTCCTTTCACATGGCACATATTATGTTTTGTGTACACACCCATCTTCTTTACCAGAGCATGATTCCAAGAGCTAGATGGCCCTTTCCATCTCCACCTTTCACTGCATAGAATAGACGTGGATGCAGCATTGAGGTTCCATCAGTGTTTTTTAAATGTTTGAATAAATATATGAATAAATAAAGCTAACCATTACACTTTTATGATATCTCTTTTTCTTTATTTTATTTAAAATTTGCTTTCCATGTTAATTTTAATTAGATTTTATTTGCATATAAGTGAGAAAAGAGAGGAAAGAAAGGAAAAGCTTCATTCTGGCTGGATCCACGTAAGACTTGGTATGGAAAACAACTCTGTCAACCCAGTCTTTTGACCTTAAATTGTAATCAAACATAAACTCTGAGCTTATTCTCCAGTTATGTAGATGTCATGGCTTAGAATCCAATTATATAAGTGAAGCCCAGTTCTAGAGAAATTTTCATTATCAATACTCATGTGTTGAACATAAAACATTGCTGTTTTGGATTTTTTTCTTAAGGATGGAATTAAAACTCATGTCTAACTGTAAGGTGCTTACATTCTGGTAAGGAGAGATGGATATGTGTGTGTGTGTGTGTGTGTGTGTGTGTGTTTGCCAGGTATAGAAATAGTGTCAGCAGCAGCAGTAGGGATCAGGATGAATTTGTACTTGCCAGTGAACAGATGGCAAGGCTTGCACATGTGGAGAAATTGGTGGCCATTCTGGGTGAAAGAAATTACAAGATCATAGTCACCCAGGGTCTTATAGCCTGGAGATTGATGCTGTTTTGCTGAAGTAAACAGTCTGTGGAGAAGGGTACTAGGTCATAAACCAGGAGGTAAGCCAAAGGGATGCCCAGCCAAGGCTTTCTCTACCGTGTTTGGTATTTGGGGACAATTCAGTTTTGCTGGATCTCCTGGAGAAGTTCAGAGCAGTGAGCACAGATTTCCTCAATGAAAAACAAAGAATTAAAAAATGCTAGATAAAAGAGACACATTAGAGATTATTCATGACAAATAGGGCTTCCCTGGTGGCTCAGAGGTTAAAGCATCTGCCTGGAATACGGGAGACCTGGGTTCGATCCCTGGGTCAGGAAGATTCTGTGGAGAAGGAAATGGCAACCCACTCCAGTACTCCTGCCTGGAGAATCCCATGGAGGGAGGAGCCTGGTAGGCTACAGTCCATGGGGTGAGGAAGCCTAGGGCAGAAAGCTGGAGAAGCAGAAGCTCCTCCCCCTTGTCTGTGACTGCATCTCACAGGTGTTTGTGGTCAGAGTTGGAGAGACCCAGATCCTGACTAAAGGCTGGATATCCCTGGGCTCCTTTTCCTTTGCATCTGCAGGTGTTCCTCCTACACAACACCAGGTGAGGGCAGAGAGGCCAGCATACAGTAGGGCCCACAGGTTCTTAAACGTATTTGTGTCATGATTCATACATCACAACTGTTTCTTCATTCAGGATACTTAGAATGACTCAACACTCCTATCCTGGAGGACCTTGCATTCTTAATGGAGCCATATTGAGTGAAGTTTTAGTACGGAGCCTAACACACCAATGTGAAGGGGGCGTGGCTTTTAGAAATAAGTATTCGAGCCTTTAGGGGCCTCCGAGGTGGCACTAGTGGTAAAGAGCCTGTCTGCCAAAGAAGGACTCATAAGAGATGCAGGTACTATCCCTGGGTTGGGAAAATTCCCTGGAAGAAGGCATGGCAATCCACTCCAGTATTTTTGCCTGGAGAATCCCACAGACAGAGGAGCCTGGCAGACAATGGCCTATAGGGTCACCCAGAGTCAGACAGGATTGAAGTGACTTAGTAACATACGTGCCATTTCATATAGACCTTAAACTTCATTTTTGTTTCACTTAATTATTTCACTAAGATTCACTACTTTATCTTTTTTTTAACCTTTTATTTTATATTGTTATATAGAGTGGCTACCCACTCTAGTATTCTTGCCTGGAGAATTTCATGGACAGAGGAGCCCAGCAGGCTACGGTCCATGGGGTTGCAAAGAGTTGGACATGACTGAGCAACTAACACACATAGTTAATTTACAGTATTGTGTTAGTTTCAGGTGTGGCTAAGTGATTCAGTTATACATATATCCCCTCTTTTTCAGACTCTTTCCTCATATGGATGATTACAGAATATTGAGTATAATTCTCTGTGTTATATGGCAGGTCCCTATTTGTTGTTTTATATATAATAGTATATATATGTTAATCCTAAACTCCTAATTTATCCCTCCCCCCACCACATTTTCCCTTTAATAACTGCAAGTTTGTTTTCAAAGTCTATGAGTCTGTTTCTGTCTTGTAAATAAATTCATTTGTATGAGTTCATCCTTCAACTGCCACACATCGAACTTCCACTCAACCAGCAGTCTCCAAGCAGCTGGAGCTCCAGGGTAAGCTGTGCTCTACTCTCAAAACCAAATTGAAGAATTAGTCCCTGAGGTTGAAAGAAAATCTATTTGATTGGTTACTGACAGAAGAATAAGTGGCTCTACTACTCCTCTCTAATCTCTTAAGAAGGTGTAGAGGAGCCCACAAGATCTGAGCCTCTCCAGTTGCTAACCCTCCAGTCTCTGTCCCTCTCTCTCCTTCTCTCGCTGATTCATTCTCTCTTATACACACTCAGCTCTGTATCAGCCTTCTTGAATAACTCAGGATTCTACAAGGAGTTATGCTCCACCCACTGCCGTGAGTATGCACACAGAGACACACACACAGGTCTAAGAGCTGAAAAAAGAATCTCCAAAATGCCATCTGATCACCCTCAGGCTACTGAACAAATAATTATTCCCATTTGAAAGATGTTAGAGAAGTTGATACAATCTCCTAGAGCAGGCCCAGCCCTGGACAAAGCAGTGGTACAATTTGCTTTGAGAACTCACCTATGTTGGTGTAGCCTTCTTCAGATGACTTTCACCTCCTCTCTGGAAGGTGAATGGGGTCTCAGTGCTGACACCTGTATTTGTCACCTGGGAAAACTTCAATATGCTCATGTACAGGGTGTTCCAGAGAGTGGCAAAGGAGACTCTGGTCTATATCTACTTCCTTTGGCTTCTTATTAGGACTTGGTATTGCTGAATAGAAATATTTGAGAATTCTGTGTCCAATCACTGTCATTAATCACAAGAAGGAATTGATGTTTTCAAGTATCTGTAGTGAGATTCTGAGCTTTGAATTTCATGGGAAGAATTGAAATATGATAAATATTGATAACTGTAAATAGGCAACTGACAAAAATTGTCACTGCTGGTATGTTGAATTGCGCAATTAAAAAAAAATTCATGAACAGTATTTCATTTTATCCTCAGAATGGCCCAGTTAAAGCAGGTGAGACAGAGGCCACTATTTCATTAACAATGAGAAAATGACATCAAGGCACAGAGAGGAAGAGCCAGGTATTTGAAGTCAGGAAGTTGGTGCCAGCTCTCTTGACACCAGGGCAGATGTACTTTCCAGAAGCTGCCACTTCAGTTCAGATCCTAGCTGCTAATGTCCAGATGCCTAATGTGCCCAAATCATTCACACCACTGTTTTGTTCTAAAATGCAACCCACACACACGCATGAGTGCACACACACACACATCCTCTCTCAATGTTTCCTAAATAAGAGGTAGGACACAAGTATATTAGAAATTTTTCAAATCAAATTCAACTTCTCTCAGTGCTAAGGACCTGAACATTCCAGCTATTTCACCTAGGAGTTCCTCTTCTAAAAATTTACTCTAGATAAAGAGCCAAGGGTGCCGATTTCGATGTTCATCTCAGAATTATGAAAGTCAATATTTGAAAACAAACTTTGACATTATAAGAACACTCAGAGAATTTATGTTGTATCCATAGATTGGCATCTTGGGAAGCTGTCAAAATTCTCACTTGCAAAGAATATTTCACAAGATGTGAGATGTTTGTGACATAAATCTAAATATATACATTAAGAATAAATAAGAATGAAAACTGTATCAAATTGTTATTAGTAGGCATCTTGAATCATACACTTATGGATGATTTTGTTTTCTTTGTTTTAGTCATAATATTTAAAAATAAATGTATTTGAGTAATAAAAATTAAGATTTATTAGTAACAATGATAAACTTAATCTATCTTTTCATTTAGTCTGCTGTGTTGAGTTCCTCTTATAGCCACTATTCTAAGGGGCTAAAATACACCAGTCTCTACCTTGTGGAGCTCACATTTGTGTGGGTGGGAGGTTGGAGAGACACAAGTTTGATAATAAGCAATAAACATGCCAACTAAATGACATGACATTTCTTCATTTAACAAACAGTTTATAATGCTTTCTCTGTGCCAGCTGATGCTCTAATTAGAAGGTGACATTAAAAAAAAAAAAAAAAAACTGTATAGGATACAGAGCTTACAGGCAACTGGTGAGTTGCAATTTTAAATAAGATGAGCAGAGGAGAGCTCATTATTGACAGGGTAGCCTTTGAACAAAGCCACAGAAGAGGTAACAGCCTTAGTCAAAACAGTCCCTTATTTGAAATCTTGGGGCCAGGTTTGTTTTCAGAATTTTTCAAAATTTAGAGAAGAAATTACATGCATGTACTGTTAAATATACTTCAGTGGGGCCCAAGGCAGTACTCTTTATCGAAGGCATTACTATTGTTGCAGGGCAACACAGGAAGATTCACACAAAGTGGTATCTATTAAGAATATAGTTGTTGTTTTTGTTCAGTCGCTAAGTTGTGTCAAACTCTTTGCGACACCATGAACTGTAACATGCCAGGCTTCCCTGTCCTTCACTAGCTCCTGGAGTTTCCTCAAATTTATGTCCATCGAGTCGGTGATGCCATCCAACCACCTCATCCTCTGTTGCCCTCTTCTCCTCCCGGACTCTATTAGCCCACATCAGTTCAGGTTTGGTTTCTCCACTGAATATGTTTCAGGGAAGAGTTGTTTAATATCAAGCCTTTTTGGATTTCAGAAACACAAACAAGGGGCTGTAAGATTTTGTGATACTCTGCAATCTGAGATAACCTTTCATATTTATTGTCATCACGGTGTTCCCCCTTTTGCTCCATGTGCCTTCTGATATCGATGCAGCTCAAAGATGGACTTGGAAGAGTTCAGATGTTAGTGGATGGTGTGGGTTACTTACTGCCTGTGCTGATGAGCTATCACCAGAAACCCAAATGGCCCAGGCTTTCCTACCAGAGGGGATTCCTGCTCTGCAATGAGACTTAGGGTAGCTTACTCCTGAATGTTCCTCCACTGTAAGAAAATGCCAGTCCATTAAGGCATAAATATTTTGCATAATCTCCTGATAGCCATCTTGTGTGCAGACCCAGTCATTCAGTCATGTCTGACTCTTTTTGAGCCCACAGACTATAGCCTGCCAAGGCTCCTGAGTCCATAGGATTTTTCCAGCAATAATACCAGTGAGACAGCTGGGTATTCTGATGGCCATCTTAAACAGCAACTATTCCAAAGGCAATGTACTGACATGGATACACTTGAGAGATGAATAAAATCCATGCTTTGTATTGTGAACATGATGCTGGTATATGTAAGGGATTCATTAAGTATGAGTTGAGGAAATATTTGAATCAATGAAGATGCCTGGCTGCATGTTCATCCACATGTACTGCTCACCCCTTGCCCTGCTCCAGAGTCTCCCAGGTGAACTGCTTCATGTTTTCAAGTGTTCTAAGCTACACTGAATGCTTCCAAATATTCTCAATTTGTTTTGGCTTACACATTCCAAAAGCTAATTAAAAAAATACTTTACCATGGAAATGTCACACTGCCATGAGGCAAAGGCTTGTTTTTGTTCTGTGCTGTATTCTCAGGTCCTTAAACTGTGCCTATAAAATAGTAGACATCATATATGTTATATTTATGTGTATATATATATATAAAACTTTCAGAAGCAACATACACACATATATATGTAATTATGTATTCATGGAATTGTAACTGTATTTTATTATATCTACAGTTCCATATATATATGGGAGTCAAGAATATTGCCACAGTTTCCCTTAAACACTCTGAATTCCTATAAAATTGAGGGCAAGTATGCTTTTCTACTTTTTTGGACTCCAGGTTAACTGTATAGGTTCAGTTCAGTTCAGTTGCTCAGTTGTGTTCGACTCTTTGCGACCCCATGGACCGCAGCATGCAAGGCCTCCCTCTCCATCACCAACTCCTATAGTTTACTCAAACTCACGTCCTTTGAGTCGATGATCCCATCCAACCATCTTATCCTCTGTCATTCCCTTCTCCTCCTGCCTTCAATCTTTCCCAGAATCAGGGTCTTTTCAAATGAGTCAGTTCTTCACATCAGGTGGCCAAAGTATTAGACTTTCAGCTTCAGCATCAGTCCTTCCAATAAATATTCAGGACTGATTTCCTTTAGGATGGACTGGTTGGATTTCCTTGCTGTCCAAGGGACTCTCAAGAGTTTTCTCCAACACCACAGTTCAAAAGCATCAACTCTCAGTGCTCAGCTTTCTTTATAGTTCAACTCTCACATCCCTACACGACTACTGGAAAAAACCAAAGCTTTGACTAGACGGACCTTTGTTGGCAAAGTAATGTCTCTGCTTTTTAATATGCTGTCTAGATTGGCCATAACTTTTCTTCCAAGGAGTAAGCGTCTTTTAATTTCATGGTTTCAGTCACCATCTGCAGTGAATTTGGAGCCCCCAAAATAAATTCTATTACTGTTTCCATTGTTTCCCCATCTATTTGCCAGGAAGTGATGGGACTAGATGCCATGATCTTAGTTTTCTGAATGTTGAGTTTTAAGCCAACTTTTCCACTCTCCTCTTTCACTTTCATCAACAGCCTCTTTAGTTCTTCTTTGCTTTCTGCCATAAATGTGGTATTATCTTCATATCTGAGGTTATTTGTATTTCTCCTGGCAATCTTGATTCCAGCTTGTGCTTCATCCAGTCCAGCATTTCTCATGATGTACTCTGCATATAAGTTAAATAAGCAGGGTGACAATAGATAGCCTTAATGTACTCCTTTCCCGATTTGGAATCAGTCTGTCATTCCATGTCCAGTTCTACTTGTTGCTTCTTGACTTGCATACAGGTTAACTGTATACAGTACTTGTTTCCTTGGGACCCATCATGGCTGTGAGGGTTCCATTAAATTCATTTTTACTTCCAACCAGATCATCCAACCCTTCTCCAGTCAGTCTTGCCATAAGTCCTACTCCACCCACTCCACAATACCATTCTTCCAGTCATGACATTATTTGGGGTCCTTTATATGATATTTCATTTTGATAAGTGAGTGAGGAGAAAATGTGAATGTTCAGACATTAAACCTTGATGCAAGAAGGAGGGGAAATAGTAGTTTGCTACCATGTAATCCAAGGTCATGCCTGTTACAGAGCAAAGGAGCCTACAAAGAATCAAGCTTATTCCCACGGCAGTGAAAATGGAGGTTAATATCACAAATAAGCCGGCTTCATGGTTGCATTATCTGGATTCAGAGCTCTTTAGGATGTGTAACCAGGGCAAATAGCCTAATTTTCTACATTACTTCTTAGCTTAAAAAAAAAATCTTCTTTGAACAAAAGGAAAACAAAGACAAAACCAAAATACCCTTTTCAAGGGCCATCGTGAGTTCTGGGAGCAGGCATAAAATGAACAGGGAGAATGCAGGGCAGAAATAATGCCACTGAGGCTGCAGCCTTCCCCTCTGACAGCCCTGGCTGTAAAGTTAAACCCTGGAGTTTCTATGGAGCCAAGAAGCATGGGACAGCTCACATCTGGCCAGGCTACCTGAGAGTGTTTTGTTTCTGCCAGAACAGTCCCCTTGGCACTTGTGAGCAGCACAGGACCAGCTTCTTAACTTCCTGGACCACTCCTGCTGGTGATGATGGTCCTGAGTTTTGACTTTAGCTGCTGTTCAATTACCTCATCCTTGAAGTTGTAAATCTAAGCTTCTGTCTCTCTTACATCCTCTGCGTCACTCCAAAACATCTTGGGAATGGTGAAGCAGGAGAAAAAATCCTTAATTCTGTCTACTTAACACAAACACTATAGTGGGACTTCCCTAGTGATCTAGTGGTTAGGACCCTGCACTTTCACTGCTGAAGGCTGTGGTTCAATGCCTGGTAGGGGAACTAAGAAAGACTCCATAAGCCACATGGCAAGGCCAAAAACAAAAAGATACCATGGGAAGTAAAGGATCTAATTCCCAAGCCAAACTTTTTTTTTTTTTTTTTTTTAACAAGGCCCTGTGAAATGTATTTCTGATTTTAAATGAACAGAACTGGAAACTGGAAAGTATATGTTTGCTGTTATACCTAAATATATATAAATCTTTGTACCTATTTGTCAATGTGCTAAACAAATTGAGACTTGAAACGCAGAGACACACGGTTTTAAACATGCCTAGGATGCAAGTACCTCAGCTTGTTTATTCACTGTGTGCAGCCATTAATTCCCTTACCCAATAACAGTTGCAACTACAAGCCAGGGGCTCTTCTGGTAACTTGCAAATGGCTATTGATAAGGATAATAGGAACACATACTCTAGAGATACTGGATTAGAGACTTGGGGTATTTATTGTGCAGGACCCCCACCCCTGTTCTGAAGGGCTCTCAGTTATCTTTATTGACACACCCAAATCTGTACAGTTATTTTAAGAGTATGCCTCAGGATTTCCCTGTTGGTTCAGTGGTTAAGATTCCACACTCCCAATGCAGAAGGGTCAGGTTCGATCCCTGATCGGGGAGTTAGATCCAGCATTCTGCAAATAAAAGATCCTGCATACTGCAATGAAGATCCCACATCCTGCAGTTAAGACTTGGCACAGCCAAATAGCTAAATTTAAGGGAAATTAATAATAAAAAGGGTGTGCCCATTTAATACCTACTCCTTGCCCATGTATTAAGCTTTGTGCTGGGAATGCACATGTAACAAACTTGGAATGTGGGAAGTGTCCTGAGGGCAGGCGACACACGAGGCGTCCTAAGTTGAGGGCCAATTTAGTGAAGGATGTGATGCTGTACCTAAGATCCCATACTGGGGCAGAGAAAAGAGGGTTCTAGGATGTAGAGAGAGCACATGACCAGAGCCCATGGGAGAGACTGCCTGCCATGGAAAAAAATCAAGATAGCTAGATCATTGAATACAGGGAGAGCAGTTCATTGCAGGGAGTGAATTGGTCTGGAGTTTGTGATAAGAATACTTAGAGCTGGTATTAGGAATTTGGGCTGTCTCATAAAAGCAATCCCACACCATGGAAGATTTGCAAACAGAGGACAGACAGAAACACATTCTCTCCCGTGTCCTTCAGATTCATCCTGCTCTGCCTGCAGAATGACTGTTCCTTCTCTGACGATCCTCCTGAGCTTTCTTTCAGGACTTGGTGGTGACGCTAACCTTGCAAGAAGGACTTGGGCATGTGATGAACCACATTTAAAAATCTACTCTGCCACTTGCTGGATGTGAGATTTTAGACATCGCCTTGCAAAGATGTTCTTCCTTAATTGGGCCTCCTAATGGGCTACTAATTAAGTCTATGTTTCAACATTTTAAAAATGTTCTCCTCTGTTGTCGTTGTCATATGAATTTCAATTAAATGTCTTAACTCACTGGCCTTGGGCACTTAAGTGGATTGCCAAGATGAAGTCATTTAAACATATATATCTATTTCAAGACCGCTTATGTGAAATATAACAAAGAAACTAGCTCTGTGAAGTTTTCCCATGGAGATGATAATGAACGCTTGTCTACTCAGCCTTAATAATCCTTGTTTATCCTTCTGCCAGGTGGCTTAGTGATAAAGAATCTGTCTGCCAAACAGGAGATGTGGGTTCAATCCCTGGGTTGGGAAGATACCCTGGAGAAAAAAATGACAATCTACTCCAGTATTCTTGCCTGGGAAATCCCATGGACAGAGGAGCCTGGCAGGCTACAGCCCACGGGGTTGCAGAGTCAGACATGACTTAGAAACTAAACAGCAACAACAGCATCATTTTGCTGAGGTCGGCAAAGATCTTAGACCCTAGAATCAAGAACAAATACGATTAGATTACGGGAATGTAAGCTGGTGCAGCCACTAAGGAAAATAGTTTAGAGATTCCTCATAAAACTACAAATAGAGTTCCCATATGATCCAGCAATGCCATTCCTTGGCATATATACAGAGAAAACTATAACTTAAAAAGATACATTCACCCCTATGTTCATAGCAGCATTATATATGATAGTCAAGACATGGAAGCAACCTAAATGTCCATTTACAGATGAATGGATAAAGAAGATGTGGTACAAATATACTATGGAATGCTGCTTAGTCTTAAAAAAGGAGTGCTGCTGCTAAGTCGCTTCAGTCGTGTCCAACTCTGTGCGACCCCACAGACGGCAACCCACCAGGCTCCTCCGTCCCTAGGATTCTCCAGGCAAGAACACTGGAGTGGGTTGCCATTTCCTTCTCCAATGCATGAAAGTGAAAAGTAAGAGTGAAGTCGCTCAGTCGTGTCCGACCCTCAGCGACCCCATGGACTGAAGCCTTCCAGGCTCCTCCATCCACAGGATTTTCCAGGCAAGAGTACTGGAGTGGGATGCCATTGCCTTCTCCATAAAAAAGGAGTAAATAATGCCATTTGCAGCAACATGGATGTACTTAGAGATTATCATACTAAGTGAAGTAAATTGGAAAGAGAGAGGCAAATATCATAAGATTATGTTTTTGTAGAATCTAAAATATGACATAAATGAATTTATCTATGAAACAGTCTCACAGGCACAGAGAATAAGACTTGTGGTTTCCAAGAGAGAGGGGTTTGGGAGAGTGATGGATAGGGAGTTGGGATTAATAGATGAAAATATTATGTGTAGAATAGATAAACAACAAGGTTCTACTGTATAGCAAAGGGAACTATAGTCAATATCCTGTGATAAACCATAATGGAAAAGAATATTAAAGGGATATATATATATATATATATATACACACACACTCATGTGTATATAATTGAATCACTTTTCTATAAGGCAGAAATTAACACAACATTATAAATCAAGTATATTTCAATTATTTAAGAAAAAGAATAGCAGTCATTAGTTTATCTGGACATATACTGCATATGTTTGTCCCAAAGCCACATATGTCCTTAGTCATATAATAATGCATTAATTATCTGGTAAGCATCAGACACTTATTAAGAAAACTGAAACTTCTTAAAGGGCAGATAAGTGGAACAAAGAAAACAAACTTATCTGGCATCCACTAAAAGCATGATGGCAGGTGTTTTTCCTCTGTGGTGATTCATTCACTTAAACTTGACCAAAACTGTGAAGTAGAGTTCACGGTGAATTGTGACCAAAGCATTGTATAGATAAGGATGCAGAGCCTTGAGAAAGGTATGGTGACTCGCTGGGTGAGCTCTAGCTTTTGTCTACCAGTGAACATACAGGAGAGTTGTAAAAACAAGGCGTGTCTGACTACTGCCCCATCCATGATCATTAGATGAATGGTCCCTTCATGAAGAAACATAAAAATAAACTTGATTTTTTTTTCCTGAATACATACTACCTGCTAGGCACTGTGCTAAGCATATTGGATCCATTATTCCATTGAATCCCTTACATAAACCTAGGTGGTAGAGTAGGTTCTATTATTCTCCAGGTTTTATAGACAGAAAGCTGAGACTCTGGCAGGTGAAGCAAATAGCCTAAGACCTTCAAGAGGAAAAAGCAGCAGAGCTGGAATTACAGGTCTGCCTTTTGATGTCACCTTTGTTCTTATCCATTGCACTTATGCACAATAATACAATTATTATATATCAGGTGAAATTAAAAGTGGTACATTATTTATAGTATTCAAAGTTAATATTGGTTAATGAGGATTTGCAGAGAAGGTTTTGTGGAGGCAGAAGGCAGAATGCAGCAGGCAGGGGATGGGTGGCTGGAGAATATCCAGAAACTAGAGTGGGAAATGAAGGGCATTCCAAGCAAGGCAACATCCCGAGCAAGTCAGGGTTTGGGAGAGAAACAGGTCAGAGCTGAGGGATCTTAAAGAGAATATCAAGCCAGAGTATAAATTTCAATTTTGAAGAAAATAGTTAGTTACAGTATTCTATGATACTATACGCCCCTGTGCTTGGTAATCACATTTCTCCTCTAGTTTCCTATGAAAAGGAAAGTTGTAACTCAGAGAGGCAGATGAAAACCATCCTCATTCATCAACTTTGGTTGCTATGGAAACTCTTGGTGATACTCTGTACAGAATTCTGGAATCAAGGTCATCTAGACTATCCCTGGGGTTGGTTCTGCTTAGAATATTTTAGGAGTGATTAGTCAAGCTAAAACTACCCTCCGGCTAGGGGTAGCAGTTGAGGTTAGGATTACTGACAGTAAGGTTTATAAACACTTAACCCCTTATAACATAATGACAAGAGTTAAATAATTCATTTTGCTCATTGATTTTTTGAAAAATGGAGAAAAGATGATGCCACTAATCCAAAAATTAGGAAAAAAAAGTAGAAAACTAGAAGAGTAAATAGCTACGAATTATGACATGACCCATGCACAATAAATGCTACTTAATAGATATTTTAAAATGGTAGTTGCTATCATTTAGAGAGGACACAGAATGCTGGTTTAAAGTGTGACCCCTAGCAGAGACTCATGCCAGATTTAGGTGCTAATGTGGCTCTCTGGGAACTGAATGATTAAGGGAGGAAAGATAAACTCTAATCTTCCATCTCAACTGAATATTGGGGATATGCCCTCCTTAGTTTCAAGTTTTGCTTATTTGTTGGCTTTCCTTTTATAGTGTTGTCTTCCCCAACATGGAAAGAGCTTAGTTATTGTCTATCAGCTTAATTCAGATCCACCCAGGGTGGACCTGGAGACAAGTATTCACCTGCAAGTAGTTTGTCTGGAAAATAAAGGGAGGAGCATCAGAGGCCAGGAAGCCAGTCAGGGAACAGAGAGCATCACATAATGTGTTATCCACTAAAGGAGGTCAGGAGAGGTGAAGTAGGAGCTAAATTCCACTGGAAGAATTTATGGGGGCCAGTGTAGAACACAACTCAGTGGGGTGAGTAGGTTCATCAGTGCTGGGCTGAGGGATGCTTGCAAGGAGCAGTAAGTCTCTAGTACTTTCATCCTTCTGTGTGATGGGCAAAGAGGCCTCCTGTGGGGAGAGAATGTCTTCAGATGAGGAAAAAGAAGACGGATATAGGGGAAATACATTTTAAAAGATATTTACTTATTTAAATATTTTGTTTGGCTGCACCGCATCTCAGTTGTGGCACATGGGATCCAGTTCCCTGGCCAGGAATCAAACTCAGCCCCTTGCCTTGGGAGCTTGGAGTCTTAGCCACTGGACTAACAGGGAAGTTCCCTGCAGGGAGAATTCTAATATGTGGAAGTATTAAAGTTAAGGACATATGGGTGGGTATCACTAGCATCTGCTGTACTTTCCCTAGCTCAGAGCAGATAGTATTGTCTCCATAAATATCTGTCAAATGAATGACCTATAGGAAGAAAGCACCCTCTAGCACTGTGTGGTTCCGTCTCTGGTTGCACATTCGAATCAGATGGGAAGCTTTTAAATACCGTTACATCCAGGCCCTAATGCAGACCAATTAAATCAAAGTCAGAATGTTTAATAGCCAGGACAGAGAACCACTGCTCTTGCTCAACTAATGTATGAATTCTTTCCACCAAATTCCTGACAGATGGCCATATAACCTCTTTTTGAAACTCTTCTTGGGAGGGACTTTACTATTCTCAAAAACAAAGCATTCGCTTTTTCGACAGCACTAATTGTTCCAATGTTTTGTCCTTATATTGAGCCAACATTTGCCTCTGTACCTTCCATCAGTCATCCACCCTCTGCACTTCTAGAATAAAGCAAAATGAGTCTATTCCATTTTCTACATGACTGCCCGCTAGATATTCAAAGGCAGTCATAATGCCCTAACTTGACCTTCATTTTTCACACTCCAAACACACTTAGCTCTTTCAACAACTGCTATTCAACCTGCTCTAACCATATTTGAGTATGCCAATTCACTTTTATCCTGCAGAATTTTCAGTTGAACCCAAGGTCCATGTTTTCATGTGGAAATATAAAGAGGACCATGTGTTAAATGAAGTGTGTGTGTGTGTATGTATGTGAGTGTGTGC
Organism: Redunca redunca; assembly: GCA_006410935.1. Lineage (NCBI taxonomy): Eukaryota > Metazoa > Chordata > Mammalia > Artiodactyla > Bovidae > Redunca > Redunca redunca. Next base: position 369,210 of record SJYQ01000457.1, read on the forward strand.
ATGTAAAAGTTATCAGTGATGGGTTCACTTAAAGTATATTCACTTGAATTGTCTTATTAAGGAAAAACAGGAGCTCCACTTTTTCTTTCCCATCTCCCAGAATTTGCCTCTTCTAACCATGTTTATTTTTCTCTTTTGGCTAATTTGTTTGAACACCTCGGTTCTTACATTGCTTTTAGGGCAATGCAGAAATATTTTTAGTATGCATAACGTGAATGTTTAGATTGAGATTTGTCACCTGTCCTTTTGATAAGTACTGAGCCACAAAATTCATGAACTCAAAAACAAAATAAAATCAATATGTTTGCTTTTGAGAGAAAGAGATTTAGTTGCTGTGGTACTCCAGGAAAAGCAATTCTGAGCTCAGTGACCAGATCTGCTACAAATGCAGAGGGCGAGCAGGTGGGTCTCTTCTGGACAAATTCGATGGAATAAGACAAAGCGAGTCTTTCCTGTTCTACAGTCAGCATGCCTGGCTCACTCTGCTCCAACACAAAATAGAACTCCAGTTGGCTCTGCAGAGTGCCTCTAAAAGAAAAGTTTGGGGTAAAAGCAGTTTTGTGCCAGTGAATGTAACATGATCTCCAAAAACACATATAGGCCAGTGATTGTAGCATAATCTCAGAAAACACAAATAGAATTGGCTGATGGCTGCAATCAATAATCTTGATCTGGAAATAAAATTAAGGCTTTGACTCTCACAGTCAAGTCTGAAACAACTGTTAGGAGAGAGTTTGATATACTGCCAGGGCCAAGGATGAGGCAGTGGGAGAGACAGTCAAGATGACTTGAGAACAAAAGGAAAAACCTGAATCAGAGAGACAGCACTGTACCCACAGGTACACCACTGATCATCCTAATGATTCTAGTGATCTTTGATTCCCAAGCCTCGGTTGATGCCCCTGTGAAATGAAAGAAGATTATCAGCCAAACAACTATAGTAATGATAGGAACTAATGTCTGTGCCAGTCCCAGAGTGAGAATCCAGTGAATGTGAGCATTTTGTCTAATTGTTAAGGGTTAATAGACCTAGGAGGTCTGGGTTAAACCCAAGATCCATCATGCACCTAGTCATGTGATCCGGGAAAGTCTTGCATTATCTCTGTGCCTTAGCTACCTCTTCTGTAAAATGGGATTTTAAGAAGACATACTTTGTGAAGACTGACTGAGCTGATACATATGTAAAGCTCATGGAGTAGAGCCTGGCACATGATAAGCATGCAAAAGTGTTAACTAGTATTTAGGGGTCTGTCCTTAATTGTTTCCCATTAGTTCCAAAACCTTCAGGGCTCAGGTTTTTCAAGTGTAAAACAGAGGAAGGTTTTTAGAGTCCTTGAAGATGCTGGCTCTATTTCAGTGCTTCTCTGTGCATTGCTGCATTTAACAAGTTGCTCTGGGAATCTGGTTGTGGTCTGTCTCCCAAAGCTTCGTTCTTCCTAAGAAGAATTTGGGTCTTAACTTCCCAGGGTCTGGCTCTTAGAGTGTATGGAGGAAATGTGTTTTGAATGAATGAATGAAGTGCTGCATATAAAAATTCATTAACACCTGTCCCTGTGCCTTTGGGGCTTGGCTTCTCTGCTTCTCTGTGGAGAGGCAGCTGTGCCAGGTTCTCAGAGGCAGGAGAGCAAGAGGCAAATTTCAGCTCCTGTGTTTTCTCATTTTCCTGACTTATTTTTCCTTCCAAGTTATTCCACCTTTATGATTCCTTTATTGATATTTCTCCACTTACCTCTTTTTAAATCTTATTAAATTGCAGGTATAATTCTAATCTATTATACAATTTCTTTCAGAAGAAAGAAGGGTATAAATGCCAAAAGATAGATAATACCATTTTTATGATTTGGAATAAATTATGTAACTTCTCTGAATCTAATTATTCCTTCGCTACATGGGAACTTCCTTGATTTCTCAGTTGGTAAAGAATCCACCTGAAATGCAGGAGACCCCAGTTCGATTCCTGGATGGGAAGATCCCCTGGGGAAGGAGTAGGCTACCCACTCCAGTATTCTTGGGCATCCCTTGTGGCTCAACTGGTAAAGAATCCGCCTGCAATGTGGGAGACCTGAGTTCAATCCCTCAGTTGGGAAGATCCCCTGGAGAAGAGAAAGGCTACCCACTCCAGGATTCTGGTCTGGAGAATTCCATGGACTGTATAGTCTATGGGATCACAAAGAGTCAGACATGACTGACTGACTTTCACTTTCAAATGGGATCTATAGGGGGGTGCAATTAGTAATCTCTCCAAAACTCTTTTTCTATCTCTTTTTCCTTTCAGCTTGAACTCCAATTTTTCTCAAGCATTCACTCTCTTCCACCCATCTGTGTGCAAATGGGGAAACAGATCCCACCCTCTAGCCTCCAATTCTGTCAATATGGAGGTCTGGCACCTCTACCATGAACAGCCTCTGGCATATGATGAAATTCTAACAAAGTGAAGAAATTCTTTTCCCTAAAAGGCTATGGTTCTTGGCAAGAAATAGCACATTTTCTTCCTTTGTATACTGCCATAACTATGTTCATTCTGTCAACTATGAAAATGAAAATAACATGCTGAAGATGGTCAAAGGAAAATACAGAAAAAAACAACGGGATCTTGGTAACATTGTTGAGCCACTGAATTCATTCTGGACTCACTGAGTGTGAGATGGCAAATTTCCCTGTTGGTTGAAACCAGTCAGTTTGGCTTTTTCTATTACAACACAAAGCACCTTATTTAGAGCATTATTCATGCCATAAAGTGACTGAAGGACTTGATGAGGTAACAGACAATGCCTAGTATTTACATATTGATACAAGGCATGTTAACATTTTCAACAAATGTTGATGCCTCTGTGATAGCTATTTTCTTTTCCCTGCTGTGAGATGATATTTCACTTATATCTGGCATACTTCATAATTATAGTCCCATTCTGCACATAAGTTGCTGATTTTTAGCTGTTAGATGGCCAAATATAACTCATCACAGCATTTCACCAGGGTAGGCATTTGGTATTTCTTTCTGTGGGTATCCACAGACTTGACAGATATTTCTTCTGAAGGATAAACACATTTGGAGAAGGACAAGAGATTCTGCTCCTTATCTAGAGCTTCCCAAATACTAGACTATATTCCTCTTCTTCACAGATACTGTTTATCCTCACAAGTTGCATATGAAGTAGATATCAGAATTCCTATCTAAAGATGCTGAGATTATGAGCAGTTAAGAGACTGTCTCAAGATGACACACAAGAGAAATGGCAGAGCTTTCGGTCACATCTACTGATTCCCCAAAACATTCTCTTTTCACCATATTAGATTTTCCTAAACTAATAAAGAAAAAGACTGATATTCCCACCATGGGAATAAAAAACCCACAAAGCTATTGTGGGAAGGAGCAGGTCAACATTGGGTCATCAAATGAACCATCGGGGTCTCTCTTTTCCCCCAACAACAAATTCCTGCATGGTGGATGCCATGTAATTTATTCCTCATCTCCCAGTGTTTGCTGTCTTGCCACAGGCTTTTTTTTTTTTTTTTTTTTTTTTTATNTTTTTTTTTTTTTTTTTCAGATTGAAAGCAATTGACCATGGTACATAAGCAACAAACTATAAAAACTGAGTATACAGGTGCACAGAGTAGTGGCATAATCAAATACAACTTACAACAGAGTTAATTTGACACACACCTAATGATATACATAATGCAATTTTGAGGCATCGTAATTAGGTATAAATGGTAAGCTGTTGACATAAATGACTGCAATTAGTATTGCTTCTGCACAGGTAAGCCCTGTGTTAAATTTTGCATTTCTCACTTGGTTGGTTCTTTGGGATTTATAAATTATTATCATTGTTGGACAGATTCTATAACTGCAAAATGCACAGCCTTGGGAATTTGTGTCCAAAAGATTTTATTTATTTATTTGACTTCATTTGTTTGTTTATACCATATCCTGCCAATTTCATAAAGGCTTTAGGGATCCTCTGCAATAACCACAGACAATGCAGTGGGAAAATATACATATATAAAACACACACAACAGCAAAATCAACAAGAAAAAGGTTTAGACCACAAAAAAATCTAAAAGTTGACACTGTTTCTTGGATCAAGGATGAGATGATAAAAACTTTCCTGAGCTGTCAATACATCAATTTATTTATAATTATCTTAATAACAATCCTGCAAAGCAGATATCCTAATTCTCATTTTACACACAGGTCAGAGAGAGAAAAATGTGTTTATTATTCATTCAGCTAGTTAATTAATAATGCTGACATTAAAATGCAGTCTGTAAAACTTCAAACTCATAGTCTACTCTGGTGAGTAGGAAAGGACTTTAGGTGAGATTAAGTTGAGGGTGATGATGGGTCTGGAATTTGGAGAAAATAAAAAAAGTTGAATCCAAACATCTAGAACAGAGAGGACAGAAGTTAGAAGTGGGCAGCTCAGCGTGGTCCATGTAAACACTGGTGCTAACAGGAACTGCAGGAAGCATACTCTGAGGACCATTAGAGCTTAGCAAGCTCTCAGCATTTATTTAATGATGTGTTAACAGAAGTGCATGCTGCTTGCTCTGTCATGTCTGACTCTTTTTCAACCCCAGACTGTAGCCCACCAGGCTCCTCTGTCCATGGAATTCTTGAGGGAAAAACACTGGAGTGGGTTGCCATTTCCTCCTCCAGGGGACCTTTCTGAACCAGGAATCAAACCTACATCTCTTGCTTCTTCTGCATTGGCAGACTGGTTCTTTACCACTAGTGCCATCTAGGAAGCAGTCCATTAACAGGAGTAGATGTCAATAAATCTTAAAAACTATTAAGTATATGAGTGTCAATACGCTGGCATCATTATATGTTCATCTTCAGTCAGTCAGTTCAGTAGATCAACCATGTCCAACTCCTTGTGACCCCATGAATTGCAGTACTCCAGGCCTCTATGTCCATCACCAACTGCCGGAGTTCACCCAAATTCATGTCCATCGAGTCGGTGATGCCACCCAGCCATCTCATCCTCTGTCGTCCCCTTCTCTTCCTGTCCCTAATCCCTCCCAGCATCAGAGTCTTTTCCACTGAGTCAACTCTTCACATGAGGTGGCCAAAGTACTGGAGTTTCAGCTTTAGGATCATTCCTTCCAAAGAACACCCAGGGCTGATCTCCTTTAGAATGGAGTGGTTGGATCTCCTTGCAGCCCAAGGGACTCTCAAGAGTCTTCTCCAACACCACAGTTCAAAAGCATCAATTCTTCAGCGCTCAGCTTTCTTCACAGTCCAACTCTCACATCCATACATGATCACTGGAAAAACCATAGCCTTGACTAGACAGACCTTTGTTAGCAAAGTTATGTCTCTGTTTTTAATATGCTGTCTAGGTTGGTCATAACTTTCCTTCCAAGGAGTAAACGTCTTTTAATTTCATGGCTGCAATCATCATCTGAAGTGATTTTGGAACTCCCAAAAATAAAGTCTGACACTGTTTCCACTGTTTCCCCATCTATTTCCCATGAAGTGATGGGACCAAATGCCATGATCTTCGTTTTCTGAATGTTGAGCTTTAAGCCAACATTTTCACTCTCCACTTTCACTTTCATCAAGAGGCTTTTTAGTTCCTCTTCACTTTCTGCCATAAGGGTGGTGTCATCTGCATAGCTGAGGTTATTGATATTTCTCCCAGCAATCTTGATTTCAGCTTGTGCTTCATCCAGCCCAGCGTTTCTCATGAGGTACTCTGCATAGAAGTTAAACAAGCAGGGTGACAATATACAGCCTTGACGTACTCCTTTTCCTGTTTGGAACCAGTCTGTTGTTCCATGTCCAGTTCTAACGGTTGCTTCCTGACCTGCACACAGGTTTCTCAAGAGGCAGGTCAGGTGGTCTGGTATTCCCATCTCTTTCAGAATTTTCCACAGTGTATTGTGATCCAGACAATCAAAGGCTTTGGCATAGTCAATAAAGCAGAAATAGATGTTTTTCTGGAACTCTCTTGCTTTTTCGGTGATCCAGCAGATGTTGGCAATTTGATCTCTGGTTCCTCTGCCTTTTCTAAAACCAGCTTGAACATCTGGAAGTTCACAGTTCATGTATTGCTGAAGCCTGGCTTGGAGAATTTTGAGCATTACTTTACTAGTGTGAGATGAGTGCAATTGTGTAGTAGTTTGAGCATTCTTTGGCATTGCCTTTCTTTAGGATAGGAATGAAAACTGACCTTTTTTTGGACCATTTCTGACTTGGAAGAGACTTCCATAATTCAAAGAAAGCAAAAATCTTGAAAGAAGACTTCTGTGCTCATTGAAGATGCAGGGAGAAACACAAACCAATGTCAACCGCCGTTGGTCACAAAGAGTTAATAATGTCTTGGCTTATGACACCCTCAGATTAAAATAAGAAAAACACTAAACAGATATTGATAATTAGGTTTTGGAAATGCTTTTGAAAACCATCCACAGTTTCAACAGCTGATGGAGGGTGATTCAAAAATGTCTCATGGTGAGTTGATATTTAAAACATATCCTTAATTATATCTTAAGATTTAGAGAGCTAGGAGCACCAAGTAAATAAAGAGAAATTATACCCCCCCAGATAGCAGATGCTTCCAGGATATGTGGACACGTGTGAATTGCCAAGTTCACCTCTCTGGAGTCAGACTGTAGTCCTGTGACATTGACTCAATGACCTTGGGCAAGTTGTTTACACCTCTCTATACACATATTCTACTCTGTTAAAAAACCACAAGGTAAATCTTAAATCATCCAATGCACTTAATGTTCACAGTAATTAGCTTAGCACATAGTAAGTGTTCAGTAAATGGTGGATATTTTTATTCAAATAACTAAATGAAGTGAAGGATGTGTTAGTAGAAGACTGGAGTTGGAACATATAAATACATTATCAAAAGAGAAATTTTTGTCAATTAAGTTTTAGTTTTTCTAGCTTCCCCTCCTCACAAAAGAATTATTTTCAAACAACAACAAAATAATGCTTGAGCCCAGGTGAAGAGTAGTCACCCCATTGTTGTTGTTCTGTTGCTGTCATGTTTGACTCTTTGAAACCCCGTGGACTGGGGTTCAAAGCACACCAGGCTTCCCTGTCCTTCACTACCTCTCAGAGTTTGCTCAGACTCGTGTCCAATGAGTCTGTGATGCCATCCAACCATCTCATCCTTTGTTACCTCCTTCTCCTCCTGCCTTCTATCTTTCCCAGCATCAGGGTCTTTTCCAATGGGTCGGCTCTTCACATCAGGTAAACAAAGTATTGGAGCTTCAGCATGAGCCCTTCCAATGAATATTCGAGGTTGATTTCCTTTAACATTGAGTGGCTTGATTTCCTTGCTGCCCAAAGGTCCCTCAAGTCTTCTCCAGCACCGCATCAGTTCTTTAGTGCTCAGCCTTCTTTATGGTCCAGCTCTCATATCAATAAATGACAACCAGAAAAACCATAACTTTGACCAGATGGACATTTGTCGGCAAAGTAACGTCTCTGCTTCTTAATACACTGGCTAGGTTTGTCACAGCTTTCCTTCTAAAGAGCAAGTAGTTTTTGTTTTGTTTTGTTTTAGTTTCATGGCTGCAGTCAACATCCACAGTGATTTTGGAGCCCAAGAAAATAAAATCTGTGTCTGTTTCCAGTTTTTTCCCCTTCTATTTGCCATGAAATGATGGGACTGGATGCTATGATCTAGTAGGAACTACATCTGAACATCCCCGACCCTTATGTTTGCTGTTTCAACAAAACCACACTGGCCTTAGCAGGTTGCAAGGAGCACAGTGATCTGCTCCCTCCTGGCCTGGGAAACGTTACCACGGATGCAGTTACTTTGTTTATACCAAGTTATTATCCTAGGAAACACTTGGAAGAAAACCATATCTATCTACCTACTAAGAATTTTTGCTGACTGCAACTGTAAAGATGAGATTAGCCTTCCTTAAGGAGGCAGGCACAGGGGGGGTCTAAATCTGATTTCCATGAAGGTTCTCATAGGAGGCAGGACAGAAATGCTAGCTATCAGGGGCCATCACCCTACTTAAACAAGCAAGCACCATTCTCCTCCTTCCATTAAAAGTGAATAAAAGTGACATTGGTTTTGTTTGAAACTCCCATTTTGAAAGCAATGTTGTTTCTTCCCTTACACCAACTCTATAGAAAACCTAGTATCTCCTGGTAAACAGCCTTCAAGATTATACACCTCTGCCCTTTCTCCCTGTGATATCTCCTCTTTGTCTTTATTTTTTTCCAACTGAAGGAAAGGAGGGAAAATAATTTTATTTTTCTTCCATGAAAAATAAATCTCTTTTTTTATACTTCAAATTACTGCCTCTGCACACATTTTTAAAGCAATTAAAATCCCTCTTGACAACAGTTACAGCTTAATCATTTTTATTCTCTGATCCAAGGTCTATGATTCTGTTCTTCTCTTCACTTAGTTAGCTGGAATCTAACCAAACATTCCTTTTCTTGTGTCTGTGTTTATCCGTAGTATTTGTTTTCAGGGGATTTCAGAACATGAGTGCTCTCTTCGTGTTTGGGTTCTGAAAACATTAAGATCCATGCCAAAAGAGTACCTGCATTCTTGAAGTTATTCAGCCATTCAGAAAAAGAGATTTACTAATTAAGATATATTCAGACACTGTTGTAGGTACTCAGACATAGCTGTGAATGTGGCAAGAACCCTGCCCTCAGGAAATTTACATTCCAGTGAGAGATACAGGCAAAAAGCAAATGCAGAGATAATAATGTTATTTTTTTACAGGATTCTTGCCCTCCTTAATCAATAGAAATTGATCAAAGACTATACAAGAGATTCAGAAAAGGCTTTAATCGAGCCCCTGCTACAGGGAATAAGTGACATGTTGCACTGCTTGCTCGATCACCACTGAGGGGAGGCCAGGTGATTCCTTACATGGGGTAAGAGTAGGAGTGAGTCCAAAGATCAGGCGGGAAGTTGGCGTAGGTGGTTTGCCCACCCCTTTGGCGTTGTTGAGTGCTGGTGACATACACTGTATTCTGGTTTTGCTCCCAGCTCTTCAGAAGCAGCAGTTGGGTTTTTGCTTTTTTTGTATTTTGTTATCTGTAATTTGCCCCAACTGCACATGCACACTTGTGCATGGTATGTTTTGTCTTTTATAGTTTCTTTGTATTTTGTTGCTCAAGGAGACATTTGTCCAGGTGCAAGCACTGCAGCAAAGAGTCCCAGGTCCCAGCTTCTCTAAATAATATAGTAAAATTATAGCTACCTCTAAGTAATAAAAAAAGGAGGAGGGGGGAGAAAATCAGAAATAAACTCTAGTCAGTTCAGGTACTTTATTTTAGGTTATCTTTAAAGGTTTCTTTGATGAAGTAATATTTGAACAAGTGTCTAAACAAAGTGATGGAGCAAGATACGGAGGGAGAAATTTCTTAGCAGAAGGAGCAGTCCATCAGACTAAGACAAGTTTGGTTAATTGAATGATCTGTCAAGGTGATTGGAAGGGCAAAGGGACAGGTAGAGAAGGAAAAGCGGGGTGGGCACGGACAGTTGAGGCAGTGCTCTATAAGTCACATGGATGGATTTGGATTTTATTCCAAGTGTGATGAGAAGCTATGGGCAGCTTTTGAGCAGAGGTTTCAATGATGCAGTTTAAATATTCTTAAGCTCACCTGGGTGACACTAGGAAAGGGAGATCTTAGTTGGGGAAAGAGAGGTTGCAGGATTTCTCCTAAGCTACTTGCTGAGTGGATGAAAAGGTGGGATAGTGAGCTTTTACAGGGAGAAGCTTGACTGTAGATACAATTGCTGTTGACCAATGCAAGTTCCTGAGCTCCACATACAGTGAGGCCAAATAAACTAAAGCTGCAAACATTGGAGTTTGGAGCCCAGAAAGGTTTACTGCAGGGCCATGCAAGGAGAACAGGTGGTTCATTTTCTAAAAAGCCTGAACTTCTCCAAGGGTTTAGCAAAGCACTTTTAAAGGCAAAGTAAGGGAGGGTTATGGTTGGTTGTTGCAAACTTCTTGGTGTAGAAATCCTTTGTTCTTGCAGCCATCCACATAAGCCAGGCCATGATGTTCCTATAAACCTCCAACAAGACAAATGTTATTATCTGTTTTGCAACTTTTTATCTCTATGTGAATGGAAACCTGTTATACTCTTCCCTTGTGGCTCAGTGGGTAAAGAATCCACCTGGATCAGCTGGTAAAGAATCCACCTGCAACGCAGGAGACCAGTGTTCAATCCCTGGGTTGGGAAGATCCCCTAGAGAAAGAACTGCTAGCTGCTCCAGTATACTGGCCTGGAGAATTCCATGGACTATATTAGTCCATGGGGTCACAAACAGTTGGACACAAATGAGGGGCTTTCACTTTCACTATACTCTTAAAGGTCAGAGTCCTGAGAATGGATTATCCTGTATATTTCAGGCTATAGGCAACATTCTTAACTGATAGCATAAGCAATAGATTACAAAGTGAAAATCACTCAGTCATGTCTGACTCTTTGTGACACCATGGACTGTACAGTCCGTGGAATTCTCCAGGCCAGAATACTGGAGTAGGTAGCCTTTCCCTTCTCCAGGGGATCTTCCCAACGAGGGATCGATCCCAGGCCTCCCACATTGAAGGTGAATTCTTTACCAGCTGAGCTGCAAGGGAAACCCAAGAATACCAGAGTGGGTAGCCTATCCCTTCCCCAGAGGATCATCCCAACCCAGGAACTGAACTGGGGTCTCTTGCGTTGCAGGCAGATTTATGAGGGAAGCCCCAGTAGAACACAATGATTAAAGCAAAAGAAACAGATAAAACATGGAGTCAGATTTCTTCTTCTCTGTTACCTTGCATCTCCTCTGTTACATTGCATGTTTCTTCTGTTACATTGCATGTCCTACATGATGCATAAGCCATCACGAGACATACAAAGTGTCTAGCAGAACAACTATTGCAATTAATATAAAATCATATTTTTTCAGTCAATAGACCAGGATTAATCTCAATTTAACTAGTCACTTATGGTGTATGATTTTGTGCATCAGGTAAAACCTCTGTGGTCTTATTCCTCCTCTGCAGAATGTGGATAAGGATAAACACCTCACATGATCATCTGGAGAATTAAAACTGTGTGTGGAAGCACCTTAGATGCAGTTTAGTGTTAATAGCTGCAAGATTATGGACAAGTTGCCTTAATCTCTCTTTCACACAGTTTCTTCTTTAAAATGGAAATGCCTGAAATGTTTTGATGATCAAATAAGAAAATAGTTCTATAGTTTTTACCTGAGTGTCTGAGATACAATTCATATTTTAAAATGCAAGATAATACTATATGGGAAAATAATTTTAAAAAGTGTAGATATATGTATATGCATGACTGACTCACTTTGCTATATACCTGAAACTAACACCTCATTGTAAACCAACTATACTCAAATAAAATTTTTCAAATGCAAGTTAATAAAATAATTATCAGCTGCCCACTTTTCTCTCACCACCCCTGCCTCATTCATATAAAATACATTTTCATTTAATAATCTAATTTAGGAATGGCTTTAGATGCCCAACCTAATTAATATCTGTAATCCTCTTTCTCTGCCTTTGCATCACTAAAATCTTAAGGAATGACAGAATGTAGAGTCAGGGACATTAGAAAAAATGTGAAATCATCTTTATCTGCTTCTGTCACTTCCTAATAACCATGGGAAATTCCTGTTCCATCTCGTACCATCATACCCATTAGTGTCTTCTGTTAATTCATTCCACACATGTTCAGTGATTTATTCTGCTTCTGGCCACCATAAACTGAAAAGGATGCCCTTCCTAAAAAAAAAAAATGATAATAATAAAAAGTAGGAAAATGTGATATCTACCCTGGAAATACACACAGTTCAGAGCAGAAGTCTCAAACTGATGACCCATGGGTAGTCCAATGTATAAAAAAATTTATATTATTATTTCCCATATTTAAAAACTAGGATCTTTTTACATTAAAAGCCTCAGATTATTAATTTTTCTTTATAAAATATGAATATTTTAGAACAGTTTTGTGGAGCAGTATAGCAGCTGGTTTTCTCTGCATGAGACATGTGCCCTTCATTTAGGCATAACCCCTAAAACTGCAGGTTGCTTTCACAACCAGCCCACTCATTCATCTATATCACCCAAGGTTTGTGCAGAGGATGATGAGTATGACTCTTGAGTCCAAAAAAGAATATAGTCTAGACTAGGAGACTCTCCAAATATTCAGATCACAAAATTCATTTTTATGATTGAAACATGATTGTTAATATTCCAAACAAAAGTCTCCTAAGAGTCAGTCATTTGGACTGTGACTAGCCTGCTTGGCTTCATCATCTATCACTCCTATGGCTTAATGTCTGAGAGTTTGTAAACAGGACATGAATTGAATTACATGGCCTGTTGCTTTGTTTAAAACCAATGTACCATAATCCTGATGAAAGCAACATGTGGAATATTTTATAAAAAGAATTACATGCAGTTCTCATTAGAGTCAGTAAGAGCCTAAATCACAGTTAACAATCAAAAGTTTGGAATTAGTTGCATTCACTTGCCTTGGGAGTTCACTATAAGAGGCTAAGGAGGAGGAGATGGACATTGCTGTCCTCCAGATCTAATTAGGTCTCAAAGAAGCAGGTCATCTTAGACCAGAGATCCTGAAGCCTCATTTGGCTTCACTAGCTAGCATTTGGCTAGTTGTTGCCAGTTCCCCTCTTGCCTTGCTCTCATAATGGCATCTACTTTACTTACTCTTAATGATGATAGCAGCTCTACTATTGTGTCAGTGTGTACATCCTCAGTTGCTCAGTCATGGCTGACTCTTTGTAGCCCTACAGAATATAGCCCTCCAAGCTCCTCTGTCCGTAGGATTCTCCAGTCAAGAATACTAGAGTAGGTTGCCATGTCTTCCTCCAAGGGATCTTCCCAACCCAGGGATCAAATTCACATCTCCTGTGTCTCCTGCATTGGCAGGCAGATTCTTTACCACTGTGCCCCCTGGGAAGCCAATTAGCAGAAGCCACTGAACAAGAGAAATCAGCCATTTCTAATCCTTGATGTTTCTTTCCATGCAGTGTTGGCCAACAAGAGGAATATATGGGACAAGGGAATTTACAATTATAATATTTGCATGGACAAAGGCCATTTCATTGTGAAAGATGACCCAAGGAGCTCACAAGCTGACGACTCAGCTTTCCCTCTGTCCTTTAACAAAGTTTCCTCAATTTCCTCCCCAAACCTTCCTTCAGGATGAAGTGGTCATGTCAAGCACCACTTGGTTCCTATTTTGTGTTCCTTTATTTGCTTTTCACATCATAGTGTCCTTTGCATATGGAGGCAGTCTAGAACCAAGAAGCATGGACATAGCCCCTTGGAAGTTCAAGTCAATCTGAGGTCTATGCCTTACACAGTGGACCATCAATGTACATTTTAACTCAACTTGTCTCCTGTACTTATGAAGATAAAAAACTCTTCACTCTTCTTAATATATTATGTTTTTGTCCCATATTCTCCCCTAAATTCTCTAAATTAACATTTTCTACTTTGTAAACTAGAGCTCTCTGTCTCTCAAAAAATAAAAGATTTCTGATCAATGCTCAGGAATAACCTCTTCATTTCTCTTCCCACTCAAGAAACTTCACTTAAAAATGAAGTTTCACAGTTTATGGAAACCACACAAAATCCAGAGGGAGAAGAAAAAAGATTGCTTCTACTCTTGCAAAAGCATTTGAGAGGTGGTCCCTGTTTAATATATTTCCACATGTGACTGCAAAGTTAAGATCATAAAAGATTGAAAAAGCTTCTTACACTCTGGAGTCCAGGTTTACTTGTAAATTCCAACTCTGCTTATCATTTGGAGCTGTCAAGTTAAAATAATTGTTAATGGTTCTCATTTTTTTCAATGCTGTAAAAAAATTCCTGAGGGGGAAAAAGAAACAAATATGAAGCTTTTCTCATTCTAAAAAAATACTCTAAACACAAGGTAGCAAGTTTTATGTGGAAGAAATAATTTCATTATCACATAGTTTCCCTAAGATTCTGAAAACAATCACGGGAATTGAAGCTTAGATTGCCTCTCTTCACCTCTCCTTAGGCATGTGGCAGAGGGCTTGTCTAGACAGGAACCTCAGGGACAGCCAAGCTGCTTCCAGAAGGGTCAGAGTTACTCTTCAATGTAACAGGGCCACTCTTGCATAATTTCAAAAGTCCAGAGATATCAGCTACACCAAGAACTACCTTCCTCTCGATGTGTTGGTTGTTGACACCTGAGACTTGTTGAAGAATGAAAAGGCAGATCCCAAGTGATGCAAGACCAAAGCAGACAGTCAAGTCACATTTATGGCAAAAATGAAGGAAGGAAAGAAGAAGAAAGAAGGGAAGAGGGAGGAAATTAGGGAGGAATAGAGGAAAGAGAGCCAGGACAGAGGAGATTAAACACATTCTAATGTTTCTCAGCCTTTTTTGGATGTACAACACAGATGAGTTAATTCTCTGCTGTAAAAGAGGCAGAGAACAGCACTATCTTCATAAACTGCTATGAAGATTAAACAAGGCCCTGCTCTGTAGAGTGTTTCTCTATGTTAGCCCATGATGATTGGTTTCTTTCTCCTCTCCCAAAAGAAGTTTTCTCAGTAGAAATTATTAATCATATCAGGGAGTAGTGAACTGGATGCTATGATTATAGTTCACAATGTAGTATAGATGGTACTCTTTCTTCCTTTCCAAAATTTTATATAGAAAAGTGAACAGACAAAGGAAAGAGCATGTTTATATTAGAAAACTCAGGTTCAGCTGCTTGCTGCTAAAAAGACAATACTGGAGAGGCAAGTATCAGTAGAAGGAAATGATGCTTTAATCAGAAAAGCCAATCTTGAGGGAAGGGGGATTTGTGTCCTGAGATGAGCTCCCAACATTCTGCTTAGCCATGACCATTACTAAAGGGGAAAAAAAGAGAGGGAGAATCTCAGTAAATCATCAAAGAAGGTGGTTGAGGTTCTGCATCCTTTTCCATTGAATACAGACTGGCTGACTCTCTCTTCAAATGTTATCTTGTCCCTGTGATCTGCCTTCAGGATTCCTTAGGGGACTGGTGGTGGGTAGAGAGCTAGCCATTCTTTAACTACTTCATTCTTCATTCTTACTTCTCTTTATCCAGGAAAAAAAAACAGGTTAGACAAGGCATGGGGTGCATTCAGAAGGACATAAGTCAGGAGTTAGATTAAATTGCCTGGTGATTTTGTTCCTATAATTAGGTTCTTGAAGGTTAGAGGGGAACAGGATTGGGTAAACAGGAAAGGGACAAAAGAGTTGCTTTCACACAGGCTTTGGGCTCCTTAGGGAGGAGAGGAAAGTGAAAGTGAAAATTGCTCAATCCTGTCCAAATCTTTTCGACCCCATAGACTATACAGTCCATGGAATTTTCCAGGCCAGAATACTGGAGTGGGTAGCCATTCCCTTCTCCAGGGGATATGATCTTCCTAACCCAGGGATTGACTCAGTTCTCCTGCATTGCAGAGGAAAGCTCTAGACTGTTAAAACACAGTTCTCCGCCTGCAGGGTTAGTTTTTATACAGGTTTTGTTTGATTTGTTTTTGTTGTTGTTTTTCTTTTCTAGTAGAAACCATGACAACATAAGCCTAGTTTCCTGCAATCAGTTTATTGGAAGAAATTCATTTTCCTATTAAACTTTCAGATTAATGTTGAGAGAGATCTTGAAGTAAATCTGTCCTGATTTGGTTGGAAGGAAGGGACAAGTTAGGCAAAATTCTCTTGATTTTCTCAAATATCTGCAAGAATGTCATGTCAAGGATTAGGCCCAACCTCTCAGGTTAGAAAGAGTAAGATAAGAAAGAAGCCACTCAAATTGTT
Organism: Redunca redunca; assembly: GCA_006410935.1. Lineage (NCBI taxonomy): Eukaryota > Metazoa > Chordata > Mammalia > Artiodactyla > Bovidae > Redunca > Redunca redunca. The sequence goes on from SJYQ01000457.1 coordinate 385,027, forward strand.
TAGCATCATCAGTACTACAGAAACATTCCAGCTATCTCAGGTCCTCTGTATTAAAAGTTGTAGTGGTTTAACTGCTAAGTCCTGTCCAACTCTTGCAACCCCATGGACTATAGCCTGCCAAGCTCCTCTGTCCATGGGATTCTCCAGGCAAGAATACTGGAGTGGGTTGCCATTTCCTCCTCCAGTGGATTTTCCCAAATGAGGAATCAAACCTGGGTCTCCTGCATTGTAGGTAGGTTCTTTACCAACTGAGCTATAAGAGAAGCCCTTAAAAGTTGGAGTGTAAGTAAATAAAAATAGTATGAGCTATTATCATTATCATTAATGAGGATTATCCCTCACCAGAAACCAGGGAAAGCATTTATATTAATAAACTGTGAACTGGGATACAATCTACTGCTTTGAGGTTGACTCAGACTCCTCCATCAGACCTTTCCTGCCATCCAAGTAGCAGACCCAACAACCACTATGCTCTTTAGAAGGGTTCAAAGTCAGGCCCCTACCTCCCCAAGTCACAAAGCCTACTTTGGAACCAGTAGAGAAGCTGTTCCTACACTCAGCACTCCCTCCGGCCTTCTTTCTTTCTGGTTCTCTCTGCTGTTAAACTCACTTTCATGTCTTCTCTCCCACCAGACTCTAAGCCTCCTTGAGGGCACAGGCTGGAGGTTATCAAGTACATTCTTCAGAGCACCTTTCCTTCAGGGGCTCAAAGTGTGGGGTGAACTGAAGCAGGATCTGAGACCAGCCCTTTCTTTCAGATTGACTGGGGTGGTAGGTGTCTCTGTGGGGCTGAGTTTGGGGCAGGCACAGGGCAGGAGAGATAAAGGCCACGGTGATGCAACAATCAGGGACATGGGTAATGCACCCATACAAAGGCCGATGAACATGTTATAAGAAAAGAATCCAGTTCATCCGTCAGCAAAAATTAATTGTGAGAATGATGGAAAACCCCAATAGAGAAAATATCTCTCACTGAAAGAAAACTTCAACATGGGCAGTTTCTACAAGGGCTCTTGAGTTATGAATGGAAACTGCAAAGACTTGACATTTGTTGTGAACTTTCAAGGAACACTGAGCAAAATACAGTGATTGATTGTTTTTGAAAAATAATAGCTTGTAATGCAATCATGAATTTCCAGCATAATCCACTAACAAACTCCATCTAAGGTCAAGAAACTTTGTTGGGATGACAGTGCTTCCACAATTTAAGTAAAATAGCCAAATATTAATTCCTAGTTTGTTTTTGATTTCGTTTTGAAGGTGCAGAACAAAACGACAGTGTGTTTAGAGCCTTTTGTCAGAGTTAGGCTCAATATAACTCTACAGCTTACGAAAAGGAGAGTCCATGAAGGCCACAGCCCCTGCTTCCCAGTGTCAGGGTCACAAGAGCGGAGGGAGATCCAGAACTTGCCACGTCACATGGTTGTCTCGCTTTTTTCATGTGGGCAAAGATAATGGGCAGATATCTGGTTGAGAGCAACATCCATGTAAAATCATTAGCCAAGACCAGAATGGCTCAACCGTATATTTAAGGGAGTCAGTTATGTATTGAAACTTCAGAGAGAGAAAAGAAAGGAAGACTTAGAAAAGCAGAGTAGCAATGAAGCAGGGACACTGATGGGGATACCAATAAACAGGCAGGAGGCACACAGAGATAGTGATGAACCTTGGACAGCAAGGAGATCAAACCAGTCAATCCTAAAGGAAATCAACCCTGAATATTCGTTGGAAGGGTTGATGCTGAAGCTGAAGCTCCAATATTTTGGCCACCTGATGTGAAGAGCCGACTCTTTTGAAAAGACCCTGATGTTGTGAAAGATTGAGGGCAGGAGGAGAAGGGTGACAGAGGATGAAATGGTTGGATGACATCTTCAACCCAATGGACATGAGTTTGAGCAAACTTTGGGAGATGGTGAAGGCAGTGATACCTGGCGTGCTGCAGTCCCTGGGGTCCCAAAAAGTCAGACATAACAGCTACTGAAGAGCAATAACAAAAACCCACTATAATACTTCATCTGCCTAACTTTTTTTTTTTTTCCCCCTGAAAGGGCATTGGGTTGACTTTTGTTTCAGTCATTGACATAACCTTTCCTTTTCTCTCTGTGCATTACTCTGGGAGAAATCCTTAAGGATCTGACTTGTCCATTTGACATGACTGAGTACCTGAGTTAGCTTTACAGATATCTTGCCAATATAAGCATTGTGTACAGATGCTTCTCAAAGGAATGGTGCCCTGGGACCCAGGTAGAGATGTGCTGTTTAAACACACAGCAGTGTCCTCTGCCATGTTGAAAGGTGGCCACTTCTGGATGTCCTCCTCTGGGTAAACTGTGAGAGCTTTCCACAGAGTGTTTGGGACAGACTTCCAGGCTGAGGAGCTGCTGGGTGAGAGCAGGGTGGCCACAGAGCAGGGTCACAGTCATGTTGTTGCCATGGGTGACGGGGAGTTGTGGCCGTCTCTCCATGTGTGGATACCCACCCCTGTGGCAAAGGGCAACTCTGATTGGTGAAAAGACTACCAGAGCAGAAAAAGGGGCAGGAAGTGCCCTCTGAGGTAACCAGGGAAAAGCACCTAGGAGAGAGCAGAAAGACAGTGTTCATAGAGCCCCTGGCTGTTCATTCCTGTCCGGTGACCTTGAGTCTATTCCCCTGACTCCCCTAAACCTTATTCTTAGCATCTTAGATAGGAAACTCTACAGGCCCTGGTGGCTACATTCTGACCCATTCACCATCCAAGAATCCCCTTACTTCCTTTTGTACTTCTTTGGCCCCACCTTATATGTTGATTTTTCCATTTCTATGTTGCTCAGAATTATAGTAACATCCCCATACAGCTGCCACTCAGATGGCAAGACAGTTATGGCTTTTTCCAAACAGGATCGAGTTACAGCAGGAAGGTATACTGTTGCCCTACAAGTAACACACATTCTGGTGATTCCCCTGCCCTCCACAAATGCCCTTTTCCCCTGCTCACTGGCTTGAAGCCACTTCTTCTCGAGCAAGTCTAGGCAAAGAAGCAGAAGTCTAGTTTCTGTTATTTATTGAACATATAAGTCATAGTATCTCAATCTACCAGCTGCAAAATATCCTTGCAAAGCATAGTTTTGATTACCATGGGCTTAACATTACTTTGTCAATAAGGCTATGTCTAGTCTAGTCAAGGCTATGGTTTTTCCAGTGGTCATGTATGGAGGTGAGAGTTCGACTATAAAGAAAGCTGAGTGCTGAAGAATTGATGCTTTTGAACTGTGGTGTTAGAGAAGACTCTTGAGAGTCCCTTGGACTGCAAGGAGATCTAACCAGTTCTATCCAAAAGGAGGTCAGTCCTGGGTGTTCATTGGAGGGACTGATTTTGAAGTTGAAACTCCAATACTTTGGCCACCTGATGCGAAGAGCTGACTCATCTGAAAAGACCCTGATGCTGGGAAAGATTGCAGGCAGGAGGAAAAGGAGCCAACAGAGGATGGGATGGTTGGATGGCATCACCGACACAATGGACATGGGTTTGGGTGGACTCCGGGAGTTGGTGATGGACAGGGAGGCCTGGTGTGCTGCGGTTCATGGAGTCGCAAAGAGTCAGACATGACTGAGCGACTGAACTGAACTGAACATAAGCAGATCTCCACAAACCCTTAGGACTTGGCTAATTTGAGCTATTCTCTCTCTCTCTCTCTCTCTCTATATATATATATATATATATATACACACACACATATGTATAAAAGTAAAGGCCTTCTTATGACAGCTCCTGGCTGGACACCAAGAATCATGGAAAGGCAGAAGAATAATGCCATAGGCTGTCTGGCTCTAAGCAGGCCTCACCAGAATCTTGGAGTCATCCTGCTGGCTAGAGATGTTCTCAGAGGTTGCAATGTACACACAGTTTCTGTTTTTATCTCAGACTCTTGACCTTCTCCTGTTTCTGGTTTTGGGAATTTACTATGTCCCTGGAGTCAAAGCCTGTCTGCCAGAGGGAGAGACATGGTGTCCTCACCCTGCTGGGTGTTCAGCAGAATAAAGGTCAAGCTTTTCTGGGATATGTGGTAAATGCTGAAACAGGGCTATCTGAGGAAAAGGCTTTAGAAAGGTTTTCCATCAGCCACACTTGGTTGTGGTTCATGATCTTTATTAGCAAAGAGCAACACAGTGCCCTGTCCCACCCATGCATAAGCCACAATCTCTGTTGGCTGACTTCTTAGCTCACTGGCCATACCCATGTGTCCCTCTAACAGCATCTACTATTAATGACACCAGAATGTTTAATGGTTGAGTAATTAATAGTTCAGTCCTATTTCTGTTTCTCTATCATGGTTTGATTAAATATAGTTCACATTATTTTCAAGATCTTGATGCTTCTGTATCTCAAGTGCTCATATTTAAAAAATATGTATATTATCTCCCAATTCATCTTGAGTTTGTTTTTGTAAGTCTTTTCTACTCTTAATGTTTCCACCTAGAGAATTTCCTTTAGCATTTGTTGTAAGGCTGGTTTGATGGTGCTGAATTCTCCTAGCTTTTGCTTGTCTGTAGAGCTTTGTATTTCTCCCAGAATCTGAATGAGATCCTTGCCGGGTAGAGTAATATTGGTTGTAGGTTTTTTCCTTTCATCACTTTAAATATAACTTGCCACTCCCTTCTGGCCTGGAGTTTCTGCTGAAAAGTCAGTTGACAACCTTATGGGGATTCCTTTGGATGCTATTTGTATCTTTTACTGACATATATACACTACCATGTATAAAACAGATAGGTGGCAAGAACTTGCTATACAGTACAGGGAACTCAGCTCAGTGCCCTGTAATGACCTAGAGGGGTAGGATGGGGGGACATTGGGAGGTAGGTCCAAGAGAGAGGGAATATATGCATACATTTAGCTGATTCACTTCATTGTATACCAGAAACTAACATACTATTATAAAGAAATTGTACTCCAATAAAAATTTATCTAGAGAGGAGCTCCATTTTCTGTCTCAAAACAGCAATGAAAATATAAATTCTTGAGAGAATTGGGAAATACATACAATATGAGAGGTATAATTATTATTATTAATTTGGGAGAAACTGTTAAATAACCACTAATGTTTTTACATTTATCAGTTTATAAAAAGAACACAATAGCACATGCTTAATTTAGAAAGTGTATGCATTACAAAACATTAGAAAATGCAAAACACCAGTTATTGAATGGTTGAGTAATAATTACATTTTGATATTATGGCTTTTATCTTGCTGTATTTTTAAATGCTCTCTCTACATATATATAGGGAGATTAGTTGTTACCATATAAATATATATTAATATCAGTATCAGACACATGTGGATTACAAGTACATAAGCATGCAGAAACATATGTGTGTAGAAAGAAACTTACATATTTAATATTTAAAGTTTAGTATTTTCATTTTCTTATGCTGAATCTTATATTATAATTTTCCCCAGGTCATTAAATGGTCCTCAAAGCTATGATTTTAAAATACTTTAAAAATCATTATAATGAAAATTCACATACCTGAGTTTCTGAAGCTGAAACTACTGTTTCTGTAAGAGAGTTTGCTGTGTCCTTCTTATGCTGTTCCCAGAATCTCTCTCCTCTTTTCTCATTTCTTCATTGCACCCACATCCCTGGTCTAGAAAAGTCACTGCAGTTCAGTTCAGTCGCTCAGTCATGTCTGACTCTTTGCAACCCCATGAATCGCAGCACGCCAGGCCTCCCTGCCCATCACCAACTCCCGGAGTTCA
>SJYQ01000457.1:400005-413179 GCA_006410935.1 Redunca redunca
TTTCTAACATATGTTAAAAATCTATGTATATTATGTATAACATAGATATACATATATTAGTATACATATGCTTATCTGTACATTTAAATAAACAAGCACACACATATATAAATATTTATAAATGATATGCATATTTATGAAAGAGTGGGTTGCCATTTCCTTCTCCAATGCATGAAAGTGAAAAGTGAAAGTGAAGTCACTCAGTCATGTCCAACTTTTCGTGACCCCATGGACTGCAGCCTACCAGGCTCCTCTGTCCAAGGGGTTTTCCAGGCAAGAGTACTAGTGGAGTGGGGTGCCATCGCCTTCTCTGATATATAAACTTAAAGATATATAAATGCATATGAAAAGTTATAAACCCCAATATATAATTATATGCATATGCACGAGTGTTTGTATATAGATATATGTTATTATAGATATATAAAATATATTTATATAAGTATATGCTGTTGTTTAGTCACTTCATTCGTATCTGACTCTCTGTGACCCTACAGACTGCAGCCAGTATTAATATTAATACTGTATTAGTATTAATATTAATTTATATTAACATTAATATATATCATTTATGTATACATATGCTGCTGCTAAGTCGCTTCAGTCGTGTCCAACTCTGTGCAACTCCATAAACAGCAGCCCACCAAGCTCCTCTGTCCCTGGGATTCTCCAGGCAAGAATACTGGAGTGGGTTGCCATTTCCTTCTCCTATATATATATTTATATTTATATTTATATATAAGAAATATATATCTATGTCTGTAGGTGATAGTCATACTGTATATGTACATGTATGTGTCATCAGTGTCTCTTTTGCTTTGCAGCAAAGCCCTTGAAGTGTAGTGTCAATCACTCAATTGTGTCCAACTCTTTGCAACCTCATGGATTGGGGCTTTCCAGTCTCTTCTGTCCATGGAACTGTCCAGGCAAGAATACTGGGGTGGATTGCCATTTCCTTCTCCAGGGCATCTTCCCAACCCAGGGATCAAACACAGGTCTCCTGCATTACAGGCAGACTATCTTCTGAGCCACCAAGGAAGTTCTTAACAAAGCCCTTAGTAAGTCAAACATCAAGCTCCATACTTTCTGTCAAACTTGTAAGAAACAGTGCTTAAGTGTTCTAATCTCAAGGCAGAGCTGTCTTCATACTAGTCCCTTTAAATTTTATTAGCAGGGTGATCTTTTCAATTTCTCTGGAGTCTCACCCATATTTGCCATATTTCACATAGGGAAGTGTTGAATTACGCAAGCACCATGTTCTTGCAGAACCACCAAGATCCTTCTGTAAAGTCAAATTTCAATCATTTCACTTTTTTCCCTTCCTCTTAAGAGACGGTACAATCTCTCTCACATTTAACTGGCAAAATTAATGAATATGTAATACAAACTTAATGTGTTGTGTGCTCCTGGGTCATATCTCCTCCTTCACCTGGAAGTATCATTTTCATCCAAGGCAAGCATTGTCTTTGTAGGAGGAAATGAGAACCATGAGTTTGGGGCCTGATGATTTGGGAACGTAGAGGAAGCAGCAAAAGAAATGAAAGCCCCAGTTTTACCAGATTTTTGAGGACACTCAGTATAACAATAGCTTTTTTCTTCCTGATAAGATACCACTATCCTTCTTGCTCCAGAGATCTTCAAACACGATGGAAGAAAGAGAAGAGGGACCTGGAAGAAAGAAAAGAAAAAAAAAAAAAAAAAACAACCAGATAATATACAGATGGTTGTACATTTACTAGTCACTGTGCTTCCTAGTCAGGACTTCTTTGTACATGATATCACTATATTACAATAAATATTATCCTTCCCACATAACTCTGTTAGTGGGAGCTCAGGGTCTTTTGGGCTTCCCTTGTGGCTCAGCTGGTAAAGAATCCACCTGCAATGCAGGAGACCTGGGTTCAATCCCTGGATTGTGAAGATTCTCCTGGAGAAGGGGAAGGCTACCCACTCCAGTACTCTGGTCTGGAGAATTCCATGGACTCTTAGTCCATGGGGTTGCAAAGAGCCAGACATGGCTGAGCAACTTTCACTTTCAGGGTCTTTTACTAGAATGATGAAGGACTCTCAACTCAAAGTAGAAGAGCCAGAATTTGAACCAAGATCAGTTTGATCCCAAAGCTGAGATTCAGAAATTTGTATCAGTCTTTTCCTTAAGTGATCTGCAAGAGAGGGTTAGAAAATAAACTTTCCTGGGAATTTACCCAAGTACACATATCCCATTGGAGATAGGAGGAATCAATTTGGAATATAAGAGATGAGAGGTGAGGTATAGGTAGTGAGCTGTTGACATCAGCATTTATTAAATACAGAATGGTGAGCTGTCCACCCACATATCTCCTTGGTGTGAAGTCTGAGGTTCATGTACTTTTACATCTGTGGCATTTATTGGCAGGGTTTGACCAATACCTCAATAAGTTCCCAACAATAAATCAATTGCCCAACTTGAGTTGTCAGTGCATAAAGTTAGTCTAGGGCTTCCCTGGTGGCTCAAACAGTAAAGAATCTGCCTGCAATGTGGGAGACCTGGGTTTGATCCCTGGATCAGGAAGATCCCCTGGATAACTTATCCTACTAGTGATGCCAAAAGCTCAGCCTTTCCGTGCACTTGTGCCAAATCCAATCTTGGAGACAGAGTTTTTCATGAAGTAGAAAAGAATAGCTTAATTGATTTACCTGGCAAAGGGGAATTGCTCTCAAGAGCTATGTGTTTGATAAGGTGTTTTATGGGGACAACAGTTCGAGGGTGAGGTTGCTGATAAGATTAGAATATGTTCAGGGCCTACACTCCTTTAATCTGGCCTCTGGTGGTCTTTCTCTGGAATCAAATGCTGACACATTCCACTTGTGGGGTTTTAATTCTGAAAAGGGGCTTAAAGACATTGTCATATGTGTCCCTTGAGGTGGAACCAGGAACCTGCCCCAAAGCTGTACAATTATTTCTTGGTTGCTCCTTCCTCATCTCTGCATCCTTTCCCTTCCCTGATGAGAAACTCTTTGATCTGCCATTTGGGACTCAGGGAAGCTCATGGAAACTGAACAGAAGGGCTCCCATGCCCAGGAACCTTACAGGGTCCTATTCCATTTCACTAGTTCTATAATGTATGAATTTTATTGTATAGGAAATAAATTTTGTTTCATAAAATATGATAAGGTTAAGTGCAAATAATGCAGAAAGAGAGGAAACACTGACTCAGCACCTGAAATTATACATAATCAATGATGCATCATCTGAGATTATGGTTTATTACAGAGGTGGGAGAAGGTCCCTAAATATCTGCTCAGGGAGTGAGGATGGACACAGAAATGAGAACATTGAGGAGTGGGAGTCAAAGTGTTCTGATCCCACTAGTTTCCTGGTCTCTAACCTTCTGAGCTGATTTGTAACAGGAAATGGGAAGGGCTGATTCTGCGGATTGGCGCCCCATCTGCACAAAGGCCTTCTTGGCAGCCTTTCTTTCAAGAAGTGTTTCTGGAAAGATTATCATTAACCCGTGTGGAAAACAGGAATTCAGAAGGTAGGAAAAACAATGGTAAAGAGATTTATGAAATCAGCTAAATCAGTGTTTCCAGTGATGCTTGGAGAAGTTTAAAAATCATATCCCCTTATAAGTTGTAGAGTGATTCTTAAAATTAAGCAAATTCATTGAAATATCTATTTATAAAAGAGAGAGAGAATTACTTCAACACCAGCCAGAATTAAAGAGTGGCATCTGTCACATTTTGGACATTCTGCTGTCGAAAAATGAACTTAATTATGACCCAAGGGATTTTACATCTGGATGTCTTAAATCTGGACTAAATTATTGAACCCAAGACCATGTATAATGTAATTTCAGTATTTTGAAGATTAAGCCTTTCATGAATTCTTCAATGTTTCCTTCCATCAGTCAAACTGAAATTAACCAAAATGCTTAGGAAATACATACTCCAATCAAGTGCATTCTCTAGAAAAATTACGGATTGTCATTTTTAATTCCTGTCATTTATGCAAAAAAAAATTCAATGGACACCTCGGTCAGGCATTCTTTTAGGTACTGGACATACAGCAATAAACAAAACAGAAATTTCTGACCTGTTAAATTTACATTCTAGTGGAGGGAAGTACAATAAATCAATACATTGTGTGATATTCTGAGTATTTTGCATCTTTAAAACTTTCATAAGGTCTCCTGGGCTTTGTTATTCAGGTGGTTCCAGGAGTCATTGCTAAGCCTGTGAGAAATAGAGGCCACACATCTTGGAGGGGTCTTCAAACACCTACTCTGAAATTTCCTGGTCCCTCGACCCTGGACAGGTCACTGAACAAACCAGAGCCTACAGCTCCAGTATTATGGTTATCATGTTTACCTTGAATGTTATTAACAGTTTGGTAGAAGATTATCTATATATAAAAGAGTATGAAGGAACTAATAATAAGGATCTTCACAACCTTCCTGGATAATCTTCTTTATCATACTCTTGTCCACATGATAAAGTCATGATAAACATGATAATCCACATGATTACCCAGGGAGAGAAAAAGCCCTTGCATCTAGAGAGACTGCTCTTGCTTTATCTTGTTTTGTTTGTATTTATTAGACTGGGCAGGAGTCTACATTTTCAGAACTAGGAGGACATTTGTCATTAGACTGCTGAAGCTAAGTCACTTCAGTCATATCCGACTCTGTGTGACCCCATAGACAGCAACCCACCAGGCTCCGCTGTCCCTGGGATTCTCCAGGCAAGAACACTGGAGTGGGTTGCCATTTCCTTCTCCAGTGCATGAAAGTGAAAAGTGAAAGGGAAGTCGCTCAGTCTTATCTGACTTTTCATGACCCCATGGACTGCAGCCTACCAGGCTCCTCTGTCAATTTCAAAACACCTTATAAGGTCACGCAATTGCTATTCTACACGTGTAAGTGATAATTAGTTCATCTAAAGGACATGAAAGAAAGAAAGTGAAGTCGCTCAGTCGTGTACAACTCTTTGGGACCACATGGACTATAAGTCTACCAGGTCCCTCCATCCATGGGATTTTCCAGGCAAGAAGACTGGAGTGGGTTGCTATTTCCTTCTCCAGATCTTCCCAACCCTGAGATCAAACCCGGGTCTCCCGCATTGTAGGCAGCCACTTTACCGTCTGAGCCACCAGGGAAGTTCATGAGGACTAAGGTATTTGAGAATGAGTTGCCATCAGCACCGGAGAAGGCAATGGCACCCCACTCCAGTACTCTCGCCTGGAAAATCCCATGGACGGAGGAACCAGATGGACTGCAGTCCATGGGGTCGCAAAGAGTCGGAAACGACTGAGCAACTTCCCTTTCAGTTTTCACTTTCATGCACTGGAGAAGGAAATGGCAACCCACTCTAGTGTTCTTGCCTGGAGAATCCCAGGGACAGCGGAGCCTGGTGGGTTGCCGTCTATGGGGTCGCACAGAGTTGGACACCACTGAAGTGACTTAGCAGCAGTAGCCATCAGCACATGCGCCATGAAAGTCAGAGCAGAGTAGGCATCATGCCCTTATTCAGCTTTCTATCTGCCTCCTGTGTCACCTTTAACCAGGTGTTTTTTTTAAATTAATTTTTATTGGAGTATAGTTGCTTTACAATGTTTGTTAATTTCTACTGTACAGCAAAGTGAATCATGTATATGTATATATATATATATACACATACATACATATATATATATACCCCCTCTTTTCTTTGTATTTCCTTCCTCTTTAAGTTAGAAAGAGAAAAACAAGTATATTAATACATATATGTGCAATCTAGAAAAATGGTATAGATGATCTTATTTGCAAAACAGAAATAAAGACAGAGAAGTAGAGAATAAACATATGGACATCAAAGGGGTAATGAGGATTGGGATGAATTGGGAGATTGGGATTGGCATAAATACACTATTGATATATATATGTATGTATGTATGTATGTATATAATAGATAACAGATATTATTATAGATTATATAATAGATATAATTTTAACCTCAATGAGCTTTGTGGTATCCGGAAAATTAGAAAACGTTACCAAGTTGCCTACCTATCTGTAGTGCCTTTGAATTGAGGCTTCTCTTCAAAGAAAAAATAAAATATAAAAGTTGCATGCTTGAATTAAAAATTTCAGCCTTCATCTGTTTGCTGGACCACTTCTCTTAACTACCTTTAAGGTTCAATTTCTCTCTTTGTTCCATAATATATATGTTATTTTAAAGAATTTTTTGCTTTGTGGATCTGAACAGGGATAGGATATGAGCTCATAATTGGTAGCAGTGATCTTTATGACCAAATTTCAAGGGTAGCTGGAGAAGTCTAACAAGAGGCATTTTTATGAGTTAGACACAACAGAGGGTGGTAACCAACACTGAAGGCTCTATTTAGGGATGAGGTGGTGAGTGTAGTTTCCAATAATGTACTTTTCTCATGTGTCAGTTGAGACTGCAATTGACAAATTATCCACACTGGCTCTACACAACACTTATTGGGTCAAGGATCTTAATCTTAAAAATCCACACATATTCCAGACTTACAAATAACCTCTTCATTGTAAAAAAATTAATCAAGAATGTATATAACAAGAGAAAAAACTCAATCAAGGTACTTGTGCTCCTGGAAGAGACACAGACTTTGAAATTCCTTATACTATATCCACATCTCTGAAACCTCCTCTTCTTTATTAAAACTGTAATAAGTGTGTAGTAACATATGTTCATTCCATTCATAAGACCGTATTATATCTACTGATCAATATAATTGTTAATAACATATAGGTTACATATCTCTTTTACATATAGTCTATTCCACCATGATTTATACACTTATAAATGCAGCAAATCTAAGCATCTCTTTTATTGGAGATAGTTGAGATCACCTTAAATTGATCAGTTAAGCTTAGTCTCTTTTCCAATTTTAAAACAAAAAGACCTCAGGATCATAGACCAAATGTTCTGTTTTACTAAGAGAACTGTAGTAAAAGAGAGGCAATTCAGCCAACACTGTGAGGCTTGTTACAGACAAGACAAGGAATAAAGCTCAGGTATCCTTTTATCTGGCCATATTTATTTCTGGCATGATTTTGGTCTTCAATTTTTTTTCAAATATGTTACCAATAATTTATTCTTTACTTCCCTTTTTTTAAAGAGTCAGAATCCTCCAAAGGAAAGTTGTCTTTGTGTTACCAGTTATGAAACCATATTTTCTTGGCAATTGTTGATGTTGACAGAAATAGATGTCTTGGGGGACATTTGGCTTAACAAGTTAGTAACAGGCAAGTATAATTATTAATAAGAATGATAATTGCATTCAGCCTGAAGAACAGATGCTGTCCCTTTGGTATGAAGTGTCCTGATGTTATTAAAATCTGGAGGTTAGTCATTATTAAGAAACTAGGATTTCTGGTCTTATTGAAATCTTAATATTAACTACTATTCTAAAAGTAGTAGTTTTGTATAGGTTACTTGGGGGCTTCCCAGGTGGCTCAGTAGTAAAGAATCCGCCTGCCAACACAGGAGACACAGGTTCGATCCCTGTGTCCAGAAGATCCCCAGGAGTAGGAAATGGCAACCTGTTACAATATTCTTACTGGGAAAATCCCATGGACCGAGGAGCCTGGGGAGCTGCAGCCCATGAGGTTGCAAATAGTTGGAGGTGACTAAGTACACATGCATGTTACTTTATCAAGTTAAAAGTGATAATAAACATAGGTTACATGGTTGATTCAAAGGAGATGAACTAGAATTATAAGGAAAAAAATATGTATTTTTCCTTTTTATTTAATGTCTTTTTAAATTTTTTCTTTTATTTCATCTAATACTGACATCTTGTGCTTTCTTCCTAAAGCAAAATAAACAAGGATGAAGTGCTAATTAGTATTTATAAGATAATAGTCTTAACTTACTCTTTTATTCAGAATTAAAATTCTTGATGTATCCAGATGCATAAAATATATTAATGACATGTTCACTGTTAAATCAATAAATTTTTATACAGTCTAAACTAGACACAGAGATTGTTCTAAAATTTTAATATTCTAACATCTGAATATTCCCAAGAAATAATTTTAACCATCTGTAAATAAGATTATCCAAGTCACATCACATTAGAAATGTTGTTGACATTCAACACATGCAGCAAGAGTATTGATTTCTCAGTATGAATGCATATACCTCTCTTGATTTGTTATATTGGAAGGAGAATGACTCTGATTCATCACTGAAATGAATTATTTTGAAATAAGCAGAATAAATGTAATATTTTATGATCAGAGAGTAAATCTCCCAATTGGAATCAAATCCAATTTATATGAGGAATAAAAAGAAAGAAAGAAAAGAGGGAAGGAAGAAAGGAAGGGAAAGAAAATACATTTTAACCAGCATTGTATAATTTCCTTGGGCCTCCTGATATTGGAGGAGATGTTAATATTTAAAGGCACTTCAGTTGATGTTATCTGGAAAGGAGAAGGTTGCGGTCATCCTCCATTATTCCATGGGATGGACTATATAAAATAATAAGCTTGTGTTCTTTGAAGGAAGTGAACAGTAAAACTTGACACAGAGCAAAAGAATTTGGACTCTACATTTATACATTCACTCAGCACAGAGGTCCTGAGTGCCTTTGAGCAGAGATGTGTACATGAGAACAAAGTGAAGATGAAGATGTGGGTGTTGTTCACGTGAATTTACAGTCAAGGTTAAGAGATGAGTGTATTTCCAAATTTGACAATGAAATAGGCTAGCTGACACAGACCATCAGAGAGTAGTAGAGATCACAGAAGAATAACACCTAATCATACTGGCCTGCCACAAGTTCAAATATTTTGAAAGTAAAACATCCCCTTAAATAAGTACACTGAGTAAGATATGAGCAGATCGTTCCCAGCCAACTGGTTTCCAGTGAACTAGCACTGGTGGTCTGCCTTCTCTCTTCCGATGCTCCTGGGATGAGTAATCATAATAAAGCTTTGAGGAAACAATGATCATTTGGGTTGTTGAGATGGAGAAGACGGCAAGGGCTTCCAGGAAGGAAAAAACATCATCTGAGGGCCCAGGAAGTATGATTAAAAAAAAAAAAGTTCCAGTCAGATAATGGACAGCTATTTTATGGGCTGATAAAGGAAAGGGGAGAAAACAGAGAGATTAGACCAATAAGGTATACAGGGCTATACTAAAAAATTGAACTTTTTTTTTTTAAGCTGTGAGGGGATTTCCTGGTAGCTCAGCTGGTAAAGAATCTGCCTGCAGTACAGGAGACCTGGATTTGATCCCTAGCTTGGGAAGATCCCCTGGAGAAGGGAATGGCTACCCACTCCCGTATTCTGGACTAGAGAATTTCATGGACTGTCTAGGCCATGGGGTAACAAAGTAGGGCACGACTGAGCAACTTTCACTCACTCACTAAGCTGTGAGTGTTCATGGATGAATAACATAGGCTATATGAAGAGACACAAAGACTAAACTGCTAGCTTGTGACTTAGGGCAATTATAAAACTCCCTTCCTTGGGATGCTTTAAGGATGTGTGGCTTTGTTGGGTTCTCTTAATGGAAAGCATGCAGAGGAGATACAAGGGATGTGGTGTGAGGAGTGAGGTCATAGTCCATCCCTGCCTGTTGCTACGACAGTTGTTTTTGTCCTTAGAGAAGACTGTCCCTCCTGCTCTTTCCTTCCTCTGCAGTTGCCCTTTGAGCCTTGGATCCTCACCTCTCCCTGGCCTAAGGTGCTCCAGAGTGGTGTGTGGATTTTCCCTCCTCTCCCCACACTACACAGATAGTCCCTTTTATTACATTTTCTGTATGTCTGAGTATGCTGTCTGGCTTCCTGTAGAAACTCAGACTGATATTGGTGTCTAAGGACTGTCTCAGTTCAGTTCAGTGACTCAGTCATGTCCGACTCTTTGTGACCCCATGGACTGCAACATACCAGGCCTCCCTGTCCATCACCAGTTCCTGGAGCTTACTCAAACTCATGTCCATTGAGTCAGTGATGCCATCCAACCATTTCATCTTCTGTTGTGCCCTTCTCTCGCCTTCAATCTTTCCCAGCATCAGGGTATTTTCCAGTGAGTCAGCTCTTTGCATCAGGTGGCCAAAGCACTGGAGTTTCAGCTTCAACATAGGTCCTTCCAATGAACATTCAGACTGATTTCCTTTAGGATAGACTGGCTGAATCTCCTTGCAGTATAAGGGATTCTCAAGAATCTTCTCCAACACCACAGTTCAAAAGCATCAATTCTTGGCTGCTCAGCTTTCTTTTTAGTCCAACTCTCACATCCATACATGGCTACTGGAAAAACCATATCTTGACTACATGGACATTTGTTGCAAAAGTAATGTCTCTGCTTTTGAATACACTTTCTAGGTTGGCCATAACTTTTCTTCCAAAGAGTGTCTTTTAATTTCCTGGCTACAATCACCATCTGCAGTGATTTTGGAGCCCAAAAAAATAAAGTCTGACACTGTTTCCACTGTTTCCCCATCTATTTCCCATGAAGTGATGGGACTGGATGCCATGATCTTTGTTTTCTGAATATTGAGGTTTGAGCCAACTTTTTCACTCTCCTCTTTCACTTTCATCAATGTTTAGTTCTTCTTCACTTTCTGCCATAAGGATGGTGTCATCAGCATATCTGAGGTTATTGATATTTCTACCAGCAATCTTCATTCCAGCTTGTGCTTCATCCAGCCCAGCATTTCTCAGGCTATACTCTGCATATAAATTAAATAAGTAGGGTGACAATATACAGCCTTGACATACTCCTTTTCCTATTTGGAACCAGTTTGTTGTTTAATGTCCAGTTCTAACTAACTGTTGCTTCCTGACCTGCATACAGATTTCTCAAGAGGCAGATCAGGTGGTATGGTATTCAAATCTCTTTCAGAATTTTCCACAGTTTATTGTGATCCACACAGTCAAAGGCTTTGCAATAGTCAACAAAGCAGAAATATATGTTTTTCTGGAACTTTCTTGCTTTTTCGTTGATCCAGCAGATGTTGGCAATTTGATCTCTGGTTCCTTTGCCTTTTCTAAAATCAGCTTGAATATCTGGAAGTTCACAGTTCATGTATCGCTGAAGCCTGGCTTGGACACTATTGAGCATTATTTTACTAGCAGGTGAGATGAGTGCGATTTAGCTGTAGTCTGAGCATTCTTTGGCATTACCTTTCTTAGGGATTGGAATGAAAACTGACCTTTTCCAGTCCTGTGGCCACTGCTGAGTTTTCCAAATTTGCTGGCATATTGAGTGCAGCACTTTCACAGCATCATCTTTTAGGATTTGAAATAGCTCAACTGGAATTCCATCACCTCCACTAGCTTTGTTGCTAGTGATGCTTTCCAAGGCCCACTTGACTTCACATTCCAGGATGTCTGGCTCTAAGTGAGTGATCACACCATTGTGATTATCTTGGTTGTGAAGATCTTTTTTGTACAGTTCTTCTGTGTGTTCTTGTCATGTCTTGTTAATATCTTCTACTTCTGTTAGGTCCCTACCATTTCTGTTCTTTATTGAGCCCATCTTTGCATGAAATGTTCCTTTGGTATCTCTAATTTTCTTGAAGAGATCTAGGACTGACTAGGATATATTAAAGTGTCTAAAATGAACTCTCCATTGGTAAGCTTTTACATCATCTCAGTTGATCTCAATTTTACCCTTCCAATTGTCAAACCAAAACCCTTGGAGTTCTCTCAACTACCCTCTTTCTCCTACATGCCCAAAGCTCTTTGACTCTCCCTTCAAAATGCAACCAGAATCTTGCCTCTTCTCACCAGCCCGTTGGCTGTCACTTTGTTTCAAGCCATTATAGTAGTACCTTGCACGATCTTCTTGAACTGAACTTGGCCTGTGCCCAGTATAACAGTTGCTTTAAAATATAAAGTAGATCATGTTATTCCTCACAACCTCCCACCACTGGCTTCCATATTACTCAAAGTAAAATTCCAGGACCTTAGTGACCAACAAGCACACACAATCTGGCCAGTGATTTCATGGACCTCACACCCCATGCTCTTCACCCTCACTTGGCTTGTCCCAACAGCTACAATTTGCTGGGGTTTTGCCCATCCGTTCCTGTACCTTCATGTTCTTCCCTTAGATATTATCTGGGCTACCATCCTCGACTCTGGTCAGATGTTATGATCATAAGTCCTATTCAATCCACCTGATTTAATATCCTGTCTCATCTCTTACTTCCTCTAATATACCACCCCCTCCTTGTGTGGTTCTCTTTTTTCTTTGTTTCCTAGCATTTATCATTTTCAAACATGCATTGTATACTAGTTCCCTAGGGCTGCCATAACAAATTACCAAAAACTGAGTGGCTTAAAATAACAGAACTTTATTGCCTCACAGTTCCAGAGGATAAAAGTCCAAAATCAAGGTGTAAGCAGCTGTGCTCCCTCTGAAATATCTAAGGGAGAAGCCTCCCTACCACTTCTGGCTTCTGGCAGCCCCAGATCTACCTTGGCTGTGGATCAAAACTCCAATCTTTTTCTTTCTCTTCATGTGGTTGTCTTCTGTGTGTCTATGAGCCTCCATGTCTCCACATGGCATTGTCCCTGTGTGTCAGTGTATGTGTGTCAAAATTTACCTCTTTTTATAAGGCTACCGCTGGATCATTGAAAAAGCAAGAGAGTTCCAGAAAAACATCTATTTCTGCTTTATTGACTATGCCAAAGCCTTTGACTGTGTGGATCACAATAAACTGTGGAAAATTCTGAAAGAGATGGGAATACCAGAACACCTGATCTGCCTCTATATGCAGGTCAGGAAGCAACAGTTAGAACTGGACATGGAACAACAGACTGGTTCCAAATAGGAAAAAGAGTATGTCAAGGCTGTATATTGTCACCCTGCTTATTTAACTTTTATGCAGAGTACATCAGGAGAAATGCTGGGCTGGAAGAAGCACAAGCTGGAGTCAAGATTGCCAGGAGAAATATCAATAACCTCAGATATGCAGATGACACCACCCTTATGGCAGAAAGTGAAGAGGAACTAAAAAGCCTCTTGATGAAAGTGAAAGAGGAGAGCAAAAAAGTTGGCTTAAAGCTCAACACTCAGAAAACGAAGATCATGGCATCCAGTCCCATCACTTCATGGGAAATAGATGGGGAAACAGTGGAAACAGTGTCAGACTTTATTTTTTTGGGCTCCAAAATCACTGCAGATGGTGACTGCAGCCACGAAATTAAAAGACG
>SJYQ01000457.1:419470-434999 GCA_006410935.1 Redunca redunca
CTACTGGACCATCTGCCTTTTTAAAATCTATTTATAGAAATTATTTATATATTAAGGATTCTAATATCATGTCAGTTATATGGTTGTCAGACTGTGACTTGTATTTTTATTCTATTTTATGTATTTTTTTAAATGAACAGTCATCCATTTTTATGTTGTGGAATTAGTTCATTTCTTTGGTAATTTGAATTTTCTGTATTTTGTTTAAGAGAGAGCTTTCTACCTCAAAGTCATAAAGACATTCTCTTATTATTTTTCTTTTTTTTTTCTGCCTTTTGCATTTAAAGCTTTAATCTTTGTTGTTGTTCAGTCCCTCAGTAATCTCCAACTCTGCAACCCTTGGACTGCAGCACTTCAGGCTTCCCTGTCATTAACTATCTCCCAGAGTTTGCTCAAACTCATGTCCATTGAGTCGATGATACCATCCAATCATCTCATCCTCTGTTGCCCCCTTCTCCTCTCACCCTCCGTCCTTCCCAGCATCAGGGTCTTTTCCAATGAGTTGGCTCTTCACATCAGGTGACCAAAGTATTAGAGCTTCAGCTTCAGCATCAGTCCTTCCAATGAATATTCAGGGTTGATTTCATTTAGAATTAACTGATTTGATCTCCTTGCTGTCCAAGGGACTCTCAAGAGTCTTCTCCAGCACCATAATTCAAAAGAATCAATTACTCAGTACTCAACCTTCTTTATGGTCCAACTCTCACATCTATCCATGCATGACTACTGGAAAAACATAGCTTTGATTATATGAACCTTTGACTGCAAAACGATGTCTCTGACTTTTTTATGCTATCTAGATTTGTTATGGTTTTCCTTTCAAGTGGTAAGTGTCTTTTAACTTCATGGCTGTAGTCAACATCTGCAGTGATTTTGGAGACCCCTAAAAGGAAAATCTGTCACTCTTTCCACTTTTTCCCTATCTATTTGCAATGAAATGATGGGACCAGATGCCATGATCTTCATTTTTTTGAATTGAATTTTAAGCCAGCTTTTTCACTGTCCTCTTTCACCTTCATCAAGAGGCTACTTTCTTTTCACCTTTTTCCATAAGACTGGTATTATCTGCATAGCTGAGGTTGTTGATATTTCTCCCACAATCTTGATTCCACCTGTGCTTCATCCAGCCTGGCATTCTGCATGATGTCCTTTGCATATAAGTTAAATAAGCAGGGTGACATTATACAGCCTTGATGTACTCCTTTCCCAGTTTTGAACCAGTCTGTTGTTTCACGTCCAGTTCTAACTATTGCTTCTTGATCTGCATGCAGGTTTCTCTGGAGACAAGTAAGGTGGTCTGGTATTCCCAACTCTTTAAGAATTTTCCAAAGTTTGCTGTAAGCAACACAGTCAAAGGCTTTAGCATAGTTTATGAAGCAGAAGTAGATGTTTTTTTTTTTTAATTCCCTTGCTTTTTTATGATCCAACAGATGTTGGCAATTTGATCTCTGGCTCCTCTACTTTTTCTACATCAGGCTCATATATCTGGAAGCTTTCAGTTCATGTATTGTTGAAGGCTAGCTTGAAGGATTTTGAGCATTACTTTATTAGCAGGTGAAATGTGCAATTGTGTAGTAGTTTGAATATTCTTTGGCATTGCCTTCCTTTGGAAATGAAATAAAAACTGACCTTTACCAGTCTGTGGCCACTGCTGGGTTTTCCAAATTTGCTGGCATATTGAGTGCAGCACTTTAACAGTTTGATATCCTAAAAGATCATCTTTTAGGATATCAAATAGCTCAACTGCAATTCCATCACTTCCACTAACTTTATTTGTAGTACTGCTTCCTAAGGCCCACTTGACTTTGCATTCCAAGACTTCTGGCTTAGGTGAGTGATCACACCGTCATGGTTATCTGGGTCACTAAGTCGTTTTCTGTACAGTTCTTCTGTGTATCTTGCTATGTCTTCTTAATATCTTCTGCTTCTATTAGGTGATGTATTATTTTGTGTGTGGAGTAAGTAGAGGTTCATCAACTTCCTATATATCCCAGTGGATAATTTTTTCATCATTTGTTGTAAAATCTATTCTTTCCTTACTGATCCATAGCAGCAGTTCTATAATGAATCGTGTCCATATATTTCTGGGGGTGTGACTAGTTGATTGATGATTGATTGCTTTTCTACTTATTAACTTATTTTTTGCATTGGTAATGTTCTTCCTGATACCAGTACTCACACCGTCTTAATTACAACAGATATTTAATAAGTATTTACAGATACCAGGGCACTCATTTTTTTCTTCATTGGGAAAATCTTGCACATTTTGGGGTCTTCACTCTTCTAAATAAGCTTTCAGTTCAGTTCAGTCCAGTCGCTCAGTCGTGTCTGACTCTTTGAGACCCCATGAATTGCAGCACGCCAGGCCTCCCTGTCCATCACCAACTCCCAGAGTTCACTTAAACTCATGTGCAACAAGTCGGTGATGCTATCCAGCAATCTCATCCTCTGTCGTCCCCTTCTCCTCCTGACCCCAATCCCTCCCAGCATCAGAGTCTTTTCCAATGAGTCAACTCTTTGCATGAGGTGGCCAAAGTATTGGAGTTTCAGCTTTAGCATCAATCCTTCCAAAGAATACCCAGGACTGATCACTTTTAGAATGGACTGGTTGGATCTCCTTGCAGTCCAAGGGACTCTCAAGAGTCTTCTCCAACACTACAGTTCAAAAGCATCAATTCTTCGGCACTCAGCTTTCTTCACAGTCCAAATCTCATACCCATACATGACCACTGGAAAAACCATAGCCTTGACTAGACAGACCTTTGTTGGCAAAGTAATGTCTCTGCTTTTGAATATGCTATCTAGATTGGTCATAACTTTCCTCCCAAGGAGTAAGCATCTTTTAATTTTATGGCTGCAATCACCATCTGCAGTGATTTTGGAGCCCCCCCCCAAAAAGTCTGCCACTGTTTCCACTGTTTCCCTCTCTATTTCCCATGAAGTGTTATATTAGCTTATTAGAGTTTAAAAAAGAAAGGGTAGAAGAGAAGAGAGGGACAAAAGGCAAAAGCATTCAGATGTGGTGTTGGATTAATATTTGAATAAATTTATAGATCTATTTAGGGACAAGGACAATTGCCAATTTTACAATATTAAGCCTTCATATTCAGATATAATGAATTCCTTTCCATTTATTTGGGTCTTTTAAAATGCCTTTTAAACATTTTATAATTTTCTACATACTTTATTAGATTTATTCCAAGACTCTNGATACTACTATAAATTTTGTTTTTAAAATCATATTTTCAATTATTTGCTGCTGGGGTTTATAAACAAAATTGATTTTTATACATTGATTTTCCTTCTAGCAACTTGACTAATGCTCTTATTAATTCTAATAATTTCTCTGTAGATGGTTTAGGGTTTTCTAAGTTTACAGTCATATTACTGGCAGATAATGAGACTTTTGCTCTCTCCTTTCCAATGATTAAAAATTTTCTTTCTTTTTCTTTCCACACTATTGTAACTGGGCTTTGTGTGGAGTAAGAATTGTTCATGATAGCCATGTATGTCTTAGAAATAATACTACAGGAATGCTTTCAGCTGTTCATTGTTAAAGATAATGCTTGCTCTGTGGTGAGAAACTCCAGTTAGAATCAGAATTAGCCTGAAATCTGAGGAAATGTGAGTCTAATGAAAAGTTAAAAGCAAATAAAGACAGGAAAAAATCATGCTCTGACTATATAATATGCCAACCAATTATCATTCAGAATATATGATAAACTTTTGAAAATCAACAAGATAAAATAAACAACACAATAAACAAAAAAAAAAAGAAAAGCAAACAAAAATTGGCAAAAAGTAGAAATAGTCACCTCATTAAAGAAGAAATTTAAATGGTCAATAGAATATTAAAAAGACACCCTCCCATAATCTAGGAAACACTATTTACCTGACATGTTGGTAAAAATAAAACATCTACAATATCAAGTGGTCAGAAATATGTGGAAGGAAGAAAAGTTTCCCTATATTGCTAACAGTGGATGTAAATTGACACAATCACTTTGAAGAATAATATGACAATTTCTGCTAAAAATTAAAATACACATATATTATTATCCAGAATTCTTATTTCTGGATATACTCACACATTTACATAAGGATTTTATTAAATAGTATTTGTAATAAAATAAAATAACCTAAATTCAATAGAAATGTGGATATTCACATATTCACACATGTTGAATATTCACATGATCAAAAAACTCAAAGCTTTAAAAGATTGATTTAGATTTAAGCTTATGATTGTGGGCAGGTGAAAAAATAAATTTTGACTGGAAAATTTAAGTTTCAGAACAATTTAACACTGACTTTCAGTTTTATATGGTTAAGTTTCATTTTGTTTTATAAAATTCCAAGTGATCCTGAAATTCAGAAATTTCTAAGAAAATTTAAATTTGGGAAACCATAGCTTCTTTTTCTGTTATTCTACCCCTCTTCCTCCCTTTCTTCTTTTTTTTCCCCACTGTTTCTCCTTGCTTCTTTCTTTCTAATCTTTTTCCATTATTTCTTCTTCCTTTTGTTTGGAGCCTGGGCTGGGGTACAGAGGTGGAGGCTGGTGAGTGATTTGCCATACAGGGCATAATCAACAGAGAATTGAATTGAATATAGATACACTTACATTTCAGTATTATTGGCTCTTATAGCAATCATTTCAAAATGTCTCATTTTTTTTTTTCACTATTTGTTATCTTTGGAAAACCAGCTCATCAAATGTAAGTGTTTAATGGTATTTGCAGTACTGGGCAAAAAAACAAGCAAAAAAAACAAAACAAAACAACTTTGTCTTAACTTTATGACTACTAATGAAAAAAAACAACAAAGGAGGAAGATCAAATTTTGATAAAATACAGTGATATTGATCCTATTTTATATGAAATGATTTAGCTCAGTAATTTCTAAGTTTCCTCCTCTTCCAAAGAATATCGAATGTCTTGAAACACTTTTCAGCCATTGCACTCCAGAGAGATTATACTGGATATTTTCCTTTGTCATAGTGGAAAGAATTTAAGCATTTGCATCAATGAGTCAGCATCCTAGGGAGAGGGCTCATATATTAGCCTTCTACATGATATCAGAGTGCAAAACAATGTCTAATAATGGTATAATTATTTTTAAAGATCATTAAATTGGGGTGACAGAACAAAGTCTTCAGAAAGAACCTGCCAGAACCCTCTCTCAGGTACATGCAATACTTATAAACTTAGTTAAGAAAGATATAAACAAGATTAAAGGGTAGCAATTTATAATAATTATAAAAATTATATTAATCAATCAGCTAATCAGGAAATATTTCACTACCACTGACTCTTGAAAAAGAAAAAGAATAAACAATTGCTAAATCTTTACAATAAACTGAGATTTCTAGGGGAAAAAAAAACCAAACTATCATATGACCAACAATTCCACTCCTGGTATGTATCTGAAAAAAAAAACATTTAAAAAACTAATTCAAAAAGATACATGCACTCCAATGTTCACAGCAACACTATTCACAATCGTCAAGATATGGAAGCAACTAAAGTGCCCATCAACAGATGAATGGACATAGGAGATGTGGTACATATTTGTATACTGTAATATTGCTGCTGCTGCTGCTGCTAAGTCGCTTCAGTTGTGTCCAACTCTGTGCACCAGAGCTCCCTCATTCCTGAGATTCTCCAGGTAAGAACACTGGAATGGGTTGCCATTTCCTTCTCCAATGCATGAAAGTGAAAAGTGAAAGTGAAGTCGCTCAGTCGTGTCCAACTTTTCGTGACCCCATGGACTGCAGCCTACCAGGCTCCTCCGTCCAAGGGGTTTTCCAGGCAAGAGTACCAGAGTGGATTCCCATTGCCTTCTCCACACTGTAATAGTACTCAGCCATAAAAAAGAATGAAATTCTACAAACTTGCAACAACATGGATGGACCTAAAAGATATTATGCTTATTGAAAAAGTCAAATAGAGAAAAACAAAAACTATTTGATATCACTTGTATGTGGAATCTAAAAAAAAAAAAAAAATACACACACACAGCAAACTAGTGAGTATTAAAAAAAAAAAAAAGAAGCAGAGTCACAGATATAGAGAACAGACTTGTGGCTACCAGTGGAGAGAAGGAAGAGGAGGAGGGGCAGTAAAGGGGCATGGAATTTTTTAAAATGGTTACTATGAGGTGGTATGAAATCATGTGCAAAAAGCTATTGAAAATTGTGTTAGTTGCTCAGTCATGTCCGACTCTTTGTGACCCCATGGTCTGTACATGAAATCTCCAGTGAAGAACACGGGTGTGGATTGCCATTCCCTTCCAATGGGATCTTCCAAACACAGGGATTGAACTCAGTCTCCTGCATTGCAGTCAGTTTCTTTACATCTGAGCCACCAGGAAGCCACCCACACACACATATTGTAAAGCATTATACAATTCAAAGAATCTTTCATTCAATGAAAAAAAAAAGTCTAACAATAAGTTTTTTATATGTGACCACATTTAATTTTCCTCAAAACAATCATACTATATAAGGGTATATGTTTCATTTTGTGTCAAAGAAAATGAAGTTCAGAGAGGTTAAATAGGTTATTCAAGGGCATGCATCTGAAACCCTGCTCCATTTACACTGTATTCATCTCCCCATAGAACAGAGTAATGCATAGAGCTCCTTCTGAGATTCACTGTCTAGTTGGAGAGATTGTCAGTAACCATCACGTAATGTCGTAAGTGACAGGATCCACCCACAGCCTGGTTCCAAAACAGGAAACATTAATGTAATTAAGGTCTTCAGGAATGTGTGCTGAAGGGAAACCATATTTGACATTAGGTACAGATTAGGACTTTGTATAGTTGGGTTTGTTCTGAAATATCTATGATGTAAGCTTACAGAAGCAATACTTTCAGGCCATATTCCATAGTATTTTTCTATCTTATGTATGCAACTTGGCAAAGAATTGTAAACTCTGTCCATAACCTTATCATTAATACTGTTTTGCTTTGCCATTTTTTTTGTCCCCAAAATGGTGTTTGCATAATTGTGATTTGAACCATTTTTTAAATGAAGCTTCCTGAAGCATACCTTCAAGATGTATTCCATAATGTAAGATAGTCTGATACTAATTAAATATTAGCTTAATCACATACATGTCCCAAATTTCCAAGAAGGCTAATATGAAAAATATTAAAAGAATATTAAAAATATTAAAGAATATTAAAAATNCAAACGCATCAATTCTTTGGCGCTCAGCCTTCTTCACAGTCCAACTCTCACATCCATACATGACCACAGGAAAAACCATAGCCTTGACTAGACGGACCTTAGTAGGCAAGGTAATATCTCTACTTTTGAATATACTATCTAGGTTGGTCATAGCTTTTCTTCCAAGGAGTAAGCGTCTTTTAATTTCATGGCTGAAGTCACCATCTGCAGTGATTTTGGAGCCCCCAAAAATAAAGTCTAACACTGTTTCTACCATTTCCCCATCTATTTCCCATGAAGTGATGGGACCGGATGCCATGATCTTTGTTTTCTGAATGTTGAGCTTTAAGCCAACTTTTTCACTCTCCTCTTTCACCTTCATCAAGAGGCTTTTTAGCTCCTCTTCACTTTCTGCCATAAGGGGATTTGATTTAGGTCATAACTAAATCAAATCATTACTTTCTTCAATTTAAGTCTGAATTTGGCAATAAGGAGTTCATGATCTGTGCCACAGTCAGCTCCCAGTCTTGTTTTTGCTGACTGTATAGAAATTCTCCATCCTTGGCTGCAAAGAATAAAATCAATTTGATTTTTGTATTGACCATCTGGTGATGTCCATGTATAGAGTCTTCTCTTGTGTTGTTGGAAGAGGGTGATTGCTATGACCAGTGTGTTCTTTTGGAAAAATTCTGTTAGCCTTTTCCCTGCTTCTTTTTTACGCCAACGCCAAATTTGCCTGTTACTCCATGTATTTCTTAACTTCCTACTTTTGCATTCCAGTCCCCTATAATGAAAAGGACATCTTTTTTGGTTGTTAGTTTTAGAAGGTCTTTTTGGTCTTTATAGAACTGTTCAACTTCAACTTCTTCAACATCACTGATGAGTGCATAGACTTGGATTACTGTGATATTGAATGGTTTGCTTTGGAAATGAACATAGATCATTCTGTTGTTTTTGAGATTGCATCCAAGTACTGCATTTTGGACTGTTTTGTTGACTATGAGGGCTACTCTATTTCTTCTAAGGGATTCTTGTCTACAGTAGTAGATATAATGGTCATCTGAGTTAAATTCACCCATTCCAGTCCATTTTAGTTCATTGATTCCTAAACTGTCTATGTTCACTCTTGTCATCTCCTATTTGACCACTTTCAATCTGCCTTGATTCATGGACCTGACATTCCAGGTTCCTATGCAATATTGCTCTTTATAGCATCGGTCTTTACTTCCATCACCAGTCACCACAGCTGGGTGTTGTTTTTGCTTTGGCTCCATCTCTTCATTCTTTCTGGAGTTATTTCTCCACTGATCTACAGTAGCATATTGGGCACCTACCAACCTCGGGAGTTCATCTTTCAGTGTCCTGTCTTTTTGCCTTTTCATTCTATTCATGGGGTTCTAAAAGTACAAATGCTGAAGTGGTTTGCCACGTTTTGTCAGAACTCTCCACCACGACCCTTCTGTCTTGGGTGGCCCTACAAAGCATGACTCATAGTTTCATTGAGTTAGATAAGGCTGTGTTCCACGTAATTAGATTGGTTAGTTTTCTGTGATTATGGTTTTCAGTCTGTCTGACCTCTGATGGAGGATAAGAGGCTTATGGAAGCTTCCTGATGGGAGAGACTGACTGAGAGGAAACTGGGTCTTGTTCTGATTGGTGAGGCCAAGCTCAGTTCAGTTCAGTAACTTAGTCATGTCTGACTCTTTGTGACCCCATGAATTGCAGCATGCCAGGCCTCCCTGTCCATCACCAACTCCCAGAGTTCACTCAGACTCACGTCCATCGAGTCAGTGATGCCATCCAGCCATCTCATCCTCTGCCGTCCCCTTCTCCTCCTGCCCCCAATGCCTCCCAGCATCAGAGTCTTTTCCAATGAGTCAACTCTTCACATGAGGTGCCCAAAGTACTGGAGTTTCAGCTTTAGCATCATTCCTTCCAAAGAAATCCCAGGGCTGATCTCCTTCAGAATGAACTGGTTGGATCTCCTTGCAGTCCAAGGGACTCTCAAGAGTCCACTCTCAACACCACAGTTCAAAAACATCAATTCTTCAGTGCTCATCCTTCTTCACAGTCCAACTCTCACATCCATACATGGCCACAGGAAAAACCATAGTCTTGACTAGATGGACCTTAGTCAGCAAAGTAATGTCTCTGCTTTTGAATATACTATCTAAGTTGGTCATAACATTTCTTCCAAGGAGTAAGCGTCTTTTAATTTCATGGCTGCAATCACCTTCTGCAGTGATTTTGGAGCCCCTCAAAATAAAGTCTGCCACTGTTTCCACTGTTTCCCCATCTATTTCCCATGAAGTGATGGGGCCGGACATCATGATCTTCGTTTTCTGAATGTTGAGCTTTAGGCCAACTTTTTCACTCTCCACTTTCACTTTCATTAAGAGGCTTTTTAGTTCCTCTTCACTGTCTGCCTTAAGGGTGGTGTCATCTGCATATCTGAGGTTATTGATATTTCTCCTGGCAATCTTGATTCCAGCTTGTATTTCTTCCAGTCCAGCGTTTCTCATGATGTACTCTGCATATAAGTTAAATAAGCAGGGTGACAATATACAGCCTTGATGTACTCTGCGTATAAGTTAAATAAGCAGGGTGACAGTATACAGCCTTGACGGACTCCTTTTCCTATTTGGAACCAGTCTGTTGTTCCATGTCCAGTTCTAACTGTTGCTTCCTGACCTGCATACAAATTTCTCAAGAGGCAGATCAGGTGGTCTGGTATTCCCATCTCTTTCAGAATTTTCCACAGTTTATTGTGATCCACACAGTCAAAGGCTTTGGCATAGTCAACAAAGCAGAAATAGATGTTTTTCTGGAACTCTCTTGCTTTTTCCATGATCCAGCGGATGTTGGCAATTTGATCTCTGCTTCTTCTGCCTGTTCTAAAACCAGCTTGAACTTCAGGAAGTTCATGGTTCACGTATTGCTGAAGCCTGGCTTGGAGAATTTTGAGCATTACCTTACTAGCGCGTGAGATGAGTGCAATTGTGCAGTAGTTTGAGCATTCTTTTGCATTGCCTTTCTTTGGGATTGGAATGAAAACTGACATTTTCCAGTCCTGTGGCCACTGCTGAGTTTTCCAAACTTGCTGGCATATTGAGTGCATCACTTTCATAGCATCATCTTTCAGGATTTGAAAGAGCTCAACTGAAATTCCATCACCTGTACTAGCTTTGTTCGTAGTGATGCTTTCCAAGGCCCACCTGACTTCACATTCCAAGATGTCTGGCTCTAGATTAGTGATCACACCATCATGATTGTCTGGGTCATGAAGATCTTTTTTATACAGTCCTTCTGTGTAGTCTCGCCACCTCTTCTTAACATGTTCTGCTTCTGTTAGGTCCAGACCATTTCTGTCCTTTATCGAGCTCATCTTTGCATGAAATGTTCCCTTGGTATCTCTAATTTTGTTGAAGAGATCTCTAGTCTTTCCCATTCTGTTGTTTTCCTCTATTTCTTTGCATTGATCGCTGAAGAAGGCTTTCTTAGCTCTTCTTGCTATTCTCTGGAACTCTGCATTCAGATGCTGATATCTTTCCTTTGCTTTTCTCAGCTTTTCACAGCTATTTGTAAGGCCTCCCCAGATAGCCATTTTGCTTTTTTGCATTTCTTTTCCATGGAGATGGTCTTGATCCCTGTCTCCTGTACAATGTCACGATCCTCACTCCATAGTTCATCAGGCACTCTATCTATCAGATCTAGGCCCTTAAATCTATTTCTCACTTCCACTGTATAATCATAAGGAATTTGATTGAGGTCATACCTGAATGGTCTAGCAGTTTTCCCTACGTTCTTCAATTTGAGTCTGAATTTGGTAATAAGGAGTTCATGATCTGAGCCACAGTCAGCTCCTGGTCTTGTTTTTGTTGACTGTATAGAGCTTCTCCATCTTTGGCTGCAAAGAATATAATCAATCTGATTTTGGTGTTGACCATCTGGTGATGTCCATGTGTAGAGTCTTCTCTTGTGTTGTTGGAAGAGGGTGTTTGCTATGACCAGTGCAATTTCTTGGCAAAACTCTATTAGTCTTGCCCTGCTTCATTCCACATTCCAAGGCCAAATTTGCCTGTTACTCCAGGTGTTTCTTGACTTCCTACTTTTGCATTCCAGTCCCTTATAATGAAAAAGACATCTTTTTTGGGTATTAGTTGTAAAAGGTCTTGTAGGTCTTCATAGAACCGTTCAACTTCAACCAGCGTTACTGGTTGGGGCATAGACTTGGATTACTGTGATATTGAATGGTTTGCTTTGGAGATGAACAGAGATCATTCTGTCCTTTTTGAGATTGCATCCAAGTACCACTTTTCGGACTCTTTTGTTGACCATGATGGCTACTTCATTTCTTCTGAAGGATTCCTTCCCACAGTAGTAGATACAATGGTCATCTGAGTTAAATTCACCCATTCCAGTCCATTTTAGTTCGCTGATTTCTAGAATGTCAACGTTCACTTTTGCCATCTCTTGTTTGACCACTTCTAATTTACCTTGATTCATGGACCTGACATTCCAGGTTCCTATGCAATATTGCTCTTTACAGCATCGGATCTTGCTTCTATCACTAGTCACATCCACAGCTGGGTATTGTTTTTGCTTTGGCTTCATCCCTTCATTCTTTCTGAAGTTATCTCTCCACTGATCTCCAGTAGCATATAGGGCACCTAATGACCTGGGGAGTTCCTCTTTCAGTATCCTATCATTTTGCCTTTTCATACTGTTCATGGGGTTCTCAAGGCAAGAATACTGAAGAGGTTTGCCATTCCCTTCTCCAGTGGACCACATTCTGTCAGACCTCTCCACCATGACCCGCCCGTCTTGGGATGCCCCACAGGCATGGCTTGGTTTCATTGAGTTAGACAAGGCTGTGGTCCTAGTGTGATTAGATTGACTAGTTTTTTGTGAGTATGGTTTCAGTGTGTCTGCCCTCTGATGCCCTCTTGCAACACCTACCATCTTACTTGGGTTTCTCTTACCTTGGGCGTGGGGTATCTCTTCAAGGCTGCTCCAGCAAAGCACAGTCACTGCTCCTTACCTTGGAAGAGGGGTATCTCCTTACCACCACCTTTCCTGACCTTCAAAGTGGGATGGCTCCTCTAGGCCATCTGCTCCTCGGGTTGCTCCTCCCGGCCACCACCCCTGGCCTGAGGCATGGCGTGGCTCCTCAGGGCCACAGCCCCTGGCCTCAGGTGCAAGGTGCTTCTCCAGGAAATCTTTAATCCTATTTTCTTTTGAAGGGTGAGGCTGTGTTCCCTGCCTGTTATTTGACCTGAAGCCAAACTATGGTGGAGATAATGAACATAATGTCCTCCTTTGAAATGTCCCATACAGGCACTGCTACACTCTGTGCCCCCAACCCGGCAGCAGGCCACTGCTGACCCATACCTCCACCAGAGACTCCTGGACACTCATGGGCAAGTCTGAGTCAGTCTCTTGTGGGTAACTCCTCCTTTCCCCTGGGTTCTGGTGCACACAAGGTTCTGTGTGTGCCCTCCAAGAGTCTATTTCCCCAGTCCTGTGTAAGTTCTATGGTGGGCTAACAGCAACCTCCTCCAAGAGGGCTTATGTCGTACTCAGGTCTACTGCACCCAGAGCCCCTGCCCCCCACAGCAGTCCAATGCTGATTCGTATATCCTCAGGAGACACCCAAACACAGCTCTGTCTCAGTCTCTGTGGGATCTCTGGGTCCTGGTGTGCACAAGATATGTTTGGCCCTCTGAGCATCTCTGGTGGGTATGGGGTTTGATTCTAAATGTGATTTCACCCCTCCAACCATCATGCTGGGGCTTCTCCTTTGCCCTTGGATGTGGGATATCTCCTCAAAGTCTCTGCAGCAGCACACAGCCAAGCTGAGAGAGAATAAAAACTCTCATGTGAATCTGTGAGAGGAACCAGCTGGTCAGGTGAGGGCTGGACTTGTGGATATGGAATATAGAAAGGTCAGCTTGAAGAGCAGAGTTTACACATCAGCATTCTAGATGGTTCAAAGGCAGACAGAATCTGAATGTCCACAGCCAAGATTATCTAGGTCCCCAAGCCAAGTAAACTCCTGAGACAGCCAGAAAGTTCAGTAAGGCAGGGAGAACTTAAATCTCCTGTGTCATGGAAGACAAAATTCCAGATTTCAAGAAGGGACCAATTGCTTGCAGTTCCAAGAGTAGAGACAGTGGAGTGGAACCAACCCTAAGTTGAACAACATTCTCTTTTCCTTCCTCTGTGTGTCCTGTTGGTTCTGTAGATCCTGGGGATATAGTCTTGCAGGTGTTCAGGACAATTCCAAATTCCACATAATAAAATGTCTGAAAGGGAACCAGATGGGATCTACCTTTGGAAGTTTTGGCATACACCATTATTTTCTGCTGAGTAACGTACTTAAAGTTTGGCTTGAATATATTGTGACAGATATTTTAACACTGTTTGGTAGAGTTTATGGAGAAATTACTTGTTATTTTCCTAAACATTCCAAGATTGCAAGATTGTTTGAGAAGCTGAGAGCAAATGAATGAAATGAATGGACTGATATATCTTGGGTCCGTTCTGCAAGGTGGTAATAAGGTAGTTAATGCCTACAGGGGTTGGACAGATCTAGTGCCAATCCTAGCTTTGTGACCTTGAACAAGCTACTTAAATGCTCTGAATCTGTTTCTTTATAAAACCAGAGTAATAATGCCTAACTCATAATTAGTATTGAGGAGTCAATGAATTCATTTTTATAAGTCACCTGTCATCATGGCCCATTGTCTATATTCAAAAATAGACATGTGCTATGATCATGTTGGTGGGGCTTCCCAGGTGGAACTAGTGGTAAAGAACCCACCTGCCAAAGCAGGAGACACCAAGGGATCGATGGTTTGATCACCAGGTTGGAAAGATCCCCTCAAGGAGGGCATGGAAACTCACTCCAGTATTCTTGCCTGGAGAATCCCATGGACAGAGGGGCCTGGTGGGATACAGTTCATAGAGTTTCACAGAGTTGGACAGGACTGAACTGACTTAGTACACACACATGTGATCATGTTGACAGGTATGGAAACTAGAATAGTTTATATGTGGCCTCATTGCAATACACTTTGTGACAGGAAAAGCATCTGCACATATGATACCCACACTGATAACAATTGTTTCTTCTCTATCATCCTTCTTTCCTCCACCATGGCACTGGGACTGTTTTGCCAAGCTCTCCCTGTGTGCTACCACAAGAGTTACTCAGATGCCAGAGGTTTAAGTTGGGCCAGTTAGGCAGTTACATGAAATATGAAATGAGAGAAGCCTACAAGGGAGAGGGCTTCCCTGGTGGCTCAGCTGGTAAAGAATCCACCTGCAATGTGGGAGACCTGGCTCTGATCCCTGGGTTGGGAAAATCCCCTGGAGAAGGGAATGGCTACCCACTCAGTAATCTGGCCTGGAGAATTCCATGGACTGTACAGTCCATGAGATTGCAAAGAGTTGGACACGACTAAGTGAGTTTCACTTCATTTCACTGAGAAGAGAGAGGTCACCGGTGTTAAAAGCTTTTCTAATCCATGTGTGTGGCTCATGGACCAGCAGGAGGAGACATTTGGGAACTTATTCTTGAATCAAAATCTGTATTTTATCAAGATCCTCTTGTAATTCATGCTGTCAATAAGATCTGAGAAATACTGTTCCAAGAAGTTTCCCAAGAAATAAAAACTAGGTGCATAAACCAAAATAGGTGATAAAAGCCATGAGGATGTTGGAATGGTGTTCAGTATTACAGGAGGATGACCACAGTAAAATTTCACCAGGTTCCACCTCTTTTAAAAGCATAGGCACAGCAATAAAGATACTATCCAATCCAAGTTTAAATTCAAACTTGGGCAAATTAATTTTTTTAACTTGTCACTATTCATATAAGTTCAGTCCAAGTCTGCCTGGCAAACATAATATTTAGTATCAAATGGCATACATTCACATCTTACTAGTACACTAAATTTGCTTTTCAATTAAAATTTCATTTAAACAAACCAGAATGCCTTCCCAAACACATTATACCAACTCTAAGAAACTAGACTCTGTGACCTAGTTCATCAAAATGCACTTGAAAAATTCTGTCTGGAACTCTCAGACCAATGCTACTCATCCAAGGTTTTATATTCTTCATTCTGTCTTTTCTCTTCCAAGGCTTGACTCATAACCACTTGAGATAGAGCTAAAGCTGACAGAGAATGTGAAAATCCTCTCCTCCTTGCCCAGAGGAAATGCTTGGCAGAAGATTTCCAAGCTGTGCTGTCATCAGAGCTAAACTTAACCTTGTTCAGGAAGAGAACCCTTAACTTTCAAACTGACTCCTTGTCAGGTCCATTCAGCTTGCAAAGTACAATGTTAAGGGGG
>SJYQ01000457.1:443245-496998 GCA_006410935.1 Redunca redunca
TAGGGAAAAGGCAGTAATCAGAGAGAAAAAAAATTTAGGTAAGTATGTATATATTTTTCTATTTGATCTGTGTTTTTTACTGACTTTTATTGGAGTGTAGTTGCTTTACAATGTTGTGTTAGTTTCTATTGTACAGCAAAGTAAATTAGCCATGTGTATACATATATCCTCTTTTTTAGATTTCCCTCCATTTAGGTCACCAGAAAGCATCAAATAGAGTTCCCTATGATATATAGTAAGTTCTCATTAGTTATCTATTTTATATATTTTATACATCAGTTCTGTTCAGTTCAGTCGCAGAATCATGTCTGAATCTCTGCTATCCCATGGACTATAGCACACCAGCCTTCGCTGTCCATCACCAACTCCTGGAGTTTACTCAAACTAATCTCCATCGAGTCAGTGATGCCATCCAACCATCTCATCCTCCGTCGTCCCCTTCTCCTCCTGCCTTCAATCTTTCCCAGCATCAGGGTCTTTTCAAATGAGTCAGCTCTTCACATCAGGTTGCCAAAGTATTGGAGTTTCAGCTTCAACATCAGTCCTTCCAATGAACACCCAGGACTGATCTCCTTTAGGATGGACTGGTTGGATCTCCTTGCAGTCCAAGAGACTCTCAAGAGTATTCTCCAAGACCACAGTTCAAAAGTGTTAATTCTTCGACACTCAGCTTTCTTCATAATTGAGCACTCTCATCCATACATGACTACTGGAAAAACCATAGCCTTGACTAGATGCACCTTTGTTGGCAAAGTAATGTCTCTGCTTTTTAATATGCTATCTAGTTTGGTCATAACTTTTCTTCCAAGGAGAAAGTGTCTTTAAATTTCATGGCTGCAGTCACCATCTTCAGTGATTTTGGAGCCCCTCAAAATAACATCTGTCACTGTTTCCATCATTTCCTCATCTATTTGCTATGAAGTGATGGGACCAGATGCCATGATCTTAGTTTTTTGAATGTTTGATTTTAAGCCAGCTTTTTCACTCTCCTCTTTCACTATCATCAAGATGCATACAGTCCATGGAATTGTTCAGGCCAGAATACTGAGTGGGTAGACTTTCCCTTCTCCAGGGGATCTTCCCAACCCAGGAATCAAGACCAGATCTCCTGCTTTGCAGGCAGATTCTTTACTATCTAAGCCACAAGGGAAGCCCGTTTTAAATATAGTAGTATATTTATGTCAGTACCAATTCCTCAATTTATCACACTCTGTCTTTCCTGTTTGGTAACCGTAAGTTTGTTCTCTACAATTGGACTCTATTTCTGCTAGAAAAATGCTAGAGATGTACTTATTGCTGGGTAAGATGAACTTATTGCTGGGCAAGTATATTTTGGAGCCACTGTGTTTGGTCTAATTATGGGATGTTCGTGTACAGGTGTTCTTAAAAAAAAAACAAGGAGGAAAGAGCTAAACTCACACAAGACAATCAACTAGGAGACTGGCCCTTGACAGTCTTTGATGCGTTACTGCCATCATTTTAGCAATGGGAATCAAATGTTCAGACAGACAATGTATACAGAGTCACACAGACTTCAATCATGTTCAGTTTGGACACTGAATGGAGTGTGAAAAGAACAGAGAAACTTGTAGGTTGCTGACCCATCCAGAATGAATGGTGTCTACCCCGGCTGTACCACAGTGACTGCTGGTCACCTAGAAACGGGGGCTGCCCCAGAGGCCGGACAGAATTATGGTTACCTATGTTTCCTTGTTCTTGTCTTGTTGTTGTTCAGTTGCTCAGTTGTGTCTGACTCTTTGTGACCCCATGGACTGCAGCATGCCAGGCTTCCCTGTCCTTCACCATCTCCCGGAGTTTGCTCAAAACCCATGTCCATTGAGGCAGTGAGGCCATCCAGTCATCTCATACTCTGTTTTCCCCTTCTTCTGCTTCCAGTTTTTCCCAGCATCAGGGCTTTTTCTAATGAGTTGGCTCTTTGCATCAGGTGGTCAAAGGACTGTTATTGTCTTGGTGGGTTTGATTATGATAAATTCCTAGCAAGCAACTTATAAGTGAAGATTAGTACCTCTAAATCTCTTTCCTAAAATCTTGAATAGAATGATTTTTAAAGCCAAGAAAAAATTCCAGAGCCATCCTGTTAATCCCTGGACAGGACCAGACCCCATTGTGATGCCCTGTCTACACCCCTATCCATTACCAGTCACCACTGTGAAGCAGTGAGGAGTGTGTCCATCTCTACTAGGGTAGAGGAATTGGTTAAAATTGCTTTTGCTATCTTGAAAGCCTGACAGAAACTCTGACACCTAGAATGTGCCCAGTTAAAGTCTATTGATTGAACAAATGAACAGTTACCTCCGCCGTTTGCAGTGGAGGAATCTGAAACACATAAAGATAAAAATGAGAGTAATTCACAGTGAAGGGAAAAGAGGACCCAGGATTCCTGGATCCCAAGCAAAAGGTCTCCTCCATGTAACTGATCATACAGATTAGGAGCTTTATACAAATTAATGGATTGTCTTTCAACCCAAAGTACATGCTTGGCTTCTTGAACTTAGGGTCTATGTCCTTGACTTAATTCTGTCCTCCCACGGCAAAGAGCACAACCATGTGTATACAGCAGCTAATCAAATGGCAAGTAGCACTGCCTTATGGTGGAGATGGATGTCAGGACAGAGAAGGTTTGACCTTCCTTTCATGATTCATTTCAGAGAGCCATGTTTCTTGGTCTGTACATTTTAGAGTAATTTATCTTTTAGGATTTCACCATGGAAAATGGGGATAGGGTCAGAGTCAAGAGTAATATTATAGTATTTATTTGTGTTGTTTGCTAAGTGAAATTATAGGTAACAAGGTAAGAAAACAAATGAAGCTAAAAGCATGAATTGATACTTCTAAGCCTCATTGTAGGCATTACACAAAACGCCTGCTTTATGTCTTTTAAACAAAGTGGGCCATTAAGTGCGTAATGCTAAGAGGAATTTTATCTCACCTATAAATACAGTGAATCCCTTAAGCTCCAAATCCCCATATACAGACAATTTACTCTGGTAATCAAGGCGATGCTCACAATTTAACTTCAGTTACCATCTGTAACTCTATTGGTATTTTAATAATAATGAATTAAAATATACATTGGCAAACAAAAACATTATTTAAGTAGAACCGTCTTAAAGAGTCAATGATAATTTCTCAGAAGCTGTGTAAATATCATATTTATTCAGAATTCTCTTTTGTGCCTTTACCTTTTAATTAATGTCAAAGACCTTTAATATTTACACATACTGTATATTGAGGGAAAAACTATCCCCACTTATTCCGATTAAAAACATCAAAGAAAATACTTCCCATGAATATGCCTACAAATATTAATAAGGAAACAGACACATTTCTTTCACTTATTCTCCCTTTGTGGGTTTTCCTCCCCTCTTTTGGTGGAGTGTCAAAGAAGTAAAGAAGGCAAGCATAAATGAGAAGAAATGCAAATTCTTATGAAAATTATACACTATTTTTCAAAGATTTTCTGTTATCCAGGAAATGAAATTATAGCCTTCCTTTAGCATAAAATAAATCATTTGTTAAAACAAATGCTATGAAGCATGATATAACTAATGGTTACTAGACTTATGCACAGGCGGCATAATTCTGACCTAGTGGTCACCATCTGGGGTTGGCCAAACCTGAATTTCTACCCAGGCCAGTCCGTTAATTAACTGACCAGTCCTAAGCAGGACTGTCATCTTCTACACCCTGAGGTCTTCATTTGTAATTTAAGGACTTGAATTCCTTATTTTCAGAGGTTCCTTCTGGTTTAGACATCATCTCAGTTTGTGAATGTAGGGCTACATCGTTCGCAAATAGGACTAGGAGCATCCAACATCCACTGATGGGAACAGCTGGATGTTATAATACGAATGGTCACATTTATATTTACGGATTTTTATCTGTCTAGCCTTGAGATACATTTCAAGGTGGCCTTTATAGTGTAAAAGAAAACAAGACAACTATAAAGTTATCTATTGAAGAAAACTGGAGAATAGAATGTGAATTGTTGGTATTCTGTTTTTAAACTGTGTCCAACTCTTTTGTGACTCCATGGACTGAAGCCCTTCAGGCTTCCCTGTCCATGGGTTTTCCCAGGCAAGAATCCTGGAGTGGGTTGTCATTTCCTTCTCCAAGGGATCTTCCTGACCCAGGGGTTGAACCCATGTCTCATGCATTGACCAGCAGGTTTTTTTTTTTTTACCGCTGAACCACCAGAGAGGCTCCAAAAATGTGAATAGAAGTTTGCATTTTCACTAGGGTTTTAATTTCCTCTGATTTTTTCAGCACATCTTTGAATGGTCTTTTTCAGGGAATATTTTGAAAATATTCTACTATGCCAATGGATCTGTGAAGCACGGTTCATTTCTAGAAAACTAGTCATGGTGTCTCTCAGTTTCCGTATTCCACAGGAAACCTGACTTTTAGTCCCGCCTTATGTTTTTCCTACATTTCAAACATCTCTCTCCCTCCTCAAATTTCTTCACCCTTTCCTCTCTCTTCCTGTAAATACAGATAAACATCCACCACACTTTCGGAAGCACTGACTGATGGATTTAGCATGCAAACACACTGTCAGAAGGCTGAGACATGAGTGGTGCCTAAAATTCAACAACATGGGTCTGCTTATTTAAAGCCTGAAGGGATGGTGAAACAGATGGTGCTTTTTGTCTTTCCTTCCCTGCCATGTGTTTACTGCGATCGGCCCAGTCTCAGGAAGGCTGCCAGTCCGCAGAAGGGAAGGACTGCCTGGTGCAATGCTGTTTTCAACCCTTCTCTCCCTTCCACTTCCTTTCCTTCTTTTCATCAGTTTGACCACAAAGCTTTAGTGCAAAGAGCTTTTGGTGACATCGATTCTTGTGCAGGTTTTCTAAGATAGACACAAGATTCTCAGGAATAAAATTGTTGAAAATGGTTGCTCTGGATTGGAAGCAGATATTACACACAATTAATATACTGTTTCCTGGGCTCATTCTGTGCTTTATCTTTCAAAGGGAACTTTCTCCATCTCTTCTCATTCCCTCTGTAAAGTGATTCTGTGGCTAGATGTGGCAGAGATGAGTCGATTTTGTGGGCTCATTGAATTGGAATATATTTTCTGGAGTCACTAAGGCAAAAGAATAAACCAGTCTAGAATGGGAAGCCTGCAGCCTTAGTCATCCTGACACTGTCCATGATACCAAGTGGTCCCAAATGCGGAATTTTTAAAAAATTAATTACATTTCACTCTTGAAGAATATGGGCTGAGGGCTGAGTACCCCCAACACATTGGGAAAATCAGATTCTGCATCTGTATTTTCAACCAACCATAGTCTTTTAGCACTGTACTTCATATTTATTGGGGAAAAAAAACCCTCTAATAATCTAAATGGGAAAAGAATTTGGAAAATGGTACATGTGTATGTATAACTGACTCACTTTGGTGTAAGCCTGAAATTAGAACAACATTGTGAGTCAGATACACTCCAATAAAAAATAATTGTTTTTTTAGAAAATGTATATTAAATTTTAAAACTCAAAAAAAAAAGTATACTTCTCTCGAAAAAAAATCTGGTATAAGTGGACCCATACTATTCAAACCCATGTTATTTTAAGTGTCAACTGTGCTGTCCTCATTTATGCTGTATTGTTTTTCCTGTTTGTGTTTGTGTGTGTGCTAGTCATTCAGTTATGTCTGACTCTTTGAGACCCCATGGACTGTAGTCCATCACCAGTCTCCTCTGTTAATGGAATTCTCCCAGCAAGAATACTAGAGTGGGTAGGCCTTCCCTTCTCCAGGGGATCTTCCTGACCCAGGAATTGAACCTAGGTCTCGTGCATTGCAGGCAGATTCTTTACCATCTGAGCTACTGAGGAAACCCTTCCCCTGTTTAGGACAGGGCTAAAAATAATGCACATTGATGGATTGAGAATGCTTATATAAACAAATTCTTAATTCCTAATGACAAAGCATAATTTGATTACCAATTTGAGTCTTGGTCTATTCTAAGTTTAGGTAAGTTGTCAAGTCTGTTCATGTGATAAAAGAAGAAAAAGGGAAATACTTATTGGCCTGAGAGGGAAGGTCTTTTTTCCTTTCTGATTGGAAACTCTCCCTTTCTTATCACTTTCAGAGATAGGAGAGCAATAGCTCAGTCTTGTTCTCTAAAAGCCACTACAATGTCCTGGGTCCAAGAGAAAAGATGTCCTGATGAATCTCCTCTGGACCTTTCTATTAACACAGATTGTTTCCAATGGGTTTACCAATTTCCAAAGTGGAATCATTGACCCCCACAAATGGAGATACAAGGAAGGGACATTTCAGAAAAGGAACTGGGCCATGGAGCAATAGTCGCTGGTGTCAGGAGGACAGTGGGGATGAATGCTTCTCCCAAGACCTGGTGGAAAAGGGCACGCAGTGCACAGGGGTGGAAGAAATGAGAAAGACCACTCACCTGGCTGTCTGAGCCATTAGGTACCCGTGAAACTGACTTGAGTGTAATGATGAAATTCTCCTCAACTGTCTCATCCGTTTATTGACTTTGTTTATGTCCTCATATTTCTAAGTGATCTCTGAGCTTCTTGAAGTCTGAGATTCAGTTTTACTCAAATGTATCTCCAAAGCCTATTTAAGGTCAAGCATAATGTGGGGCCCTATAAATATTCATTGGGCTGAATTACACTGAAATGATTAGATCACTTCAGTTTAGATTAGACCACTTCACTTAGGGAAAAAGTGGGATTAGGAAACACAATACTCAAAAATGTCATCAGTGACACATGAAAAACAAACCATAAAAGACCTAATAAAAATGTTAGCACTAACAGCAAGATCCTACTGTATAATAAACTATAATGAAAAAGAATATAAAAAATAACATATATGCATATGTACAACTGAATCACTTTGCTGTACAGCAGAAATTAACACAACATTGTAAATCCACTATACATCAATTTTAAAATATTGAAAAAAATGGTAACAGTGTTTTACACATGTTATATGTTTAAGGAATGCATAAATACTAGAATAAAAAGTTGTTGTTCAGTTGCCAAGTCATGTCTCTTTGTGACCACATGGAATGCAGCACACCAAGCTTCCCTGTCTTTCACTATTTTCCAAAGTTTGCTCAAACTCATGTCCATTGAGTCAGTGACACTATCCAACCATCTCAGACTCTGTCACCCCCTTTTCCTTATGCCCTCAATCCTCCCCAGCATCAGAGTCTCATGGACTAGACTCTCCAGGCTCCCCATCCATGGAATTCTCCAGGCAAGTATACTAGAGTGTGTAGCCATTCTCTTTTCCAGGGGACATTCCCAACCCAGGGGTCGAACCCAGATTTGCATTGCAGGCAGATTCTTTACTGTCTGAGCCACCAGGGAAGCCCTAATAAATATGGCTCTTGGCTTTGGAAAATTCTTCAATTTGCTTCAGACTTCCCTGGTGGCTCAGATGGTAAAGTGTCTGCCTACAGTGCGGGAGACATGGGTTCTATTCCTGTGTCAGGAAGATCCTCTGGAGAAGGAAATGGCAACCCACTCCAATACTCTCACCTGGAAAATTTCATGGATGGAAGAGCCTGGTAGGCTACAGTCTGTAGGGTTGCAAGGAGTCGGACACGACTGAGCGACTTCACCTTTCACTTTATCACCTTTCATTTGCTACAGAAGTGGGTGTTAGAAGGGTTGTGAGTTATTTGGAAGGGTTATGTGTGTGTTAGCCACTCAGTCATGTCCAGATGGAGTGGAGGGATGTTATCTGAAATTAGAGGGTAGCTGTAACTATTGTTGTGGGGAAGATTCATAGCATAGCTGCAAAGAGAAATGCTTTGTGGAGTTTCATGTGTGTGCGCGTGTGCGCATGTGTGCATATGTATGGTATATTCCCCTGGGGCCCAGGTTCAGTTGGGCTCAAGCTTTGGCATTCATTGGTTTCCTGATGATAAAACCAGCATAAGCAAATGGAATATTTCCATTATGTTCAAATTGTTTCTTAACATTAAATACAGTAGCAGATTCATGTTTCCAGACAAGTGTGTTGGAGGGGTGCATGCATCCCCCTCACCTGCATCTTAGCCTGTAGTAAGATGACTCGTGAGTTCTGCTTTCTGTTTGCAGAATAACCATAACTGCAGAGTTGCTTTTAGCTCAGATTTTAGTGTTATTACTCTTCAGTTAGATTCTGGCTCTATTTTGTGTTTGTCAAATACCTCAAAATATTTTTCAAACATTTCTGTTTGGGAAAAACTTAAAATATAATTTGCCAGTTGATTTTTTTTTTAACACATTGAACAAATAAAAATTCAGTCCTTATGCTTCTCATTAATTTTCGTGCAATTAGATGAAATACTGCTCTCTAAGAATTTGCTGGGTAAACAAGCAACCTCATAATCGTATGTACAATTCCTTTAACAAATGTCATCTCAGCTCTTCCCGAGAGCCTTTGATGCCATAAAGTTGACCTTCAAACTGAATAACATGTTTCAAACTTGTTTTGACTGAGGTATATCTAGATTTCTTGGACTCATTTTGTAGTATTCTTTAAGATCAATTGTACAAAAAAGTGGTAAGAGTGTTGGTACTGTTCTGGGGATTGATTGATTGATTCCTTTCCTTCTTCATTCCTTCCCTTACTCGCCTAGATCATTCTTTGCATAAACCTTTATTGAAAGCCTATTATATAGCAGATTATTTGCTAAGATCCCACAAACAGTATCTTACCTGTTGGTGAATGCAAATAAATGAATGATTGCAAACTCTTTGTGTGCTAAGTCACTTCAGTCATGTCCAACTCTTTGGCACACCATGGACTGTAGCCCACCAGGCTCCTCTGTCCATGCAGAACCTCCAGGCAAGAATACTGGAGTGGGTTACCATTTCCTTCTCCAGGGGATCCTCCTGACCCAGGAGTCAAATCTTGTCTCTTTCATTTCCTGTATTGGCAGGCAGGTTCTTTACCACTAGCACCATCTTGAATGCCCCTAAAACCTAACTCTTTAGATGGCCAATATGCTGGTGAAGAGCAGAGTCCTGTACATGGGATTGAATAGTCAGGGTGATCAGAGGAGAACATCTACATTGTCAAGACCACATCTCTGTTCATGAGGCCCATCTGAGCAGGATCAAAGAAGACTTAGAAAGACTATCTACCACATTTAGGGAAGACTGGAAGGGTAGCTATTGAAGGAAATGTCAGATTCAAGATTGTACAAGATTGAGGGCTATTCTCTTTTATTTCATAGAATAGATATGAATTATTAAAATTAGTAACTCATTTTCCAAAGACTTTCATGCAACTGGGAGTGAGACAATCTAAATTATTATGTCCCTCTGAATAAAACTATTACAAGAGTCTTTAGAAACTGAAGATGTGAGAGTAAATAGTGTTCCCTATTTTAAATAGTCTCCCCTTTATAAAAGGAGCTCACTAGCCATAACTTGAGACTTTGCTCAAGTGGCTGATTAAAGAAATGAAGTGATAGTTGGATTTTGAGTTAGACAAATCTGGGCAAAAATTTTGGCCACACTATTTTCTAGATTTCTGACCTTGGACAAACTACGAAACATGTCTGAACTTGAGTTTCCCCAACTATGAAAGAGATTTAACCTTAGTCTTTTCAAGGTTTTTGTGAG
Organism: Redunca redunca; assembly: GCA_006410935.1. Lineage (NCBI taxonomy): Eukaryota > Metazoa > Chordata > Mammalia > Artiodactyla > Bovidae > Redunca > Redunca redunca. The sequence goes on from SJYQ01000457.1 coordinate 452,861, forward strand.
GAGGAGATGAAATACCACATGGAAACAAAGAGTACCAGCCTTGTTCAGAGCAGATAGCTAATAAGTAGTGGTGGTTAATCCTTGAGTCCTGTCTTAATGAAATAATTCTTGCTAATGAATTTGTTTCTCTGTCTCTTTTGTTCTAGACAACTGTGATGACCCATTAGCATCCTTGCTCTCTCCAACGGCTTTTTCCAGTTCCTCAGACCTCACTGGTACTCACAGCCCAGCTCAGCTCAACCGAAGAGTTGGTGAGTAGGTGGCAAACTCTAAAGGCAAGTGCTGAATAAGCACACAGACCTCTCAATGTGCTGGAATCATGTCCAAGAGCAGTGTTCAAGAGAAGCATGGTTAGAGAGGATTAAAATGGAATAAAACCATGCTTCCCAGCACATAATGCATATTCAAAGTATACTGGTTAGTGTTCCCCTAAATCCTACCTATTTTTCTTTGTTTATCATAAGAGGCCTTTGTGAAAAAAATTTTTAATTTGCTTTGTTTTTATNATCTAGAGAGATATAGTTAAATCATATTTACTATATATATATATATTGTTCTGTAGTGGAATTTTTTAATTTCCAAAAGCTTTAAATATCTCATGATATTTATTTACACATTTAGTGAACTCACTTAAATCTTTTTCTAAGAAGTACACTGGTCTAGTAGAGTTTATGTTAATTGACCTTGACTATATTTTCCCATTTATATACGAGGTCAATCACATTAGTAAGTTTTCCAATGTTGATCCATCTTTATATTTGGGAGTTAAGTCCTAATTCATTGTCATGATATTGATATTGTTTTTATAAAGCAAAGAATGATTTAATTTGCTAGCTCGTCAATTCTGAGTTTTTAAAGAGGCCAACTTTATTTCATTTTATTTTTCCAACTGTGCTGGGTCTTCACTGCAGTGCACAAGTTTTCTCTCACTGCAGTGTGTGGGCTTCTCGAGTAGAGGAAAAAAGCCTCTAGAACATATGAGCTCAATAGTTGCAGAGCTTGGCCTCAGTTTTCCTGTTGCCTGTAGGATTTTAGTTCCCCAAATAGGAATTGAACGTGTGTCCCCTGAACTGACAGGTGAATTCTTAACCACTGGACCACTAGTGTTGTTAGAGGCTGCCCAGTTGGCAAAGAGACCACCAGGGAAGTTCCTAATTTCTAGTTTTGAATCTCCACTCATAATGAGTTTGATTTGTCATTTTTATTTATATATTTATCATTTGTTTCATACTACACATCACAAGTATTCCAGGGATAATGGGATCAATAATTTAAAACTTAGTGAATTCTATGTTTGTTGAGAAAGGAGTTTAAGAATGTTATTCTAAAGGGAAAAGAATAGCCAATCAAAGACTCAGGAAGAAAATATTGATAACAATTTTGTGCTAACAATGCCTTTTCATGAAGTCTCTGTGCCAAAGATTTTATAAAACATTTCACCTATATTACAGTATTTAGTCTCCACAAAGATACTGTAAGATAAGCATTATTACTTTTTACCTTCAGGTAGGTTTTCTGAGGCTCAGAAACGTTGCTTAAGGTGCCTAAAATCATTAGATTAAGAAGGGAAAATGTATGTACTTCAATTTAAGTCATCTGAATCCACAGTTTTGCTCCTAACCACAACACTAGCAAATTGATTTATTAACACAGGTTAAAGAGGGGTGTATTAGAAAGAAAAAAAAAAGGGGGGGAGGGTTGGGAACTAATCTGCCAGAGTTCAAATGCTGAAGATGGTATTTGCTTACAGGTTCTGTGAGCAACTGCAAGTCACTTACTCTCAACCCAGTTTCTTTTATCTGTAAAGTGAACCAGTAATACCTGCCTTAAAGCCTCATGTACACACAGAGAACAGACTCACATAGTCAGAAGTTCCTTTTCACTGCAGGGTAGTGAGAGACTGGGACTGGGAGGTTCACTTATCATTTCAGTAAGAAACACAGGTTGGCAAGTTTTATTTATTTATCTTTGACTGCACTGGATCTTCACTGCTGTGTGTGGGCTTTCTCTAGTTGCAGTTCCCAGGCTTCTCCTTATAGTGGCTTCTCTTGTTGCAGAGCATGGGCTCTAGGACATCCAGGCTCAGTAGTTGGGCCACATGGCTTTAGTTGCTCCAAGGCATGCGGAATCTTCCCGAACCAGGGATAGAACCCGAGTCCCCTGCACTGGATGGTGGGTTCTTATCCACTGGACCACCTGGGGATATCTGGCAGATTTTAATACAGGCTCTCCTACAGGGCATCCTGAGCCAGATTTGATCTTAGTCCCAACCAATTGTGCAGTGGCAGAAGGACATGATGGCCCCAGTAGCTTCTAGGGAGTTTCTGGGGAAGCTGTGAGTCTGGTAATAGGTCAGCTCCCTCAACTTACCCACCCATATGAACAAATATTGAGAGAACACACATGTCTCTGCTTCAGTATATTATCATTATCCTACTTACAGGGGAATCTGGGTTTCTGAGCCCAAGGCTAGCACAAGCATAGGCAGACAGGGAATTGACTTTTTCTTCTTCTCCCAGGTATAGTCTGAATCAGGAACACCATGTAGCAGATACAGTCAGAGAGTCAGGATACAATGGTCTAGAACCCACCATCCAGCACAGCTCCCAGGGCTGACAGCTTCCCTTCATTTACCATGCTAACTGTTACCCTTAGCGGAAGTTAAACACAGACCAAGGAGATAGTAACTTACTAGCTCTCATTCACAGCTGGATATCTGAATAACCTATGTGCTTAGTTGCTCAATCGTGTCCAATTCTTCACAACCCCATGGACTGTAGCCCACCAGGCTCCTTTGTCCATGGGGATTCTCCAGGCAAGAATACTAGAGTGGGTTGCCATGCTCTCCTCCAGGGGATCTTCCCAACCCAGGGATCGAAACTAGGTCTCCTGCATTGTAGGCATATTCTTTACCATCTGAGTCAGGGAAGCCCAACAATACTAGAGTAGGTAGCCTATCCCTTATCCAGGGATCTTCCTGACCCAGGAATCAAACCAGGGTCTCCTGCATTACAGGTAGATTCTTTACCAGCTGAACAACCAATAGAGCTTCATAAGTAGCAATGCTGAGTCCCACCTCCCAGATATTCTGAATAGTCTGGGATGGGACCCAAGAACAAATATTGATAAATAAAATAAATACAAGCTTTCCAGGTGATTCTAAAATGCAGCAAGATTTGAAGGTTGCTACACTGAATGAATTTGTGAATAACATATCTTCTTATTAATATTTATTGAATACCTACTATGTGCCAGGTTCTGTGCTAAAACTCTTGCACATAGCTGATAAAAATAGACACAAACCCTACTCAAAAAGAGTATACATGGATAGCACAAATTATCATATAATGAATAGCTAACATTTGTGGTTAGTGATAATATTACTTTTATTATTCTGTCATATACATATTTATATATCTATGTGTTTGTATGCATGTGCTCAGTCGTGTCCAATTCTTTACCACTCCATGGACTGTAGCCCACCAGGTTCCTCTGTCCATGGAATTTTCCAGGTAAGAATACTGTAGTGGGTTGCCATTTCCTATTCCAGGGGATCTTCCTCCCAGGAATCGAGCTAGTGTCTCTTTTGACTTCTGCATTGGCAGACATATTCTTATCAGGACTGTGCCACCTGCAAAGTCCTATATATTTATATACATGATATAATTGATGTATTGTGTGCATTTTATACACACACATATGTATATTGTAGCATATATAAGGAGATTTAACACATTTGATTGGATATAATACATAGAGTCATATTTATATAGAGAAAGGTAGATATACACATGGTTAGTTTTATACATATATAAAACTAGTGTGTACAGATATATATGTGTGTATGTATACACAATCCATATGCAATAGAATATACAATGCATATACATGTATACATATCTGGGTATATATAGTATTATGTGTACATATACATACATAGAATACAAGCATCATAGTATGATTATAATAAAAAAGTTATTATGGTAATGTTATTAAGATTTTATCATTTATTTTCTAAAATAAAGTTGAGAAAGTTGAGAAAATTGTAATTTTTAACTTACATTGATAAATATTACCATAAAGTAATAATTTGCCTCCTAATAAAAGATTTTTGTGCCATCTGGCCTAGAAGTAGAGCCCTATCTAATGAACCCTTTTTTCTACATGTCTTCCTTTAAAACTTTTTTTTTTTTTATTTTAGAAAACAAAAGACATCAAATATACCCAAAAGAGCAAACTGTCCCACCTGTTTTGAAATCTAGGATAATGTTGGATGTATCAAAACAAGGAAATTTCAAAGAACACCCTGATTTCAATTTGAATTCTCCATATAGTGTTTTCAACAGCAAGTTTGCAGCCAGATGCTAAATAATTACTACTAGCAATTATTTAGCACAAGAGACATTAATTCGATCCCTGGGTCAGGAAGATCCTCTGGAATAGAAAATGGCAACCCACTCTAGTATTCTTGCCTGGAAAATTCCATGGACAGAGAAGCCTGGTGGGCTACAGTCCAGAGTCACAAAGAATCGAACATGACTGAGCTACTAGTATTGTCATTATCAGGTTTGGCCGCTCTGTGTACGGATGGATCCTGTGCCTAGTTCATAATCCTTCTGTGAGCAGCTTTTGTCCACCAGCACACAGCTAAAAATCACAACAATATACTTAGCACTCACCATGAGCCATCACAGTTCTAAATCATTAAGGCATATCAACTTAATTCTCACAAATACTCTCTATGTAGATAATATTATTGTTATTATCTTGATTTCATAGATAAAAATGTTATGGTACAGCAAGGAACAAAAAGAATACTAGAATTAAAAACTCTAGATGGATACAAAACTAGTTGATGTCTTTTAGGATAATAAAAATTATGGTGTTAAAATTCTCTGTTGGACAAACATTTATGAGTTAACATGCAACTTCATAGTATTTAGGGCTTCCCTGGTGGCTCAGATGGTAAAGTATATGCCTGTAATGTGGGAGACCTGGGTTCAATCCCTGGGTCAGGAAGCTCCCCTGGAGAAGGAAATGACAACACACTACAGTACTCTTGCCTGGAAAATTCCATAGATGGGGGAGCCTGGTGGGCGACAGTTCATGGGGCCTCAAAGAGTTGGACAAGACTGAGTGACTTCACTTTTCATAATACCTGAGGTTTAATAAGTTAGTGAATCGCAAAACCAAATGACAGGTATATTCTCCTTGAGAATTAAGCAATCCTTGAGCAGACTTGTTAAAAATTGCCCCAGGGTAATATTGAAAAGACAAATTGTAACTCTTTTTTGATTTCCAAGATTTAGATTTTCTTTCAATATACTTCATTCACTCATTCATTAACTCACTTACCCCAAGATTTCACAAATTCCTTCTACTCTATCTCATTCAGCCTTCTATGCATTTGTCAAGTAACTTGCTAGGTTTCTGCAGCAGATGAGTCCACACTGTAAAATCTTTGACTTTTATAGAGCTAAGACTCCCGCACTGAAATGAGTGTGCCCAGTGGCTATCTCCTGTGTCCTCACTGCTGAACTATTTTGCAAAGATAAGCCCCTTACAATTCCTCAGACACCATTTAAATCTGCCACATCCCCTGGGAATCATATACGTCTTTGGCGTACACTGAACATAGGCAGTGAAGGACCACTTCACCTCCAGTGTGCTCAGAACTCAAGCATGCACATCTCTGACCTACACCAGGAAGAAAGGATGCATATCTGGTAAAGCTGGCACATCTGAAGCAGAGATCAACTCAGAAGTTGAAAAGTATAGGAAAGGTGTGCTGACGGGTACCCTCCGACTGTGAATAAAACAATTCTGAGTTCTGTTGGTGACAAACTCACCTTTCTGTTAGAAAACACACCCATGGAAGCACTCTTTGACCTTAGATATGGCTGTGGCTGCTGAGGTCTGGGCAACTCATTGGACCAGGAGGGAGAATAGATGGTTAATACCCACTTTAGTAGTCTTCGCGCTGGTATCTCATCTAAGGAAGAAATTGGCCAAATGAAATGTTTGCTCTCTCACTTTCATACGCTCCTCACATTTCACCCACACACAAAGAAAGAACAAGCTAAAAAGAGAATTACTTTTGAAAGAAATGACAGAAGGCATTAAACTGGGGGTCAGATCACCATTAATGGAGGCTGCCAGGTCAATCTATATACTTGTGGCTTAGGAGGGATCTGATTTTGTCCAATGTGATTTGTTTTGTGGCAAGAAATCTTTTGATCTGGGCTTAAAGTTGACTGGGCTGTGAGAAACCCTTACTGTCAGCAGGAAATGTGGGAGCTGGTGGTACAGCATGAAGCTGCTAGGCTGTGAGTTAGACCCACCTGAGAGAGAGGGGAACTTTTTACAGCACTCTATGTGATTAGAAGACAAACAAGAACAGACGTCTTTGGCCCCATGAGAGGAGAGGTTTGTATTTTTCTTTCCCATCCTTACCTCCTCCCTATCACCAATAGAATTTTGCAAATAATCACATTCATCATTTGCTCCTTGAAATTTTAGTTATTCTTCCTCACTCAGTGTATTTTTGAGATGCTTGCTTGTGTAAGTTGAGATTGTGTTTCTGGCATGACAATTTTGTTGCCATGGAGAATTTGATTTTTTTAATGTCAAAGCATTTTCAGGTTCCTAGGCTCATGGAGGGATAGAGAGGCTTCAAAATCTTGCCTCCCTTTGGCACAGAATCAATATACATTTCTTCTTTCCCCCTTGGGCAGTGTTTGGGTTGCAAAAAGCTGAGGACCACTGAAGGTCTGTGGGATGTTGATTTTCATTTCAGTGTCTGGTCCCTCCTGAGGAGATGTGAATTGGGAATAATTCAGGAATCAGGGTCCTCACAATTAGCATGATGCCAGCTGTCTGGGGACTTGTTCCAAACAGCTAGGTGACAATCCTGGGGACCCAATTTTACTGGCAGCATTACAATGCCTGCTTGCAAAAGATAGTACTAGTCTACCAACTGGATTGATTCAGCCAGACGTGATGTGAATATGGTCTGATCTGTTCAAAAAGACAGTGTGGTGTACAGCAATGTGTCACTGCATTCTATTTTTTCCCTTTGAAGGGCTCTCTCCTTTTCAGCACCTTTTCTTTTTTCTTCTCTAGTCCTGACTGTACCCAGGCATGGCAGACATCAGGTTCTATGCTTGCCTTTGTTGCCTTATATGCACACTCTCTTCTCCAAGTGTGGACTCTGCATATTAACATAGGCATCACCTGAGAGCTTGTGGCAAATAAAGAATTTGAGAGTCTGCTTCAAAACTTCTGGATCAGAACCTGTGCTTTAAAAACTGCTACAATCACATGTTTGAATTTGAGATGCATTTTGCTGGTTCATACGTGAAAATGCCCCTCTTTCAATTCTTAATCAAGTTTGGCTAAGTCATTTTAAATAGGGAATCATGCTAAAAAAAAAAATTAGCTTTTTTTTTTTAATCATCATGTCAGTACTCTAAGATGGTTGGCATTGTTATTAAAGATTAGGAAAGAGATTCAGAGAGCTCAAGTCACGACCTAAGGATATACAGCTAATTGTCAGTAGGACTTGCATCTGAATCTGTCTACCCTATGTTCACTAATGTCTTTATTCATGTTTATCTGAACTCTTTATCTAAGTAGAAATGTTGTTGACACAATAGTAAATCCTTTCAGGTAATTTTGGCATTTCAACTAAGGTTGTCAGTATTTTAACCACACAGACTGGATATTCAGGCATCAAGGAAGAAAGAGAGACATAGACTCCATGGCCCTGAAAAATCATACTGTCTAATATGCCTGTGGACAAAACCAACCTGACCTACATATTTAAATAATGCCCTAGGCCTCTTCTCTTAGGAGGACAGCTATGGATCATTGAGAATACAGCATATAAATCTTCTGCTATTTAATAGGAGCCTTGGGACCTTGTCTCAAATGTAGACAAATACAATGTGATGACCCTCTCTCTATTCAGGCAAGATCATTACAAAATTAAATTATGTTAAGAGGGAAAGGAGAAATCTTATGAATACCTTTGCTCGCTAATGATATGATGCTTCTATGACTCTGCTTCTGCTGCTGAGTCACTTCAGTTGTGTCCGACTCTGCGACCCCATAGATGGCATCCCACCAGGCTCCCCTTTCCCTGGGATTCTCTAGGCAAGAGCCCTGCAATTTCCTTCTCCAATGCATGAAAGTGAAAAGTGAAAGTGAAGTCACTCAGTCGTTTCCAAAATCATCCCACAGACTTGCAGCCTACCAGGCTCCTCCATCCACAGGATTTTCCAAGCAAGAGTACTTAAAAAAAAAAAAAAAGAGTACTGAAGTGGCCATTGCCTTCTCCATCTATGACTCTAAACATCAGTATTCGCCACAACAAAGGTAATACATAAACCATGCAATTCACCCTTTATTTTGCTCCTGTGACTGATCACTTCTCTTGAAATTCCAACTTGATATTATTTCTACAAGGCAACTTTTAACATGTTAGTCAGTGAGTCACCAATCTGATGTTGCTAAGCTAATAATTTGCAAAGTGACAAGCTCTGCAATTCATCAGTTTACTGCTCTTAACTTAAAACATTGTAACTTAAAGATATAGTAGTGAAATTAAAAGCTGGAAAACTCATGACATATATTTGTCTAGTGATTGGAAGTGTACTACTGTATTGACAATGAATGTCACACCCAAGTAGAAAGAAGTTGCATTTTAATAGTGTATTGTTTGGCGGATACTCTTGCTTTGTTTAACAAGCAGTTCATTTGCTCATATCCTCTAGAAGATGGCTTTTACCTAAGACATTGTGGAAATGGTATTAAAAAGATGAGCTAAGAAAAATAAATAAATTTTATAAAAATGAGATAAGGATTACTGAATCCACTATATGGGCTGAAAATGGTTACACATAACTAACACTAAGGAAGTAGAATAGTTGATATGAATGTTAAATTCATCTTTCTGTAAGATTCAAGTTTGCTGCTGCTGCAACTAAGTCGTTTCAGTCGTGTCCAACTCTGTGTGACCCCATAGACCGCAGCCCACAGGCTCCCCCGTCCCTGGGATTCTCCAGGCAAGAACACTGGAGTGGGTTGCCATTTCCTTCTCCAATGCATGAAAGTGAAAACTGAAAGTGAAGTCGCTTAGTCGTGTCCGACTCTTAGCGACCCCATGGACTGTAGCCTACCAGGCTCCTCCATCCATGGGATTTTCCAGGCAAGAGTACTGAAGTGGGGTGCCATCACCTTCTCCAAGATTCAAGTTTAAATGCCCCTTATCCTATGGTTCTCCCTTCCCTAGGGCCCATTCCAAGTGCTTCAAACTACACTTATCTGACTTATAGTATTCATTTGTGCAGTCAGTTGATTATGTCTGGGTTTTATTTTTCTAATCAATATACATTTTTTATAAAAATCCATATTTTATAAAATAATTTTTATCATTTGTTTTGCTAAGGACTTGCTTCTAATAAATCTCTTCCACAAATATATCCAGAGCAATTAGTTATTATCCCTGGGATATATTTCTGTGGGTAACTGAGAGTGTAAGTAACAGGAAACTCACTAGTGTGAAAAATTTACCAGATTAAAAAATACTAAATTACTTGAACTAGGCACATGGGAGTTGAGAAGTGTCTGTATTTCTATTTCTTGAACATTGCGATAATTACAAGGGTATTCACCCTGAAATCATTTAAGCTAAATATTTGCTGGGTGATATTTTTCTATATCTGTGTTTTGTTTCACATTTTTAAAAAAATTAAAAATAAAATCTATTACTCTCAGTTCAGTTCAGTCCAGTTCAGTGGCTCAGTCGAGTCTGACTCTTTGCGACCCAATGAATTGCAGCACGCCAGGCCTCCCTGTCCATTACTAACTCCCGGAGGTCACTCAAACTCATGTGCATCAAGTCAGTGATGCCATCCAGCCATCTCATCCTCTGTCGTCCCCTTCTCCTCCTGCCCCCAATCGCTCCCAACATCAGAGTCTTTTCCAATGAGTCAACTCTTCTCATGAGGTGGCCAAATTACTGGAGTTTCAGCTTTAGCATCAGTCCTTCTAAATAAATCCCAGGGATGATCTCCTTCAGAATGGACTGGTTGGATCTCCTTGCAGTCCAAGGGATTCTCAAGAGTCTTCTCCAACACCACAGTTCAAAAGCATCAATTCTTCGGGGCTCAGCCTTCTTCACAGTCCAACTCTCATATCCATACATGTTGACTATACAGAATTTTGTTGGCAAAGTAATGTCTCTGCTTTTGAATATGCTATCTAGGTTGGTCATAACTTTTCTTCCAAGGAGTAAGCGTCTTTTAATTTCATGGCTGCAATCATCATCTGCAGTGATTTTGGAGTCCAAAAAAATAAAGTCTGCTACTGTTTCCACTGTTTCCCCATCTATTTGCCGTGAAGTGATGGGGCCTGATGTCATGATCTCAGTTTTCTGAATGTTGAGCTTTAAGCCAACATTTTCACTCTCCTCTTTCACTTTCATCAGGAGGTTTTTTAGTTCCTCTTCACTTTCTGCCATAAGGGTGGTGTCATCTGCTTATCTGAGTTTATTGATATTTCTCCCGGCAATTTTGATTCCAGCTTGTGCTTCTTCTAGCCCAGCGTTTCTCTGCATATAAGTTAAATAAAAGTAAGTTCTCAAGGAGGACAGGCTCCAGGGCTGATGAATTCAGTTAAATGATGTCATCCTCAGTATCAGCATCAGTGTGGAGCTTATAAGCTGTCCAAATTCTGTTGACCAAACACATCAGTGTTCTGGGAAACAAAGGGACCATGATTTGGTTTTAAGCCATCAAATTGTCATTCCTCAGAATAACAGTATAATGAGCATCACCAAGGAATAAATTAGAAAATGTAGATTGTCTGTATATTTATGTAGATTTATTATAGATTAAATCTACAATAAATGTATATTTATTCCATACCACCTGAATCAGAAACTTTGGCAGTAGGTCCCAGAAATCTCTATTTTTTCAAGCTCTCTATGTGTTTCTAATGTGCTGAGGTCTGAGAACCACAGCTTGGGGCAGTGAAACTCTTCCCAGCCCCAACCTCTCCCAACCACTCTTCTGCTGCCTCACCAGCAAGTTGTCTGTTCACTTTTAAACCCAACCACAGTCAAAAGTGATGGAGTTACCTTGACTGGCCTTAGACTAATTACATGAGGTGGAATAAGAGAATACATGGTGATGTCTCTTGTCTCACTTTTCTCTCGTAAGCTGTATATCTTGCTATTTTGTTGGGCTATCTTGCACATCACCAATCAAAAAAATAATTTCCTGATGGAAATTTGAACTGAAGCCAGAGGGTTTTTTTCTTTTCTTTGAACCCAAGATGACACTTTTGTGGTAACAATGACACTTCTTAACCATTTTGTGCCCATGGTCACGAAACCAATGAGTTGACATATAGTATCTTAATCCTGACAAAGTAGATATCAACTATACTATTTTCATAGAAGCAGAGAAATTACTTTTCAAAATCACAGAGTAGAAAATGGCTCTTTCAACTGAGACACAAGACTTAGACCAGGCACTGTCTTTCAAGCAAAATGGCTGCAGAAAACGAAGATTAATGTAGCATACTAAACTGTGCAAAACACATGCTGCTCAGGAAAGATAAGCTTTAATTGACAATGTCAACAACAGGAGATCTGCTGTGTTAAATAACTTTCCATTTAACTTTTCTGTTTACCCTTTGAAGATCTTATGAGTCACTTTTGTTTTGTTTTGTTTGTTTTCCCTATTTGTCTGAAAACAGATTGTCTTATCTGTCTGCTCAGTCTGCTACACTGTTTTATTCATGGGTGGAACTCAATAATCATATATTCATTAAATGCGGAATAAATAATCCACCAAACATCCTCTAGGTCTGAGCAGGCAATGGATAGAGTTAAATTATATTATCTCTGCTTTATTATCTCTGTATCTGTATTATCTCTGTATTAAATTGTAATATCTCTGCTTTTCAATATGCTATCTAGGTTGGTCATAACTTTCTTTCCAAGGAGTAAGCGTCTTTTAATCTCATGGCTGCAATCACCATCTTCATTCTTTTGGAGCCCCCCAAAATAAAGTCAGCCACTGTTACCCCATCTATTTGCCATGAAGTGATGGGGCTGGATGCCATGATCTTAGTTTTCTGAATATTGAGCTTCAAGCCAACTTTTTCACTCTCTTTCACTTTCATCAAGAGGTTTTTTAATTCTTCTTCACCTTCTTCCATAAGAGTGGTGTCATCTGCATATCTGAGGTTATTGATATTTTTCCTGGCAATCTTGATTCCAGCTTGTGTTTCTTCCAGCCCAGCGTTTCTCATGATGTACTCTGCTGCTGCTGCTAAGTCGCTTCAGTTGTGTCCGACTCTGTGCGACCCTATAGACTTCAGCCCACCAGGCTCCGCTGTCACTGGGATTCTCCAGCAAGAACACTGGAGTGGGTTTCTATTTCCTTCTCCAATGCATGAAAGTGAAAAGTGAAAGTGAAGTCGCTCTGCATATAAGTCAAATAAGCAGGGTGACAATATATAGCCTTGACTTACTCCTTTTCCTGTTTGGACCAGTCTGTTGTTCCATGTCCAGTTCTAACTGTTGCTTCCTAACCTGCATATAGGTTTCTCAAGAGTCAGGTCAGATGGTCTGGTATTCCCAACTCTTTCAGAAGTTTCCACAGTTTACTGTGATCCACACAGTCAAAGGCTTTGACATAGTCAATAAAGCAGAAATAGATGTTCTTCTGGAACTCTCTTTCTTTTTTGATGATCCAGCGGATGTTGACAATTTGATCTCTGTTTCCTCTGCCTTTTCTAAAACAAGCTTGAACATCTGGAAGTTCATGGTTCTAGTGTTGCTGAAGCCTAGCTTGGAGAATTTTAAACATTACTAGCACGTGAGATGAGTGCAATTGTGTGGTAGTTTGAGCATTCTCTGGCATTGCCTTTCTTTGGGATTGGAATGAAAACTGACTTTTCCAATCCTGTGGCCACTGCTGAGTTTCCCAAATTTGCTGGCGTATTGAGTGCAGCACTTTCACAGCATCATCTTTCAGGATTTGAAATAGCTCAACTGGAATTCCATCACCTCCACTAGCTTTGTTCGTAGTGATGCTTCCTAAGGCCCACTTGACTTCACATTCCAGGATGTCTGGCTCTAGGTGAGTGATCATACCTTCATGATTATCTGGGTCATGAAGATGTTTTTTGTACAGGTCTTCTGGGTATTCTTGCCACCTCTTCTTAATATCTTCTGCTTCTGTTAGGTCCATACCATTTCTGTCCTTTGTCGAGCCCATCTTTGCATGAAATGTTCCCTTGGTATCTCTCATTTTCTTGAACAGATCTCTAGTGTTTCCCATTCTGTATAACTGTGCTGCCTAACGAAATAGCCACTAGTTACACACGGCTATTGAAATATGGCTAATACCACTTAGGAACTGAAGTTTTCATTTAAGTAAAATTAAATTTAAATAAACATAGTTGGCTAGTGGGTACCATATTGAACAATGTGGTAAAAAATAATAGAATCTTTCCACGTTTGATATACGTGACCTTCTCACCTAAGTATCTAAAAGTGCCTGGTTGTTTTATGTGTATATGAATCAGTCCTTGTCTTGCAAGGGGCATAAATGTTAGATATCCTCCTTGGGACCAAACTTTATATTTTTGGAATTCCAAATATCTTCCTGCTTATCTTTCTCACTTCTTATGTAACTTCTGAACTTTGAAATGTGCAGCCAGATACATTTTTCTCATCCATGAGGACCTTCATGACTCCACTCTTTATAAGGGGACATAGTTATAGCAGGACATCACAAAGAAACTGTCTAAGTGAAGAGTATCAGAACCCTTCCAAGCAATAATACAGCTCTCTTCCATAAATACAGGCAGGTGTGTCCAAGGAGACACATTATCCCAAAGGCTATTAGTGTCTGTATTCCTTGGACTTCACCACTTCACTACAAGAACAAGACCTTAAGAGCTGAGCTGAGATGGGAATTCTTGTTCAAATTATTTCTGGGGCAGTGATCTGGAGACAGTTTTTGCTGGAAGATGGCAGGTGGTGGAGGAAGCTAGCAAGATGTGATCTCAACTGAAGTCTAGGGATACCAAGGGGAAGTCTAGACCACAGATTGCACCATGAATATCAGTTGCCTTGAGGCATTGGGAACCACATTTAGAACCTTGTACTCATCCATAATTGGGGTACACTAGGATGGGAAGCAGTATCAGACAGAAGGAACAGACAGTTCTGGTTGTCAGTGAGCACATAGCTGGAGATTGACTCCATCTGCTGAAGGGGATCAGAGTAGAGCCCTAAGGACATCCCCAGCAGAACCACTTCTGACCCCAATAACTACACCTTCTCTTCTCTGCCTTCTTAACTTTCTATATCTTAAACATGGCTATGCCCTCCAGGAACCTTCAGTCAATATTTGACCCCAATGTCCTCCAGGTTTGTTGGTATAAGCCAAAGTGCATCCTACACAGTGGGACTGAGCTCACACACAGGGCTGGCTGGCTCATGGATGCACCATGGATTAACTTCCCTTTCTTCCTTGCCTCATCTCTGTTACCCACACCTGGCTTCCTAGGGTCAAGTTCCCAAGTGAACTGCTTACACTCAACTCCATGTCTCCTAGTTGACTTCTGAGGAAGTGAAACTAAGTAACCCACATAGTAGAGTGCAAGCTTTCCCCTGCCTCTGCTAGGTATTGCTCCTAGGGATTCCTTAATTATGATAACAGGGTCTCATTTGGATCCAAATTCTCCCTTTTACATAAATCTCCTTTTATGATTTTCCTTTCTTCTCCCTACAAATTGGCCTCAACATGGTCAAAAGGCAAATGAAAATATGCTCAACATCTCTAATTATTGGAGAATTGCAAATCAAAACTACAATGAGTTATTACCTCACATATGTCAGAATGGCTGTCATCAAAAAAAGAAAAAGTCTACAAACAATAAATGCTGGAGAGGATGTGGAAAAAAGGAAACCTCCTACACTATTTGTGGAAGTGTAAATTGGTACAGCCACTATGAAAAACAGTATGGAGATTCCTTGAAAAACTAAAAATAGAACTACCATATGACCCAGCAATCCTGCTCCTGGACATAAACCTGGAGAAAACTATATTTTGAAAAGATACTTGAAGCCTAATGTTTATTGCAATGCTGTTTGCAATAGCCAAGACAAGGAAACAATCTAATTGTTCAGTAACAGATGGATGAAGAAAAAGAGGTACAACAATGGAATACTATTCAGCCAGAAAAAGAATGAAATAATGCCATTAGTAGCAACATTGGATGGACCAGAGCTTATTATAATAAGTTCAGTAAGTCAGACAGACATAGACAAATGTCATAAGGTATCACTTATGAGTGAAAGCCAATTAAAATTATACAAATGAATTTATTTACAAAATAGAAACAGACTCACTGACCTATGAGAAATCAAAATTATGATTATCAAAGGGGAAACATAGAAGGAAATGATAAATTAGCAGTTTGAGATTAACACATACACACTACTCTATATGGGACTTCCCAGGTGGCTCCGTGTTAAAAAAAATCTGCCTGCCAGTGCAGAAACTATGAGTTCAATCTCTGGGTCAGGAATATTCCCTGTAGAAGGGAATGGTAACCCACTCCAGTGCTCTTGCCTGGGAAATCTCATGGACAGAGGAGACTGGCAAGGTAGAGTCCATGGAGTCACAAGAGTCGTACAGGACTTAGTGACTAAANTACGCCAGGCATCCCTGTCCATCACCAACTCCCAGAGTTTACTCAAACTAATCTCCATCGAGTCAGTGATGCCATCCAACCATCTCATCCTCTGTCGTCCCCTTCTCCTCCCACCTTCAATCTTTCCCAGCATCTGGGTCTTTTCCAGTGAGTCAGTTCTTCACATCAGGTGACCAAAGTATTGAAGTTTCAGCTTCATCATCAGTTCTTCCAATGAATATTCAGGGCTGATTTCCTTTAGGATGGACTGGTTGGATCTCCTTGCAGTCCAAGGGATTCTCAAGAGTCTTCTCCAACACCACAGTTCAAAAGCATCAATTGTTCAGTGTTCAGCTTTCTTTGTAGTTCTACTCTCACATCCATACATGACTACTGGAAAAAATATAGCTTTTATTAGACAGACCTTTGTTGGCAAAGTAATGTCTCTGCTTTTTAATATCCTGTCTAGGTGGGTCATAACTGTTCTTCCACGGAGCAAGTGTCCTTTAATTACATGTCTGCAGTCATCATCTGCAGTGATTTTGGAGTCCAAAAAAATAAAGTCTGTCACTGTTTCCCCATCTATTTGCCATGAAGTGATGGGACTGGATGCCATGATCTTAGTTTTATGAATTTTGAGTTTTAAGCCAACTTTTTCACTCTCCTCTTTCACCTTCATCAGGAGGCTCTTTAGTTCTTCTTTGCTTTCTGCCATAAGGGTGGTGTCATCTGCATATCTGAATTTATTGATATTTCTCCCAGCAATCTTGATTCCAGCTTGTGCTTCATCCAGCCCAGCATTTCTCATGATGTACTCTGCATATAAGTTAAATAAGCAGGGTGACAATATACAGCCTTGATGTACTCCACTCCCTATTTGTAACCAGTCTGTTATTCCATGTCCAGTTCTAATCTTTGCTTCCTGTCCTGCATGCAGGTTTCTCAAGAGGCAAGTCAGGTGGTCTGGTATTCCCATCTCTTGAAGAATTTTCCACAGTTCATTGTGATCCACCCAGTCAAAAGCTTTGAGTAATCAACAAAGCAGAAGTAGATGTTTTTCTGGAACTCTTTTTCTTTTTTGCTGATCCAATGGATGTTGGCAGTTTAATCTCTGGTTCCTATGAGCCATGCCATGTAGGGCCACCCAAGATGGACAGGTCATGGTGGAGTGTTCTGACAAAACGTGGTCCACTGGAAAAGAATACGGCAAACCACTTCAGCATTCTTGCCTTGAGAACCCCATGAACAATATGAAAAGGCAAAAAGATAGGACACTGAAAGATGAACTCCCCAGGTTTGTAGGTGCCCAATATACTACTGGAGATCAGTGGAGAAAAAACTCCAGAAATATTGAAGAGATGGAGCCAAAGCAAAAACAACACCCAGTTATGGATATGACTGATGATGGAAGTAAAGTCCGATTCTGTAAAGAGCAATATCGCATAGGAACCTGGAATGTTAGGTCCATGAATCAAGGCAAATTGAAAGTAGTCAAACAGGAAATGACAAGAGTGAACATAGACATTTTAGGAATCAGTGAACTAAATTGCATGGGAATGGGTGAATTTAACTCCACTGACCATTATATCTACTACTGTGGGAAGAATCCCTTAGAAGAAATGGAGTAGCCATCATAGTCAACAAAAAAGCTTGAAATGCAGTACTTCGATGCAATCTCAAAAAGACAGAATGATCTCTGTTCGTTTCCAAGGCAAACCATTCAGTATGACAGTAATCCAGGTCTATATGGCCTGACCAGTAATGCTGAAGAAGCTGAAGTTGAATGGTTCTATGAAGACCTACAAGACCTTCTACAACTAACACCCAAAAAAGATGTCCTTTTCATTATAGGGGGCTTGAATCCAAAAGCAGGAAGTCAAGAAACACCTAGAGTAAAAGGCAAATTTGGCCTTGGAATACAGAATGAAGCAGGACAAATGCTAATAGAATTTTGCAAGAGAATGCATTGGTCATATAAATATGACTTATTTGCTATACACCTGAAACTAACACAACACTGTAAACCAACTGTTTGTTGTTCTTGCTTTAGTTGCTGAGTCATCTGACTCTTTTGTGACCCCATGGACTATAGTCCAACAGGCTCCTCTGTCCATGAGATTTCCCAAGCAAAACTATTGGAGTGGATTGCCATTTCCTTCTCCAGAGAATCTTTACCACACAGAGACTGAATCTGTGTCTCCTGCATTGGCAAATGGATTCTTTATCACTGAGCCACCAGGGAAGCAAACCAACTATATTTAAATATCAAATAAAAATTCAAGAAATAGGGCAACTCCAGATCTTCCTACTAGTTTCTACACATTTTGAAGCACACACGGTGTTTGATTGAATTCTTACTTTTCCCCCAAGAGGCTCCTTAGTCCCTAAATAAATGTGTGAATAGAAGTGTTGGAGCCTTGGTCAGAGCCATCCAGCAACACCTAGGTCCTACCACACATGTCCATGGGCAAAATGATAATGCTCAGTTACCAGCCAGCGTGAAATTGCCCAGTTTCAGCCAATAGCCTTCCAGTGTCAGAAGTCCTTTCCCAGCCGCATGTCCTGTTCTACATGGAAGATCATCATGTGTTGTGTCTAGGTATGAAGGTTATAAGCATGTTTGTGAATCTTGATTTTACTCTTACCCACACTGTATAAAGTGTACTATTTATAGGAGAGTCCCAGTAGAGACCTGTGTATAACATTTTGTGCTCATTTCCAATGTTTGACATCAATCCAGTCTCATTTCCCTTTCTGAGTTAGAAGTGGAAATCATTGTAGAAATGGAGGTAGTTCTGCCTTCTCTACCAGTTTTTCTGTTATGTGAGTGGAGCCTAGCCTAGCATGTAAAGTTAGGTATAAGTACCACTGTTTGCAAGGTTGAATAGGGAACTGGATCTCTTCTCTTACTTAAACCTTGCTTAGAATTCTCCCTAAGAATAGATACTTGTTTACTTAAAATATTGATCCCTGTTGAAACCTCAGGCAGGGTTGAGAAATCTGCAAAAGTTGGTTGGAGATCAGTGTCTCATATAGTCTGGGTAAGCTAGGTAACCTTTTAAGCCTGGCTTATTCCCTGGTAAGTGGAAGTTAAAATACTATTATTGATGGGTATAAGAATCAAGTGACACTTGATTCTGAAAAAGACACTGAAAAAGAGGTGAAGTATAGATTATGTTTCTAGAGACAATTGCTATTATAAACAAGGAAGAAGGTGAGCATGCTCTGTCTATGTTGCTGAGAGGCCATGCAGCTGAGTGGTTAAGAACTTGGCTCTGAGTCCCAGTTTTCTGAGTTTGAATTCCCTGTTCTGCCACTGATCAATTGTGTGATCTTGGAAAAGTTGACCAACAATTCTGGCCTCAGCTTTTCCTTCTGTTAACTGGGGATAGTGATACTAGTATCGATCATGCAGAGCTCCTGGGATGGTGAGTGAGGTCATGGTTATCAAGTGCTTGCAGTTGTATTGTGCACTGAGAAAGGACTATCCTACAGTCAACTGATATTGTGAGTGAGTGAGCACTCAAAGGTATATAGAAAAGGTATGATGATCAGAAGCAAAAGGATTAACTGGTAGTGAGAAAAAAAAAAAATTGTCCAGGCAAGAACAGAGGTGGGTATTTCTGAATTCACAAATTTTGAGATTTCTTTTTTAAGTCTGACTTTAAGCTACCATCTGTTTTTAGGGGTGAGGGATTGGGGATCAAATTGGAGGAGTGTCCATCATTAGATCCAGAGGCAATTGCATGTTGCTTTTTTGTTTGTAATCATCAAGAATAGCATGTTGGGTTTAAACTAACTTGGACCATGAAACAAATGAAGAATTCTACTCTTCTCAGTAAAATAGTAGAACTGAAACTTCAGAAGCGCTTTCATCCAGTGTCTCCCAAACCACTCAGCATGTAGTGAATACCTTTCTCAAGATACAGATTTTTGGGTTAGGCCCCTGCATCAGTTATCAAGGAGTGGGCCAAAGAATTTGTCATCTTCACAAGCACTCCAGGTGCTTTCTGTTGATGGAGCACATTTGAGAATCTCATCCAATCTAACCTCAGGACCTGAGCAGGATCTTGAACCAGATCTCTTGGATTTCATTTCCATCTTCTCCCCTAAAGTAAAATCACATCGCATGTAGAGTATGATGCTTGGGGTGTGCTAAGAATAAACTAAGTGATCATCTTCAAATTATTCAGGATCCCATGTTCTAGATTCTATACAAATCTAAAGTGAAGTTATTTTTCCCTTCTTTTCCTTTGAAATTTCATTAAATTTCTTTTAATTCAAAATGTAGGATTTGTGGGAATTGTAACTACTGATTATTGACACAGCAGCCACAATTACAGAGACCCCTGCCTAAGCTAACACCTGCAACATGCCAAGTGCAGGTTTCTCTGTGTATGTTACATCTCAACCTGGAGAACAATTAAGAAATAGAAAGCTAGTGTGGGTACAGTGTGTCTTTAAGAGTAACTGCAAATAGTATCTTCAGGCTACTCTCATCATTTGTGAAAACACATTTATTGTTTGGTGGAAGGAGCAAAATTTTTTGCCATAGTAACCACAGCAACCCTGAGTGTCTCGCCTGTTAGCTATAATGCTGGGAGCATCTTCAAAAGCAGGGGAAAGGCCTTGGCAATTATCACCCAGAGAGTGACCCTTCATTTTAAGAGCTTAGACTGAAGCTTCTGGTTTGGAAACTACTTAACTTGATGTGTTAATGTATACTAACATTAATTATTCCAATTTAGTTAATTTGGGGAGGATTAATAAGCTATGGTGGAGAAGGCAATGGCAACCCACTCCAGTACTCTTGCCTGGAAAATCCCATGGACGGAGGAGCCTAATAGGCAGCAGTGCATGGGGTCGCTAAGAGTCGGACACGACTGAGCAACTTCACTTTCACTTTTTAGTTTCATGCATTGGAGAAGGAAATGGAAACCCACTCCAGTGTTCTTGCCTGGAGAATCCCAGCGATGGGAGAGCCTGGTGGGCTGCCGTCTATGGGGTCTCACAGAGTCAGACACTTGTACAGCAGCAGCAGCAATATGCTATGATTTTCTACTGTGGGCAAAGGAAGCTGTTATTTTTTTTTAGACAAATTTGACGGAATATTTTCACCATTACCCAGTCCCCCTTTTGTTTTGTTTGGATTTGGTTTGGGTCAATCTTTTGTGACTGTATTCTTTGCAAGATAGTGGGGAAAATGATTTATTTTCTTTCTTCTATCACTGACATAAATTGTTATCATATTTAACTATAATGATTATACTTAGAATAAATGAAGGAAAAACACTAAAGTGGACAAGGAAGTCTAATTGTGGACACAAGGCTAAAGGGAAATAGGTAAGGTTTGAGAATTTTTGTATCAAAAATTGTGATGGTCACACAGAGTTCTATATTATACCATTGGTTCTCAAGTCACTACATATATTCTTCATACAGTAAGCAATGTACAAATGAGTCTTGGTTTATAAAAGAAAGACATGCTGATAATAAAAATTAGGTTATATGCAAAAAGCATAAAAGAATAAAATTACTCATATTTTCATCTCTCAGAAGAAATCACCATACATATTACTTTTTTATCATGCTTTAATATTGTTGAAGTGATACACCTTACAAAACCTTGCTTTTTTCACTCAAGAAGAAACAGGTCTCATGAAATGGGCAGCAGGAAAAATTGAGTTGAAATAAAGAGTAGGTTCAGAAAAATTGTAGATTTCTTGGAAAAATAATATCTCCTCCTACTTGGGCCTTCCTGTCAGTTTTGAGAAGTTGAGAGAGGATAGAATCGATTGGGAACCGTGGACATATTGGTTACTGCAATGTTGATTGATAAAAATATACTTCTTGAACTGGCAGCTCAGAATTTCTACTCGAATGTCTCCTCCCTGTGTTTTCCTTCTTTATTGATTTTTGGGCTGTTAGAATGTTTTTCTGTTATATAATTGTCTCAAATAGCAGTGCTAGAGTTATGAGTCCCAGGTGTTCTACAAATGCTGGATCTCAGTTTCCTCAACTATAATATAGGCATTATTCTATTTACTCCACAGGATATTCTATATGCATTTTAAGGTAGGTTAAACTGCAGTGTCAAATAGATTTCAACATGCAATAGCTTAAACAAAATATGTCTTTAGTTCTCATTAATAATGTAGTTGGCATGTGATGGTGCAAGAATCTAACATCTTTCCATGCTGAGATCCTGACAGCTTCTAGGTCCTTGTTGGCTGCCTCCATCAGTGGTGACAGGAGAAAGCAAGTAAGGAAGAGACCTGATGGCCTGCAGGTGGCATATCTTCTTTCCACTCACATCTTTATTGGGGAGAACTTGTCCATAAGTGTATAACTTGAATGGTATTGGGAGCTGAAAAGTGCAGTTAATCCATCCACCCTCCATAGTCCTATTACTACAAAAGGAGGAGATAATAATTATTAGTGAATATCCAACACTGTATTCACATCATGCAAAACACTGAATAAAAAACATTACAGAATGAGAACTGAGCATACTTCCTTTCTTTCTTTCCCTGCATTTGAATCTACTCAGGAGAGTAAAAAAATATTATTATCAAACAACAGGTTAAAAGTACTGTTGCTGAAATTTGGCCAGATTGACTCTCAGAGAATGACTTGGATGAAGTAAAAAGAAATAGCTTTATTGAAGGCCCATGTTTATTGAAGAAGTCCAGGCAACTAGTGCTTAAAAGACCCAAATACCCCAGAGGATTTCAGAGACAGGTTTTTAAAGACAAGGTGAGAGATGGGGGGTCCTATATGGGTGATCAGCTCATGGATATTCTTCTGATTGGTTGGTGATGAGGTAATTGTGAGTCAGCATCATCAAATTTCTGGTTCTAACTGGTCTTGAGTCTACATGCTTATGAACAGCATATCATGAATTTCTTCCACCTGGTGGGGATTGTGACCCCATGGACTGCAGCCTACCAGGCTCCTTCACCCATGGGATTTTCCAGGCAAGAACACTGGAGTGGGTTGCCATGTCCTTCTCCAATGCATGAAAGTGAAAAGTGAAAGTGAAGTCGCTCAGTCGTGTCCAACTCTTTGTGACCCCATGGACTGCAGCCTACCAGGCTCCTCGGCCCATGGGATTTTCCAGGCAAGAGTACTGGAGTGGGGTGCCATTGTCTTCTCCGTAAATATCTGCAAAACAGCTCAAAGAATGTGACTCAGACTATCTATAGTGCTTGAAGAGGAGCTAAAGGTCCTTGACTTTGTTTAATGACTAAAGTGTTATTATTTTGCCTCACTTCCTATTTTCCTTTCTTTGTGTGTTTTCTCATTTCTCTAATTAAATTTATTTGTCTGTAAGGTTTGTCTACAGACAAATGGCAGGCAGAGGACATGAGGTTGGGGTGGGGGGTCTAATTCTGAGAAGGTGTTATTGGGAACTGCTCAGTTAGAGTCATTGTTGTTTAGTGACTAAGTCATGTCCAACTCTTTGTGACCCCATAGACTGTAGCACGCCAGGCTTCCCTGTTCTCCACTATCTCCTACTGCTGCTGCTGCTGCTAAGTTGCTTCAGTCGTGTCCGACTCTGTGCGACCCCATAGATGGGAGCCCACCAGGCTTCCCCATCCCTAGGATTCTCCAGGTAAAAACACTGGAGTGGGTTGCCATTTCCTTCTCCAATGCATGAAAGTAAAAAGTGAAAGTGAAGTCACTCAGTCCTGTCCAACTCTTAGTGACCCCGTGGACTGCAATCTATTAGGCTCCTCCATCCATGGATTTTCCAGGCAAGAGTACTGCAGTGGGGTGCCGTTGCCTTCTCCACTATCTCCTAGAGTTTGATCAAATTCATATCCATTGAGTCTGTGGTGTTATCTAACCATCTCATCCTCTATTGACCCCTTCTGCTTTTGCCTTCGATCTTTCCCAGCATCAGGGTCTTTTCCAGTGAGTCAGTTTTTCACATCAGGTGGCCAAAGTATTGGAGCTTCAGCTTCAGCAAGAGTCTTTTCAATGAATATTCAGGGTTGACTTCTTTTAGAATTGACTGGTTACATCTCCTACTGTCCAAGGTACTCTCAAGGGTCTTCTCCAGCACTACAATTCAAAAGCATCAATTCTTTCATCATAGTACTAGCTAATTATTGGGAGAAAATCAATTGATAACTGGTATGCCTTATGGCCAAAGTAAGGCCCACTTCATGTTCTATGCCTGCTTTGTTCACAAGCCTGTTCCAAGGTAGTGTCAACCTCTCTCTGCAATGAGCAGCCAGATGGGGGTCATAAAGTTCTCAGTACCAAGAATGGGTCCAATTGACTCCTCCTGAGATGGCAAGAATGTAGTCTGGGACATGACTAAAATGATTTTCAGTGACATAGGTTGAAATCAAAAGGGATTTATTGGTTAACCCTTCTAAATTAAAAACTCCAATGAGTCAGCCAATCCAATACTCTGAGCAAGGTTCTTAATAAAAGGTTCTTATTTCTTTTTTATTTACTTGAAGTATAGTTGATGAACAATGTCATGTTAGTTTCAAGTGTACAGCACAGTGAATCAGTTATATATCCATATATATCTATTTTTTCAAATTATTTTCTATTATAGGTTATCACAGAACATTGAGTATAGTTCCCTGTGCTATATATTAATAATAGATCTTTGTTCTCATAGTACATATCTGTTAATCCCTAACTCTTAATTTATGCATCCACCTTTTCCCTTAACAACCACAAATTTGTTTTCTATATTAGCAAGTCTATTTTTGTTTATATACTGCATTCATTTGTAACATTTTTTTAGATTCTACATATAAACAATATCATATGATATTTGTTTTTGTCTGGCTTACATCACTTAGTATGATAATCTCTAGGTCCATTTATATTGCTGCAAATGGCATTATTCCATCCTTCTCTATGGCTGAGTAATATTCCATTCTATTTACGTACCACATCTTCCTTATTCACTATCAGTTGATGGACAATTATGTTGCTTACATATCTTGGTTATTGTAAATAATGCTACTGTGAACATTGGGGTGCATCCATAGCATAGACATTCTACAATAGGTCCCATTCAGGATTCAGATGCCCTGTAGACTCTTGGGTCAGTAAGAATGAATACATACCTCTTTGTTCCTATGTAAAATAAAAACAGAAAATTTAGGCCACAAGTCTTCCAAAGGAGGAAGAAATTATATGAAACTTCTGCAGAGTTCCAGTGTGTCACATGATAAAAATCCAGGGCCCCAAAGCTTAGGTTTATATGCTAGAAAGTTCCTGTGTGTCAAACATATGGACTCACAGGGAGACCCACAGTTGGGACCTTCTGTTTCACGTCTCTCTGAGATGTTGCATGTGCTGTTTACTTGGCCCTTGGTTTCTCCACCTTTGTCTCACCTTGTTTGCTGGGAAAATGACCATGCTTCCTTCAGCTTGCAGCTCTACTATCACTGTCTCTTGGTCTTCTGATCACCTACTGAGGCATTCTGTTATATGTGCTTCTACTGAACCTTGTGTTTACTTCACTGAAGGTTTTCTTTCACATCACATTACATATTTTTGTTTGTGTGTCCCTCTCTCTCATTACCCAGCACACTCCTGATGCTCAGTGAGGATCTGTTGTATGAGTGATCACTAACTTTTCAAAGACATAGTTAATGATCATGAATTTTTGCATCCACAGAAAAATGTCTGGCCCATGGCAGATTCACAGCATGTATTTGGAGAGAGCTAAGGATCAGGGAAAAGAAAGAGAAGAATGAAAGAAGAAAGCAAAGAAGGGAACAAGAAAAGACCAGTCAGATAGAGGATATAAGTCATATTAAAGGTTAAGGTTGTAAAAAAATAGAAAGTAGATCAAATAAATCCCATTACGAATCCAGAAGAAGAAAACTACAATAATAGACAAAAAAGGGAAAAATCATAGAAAAAACAATATTTGAGTTGAATCTTAAACCACAGAAGAGAATTTAATGGAAGGGAACAATGAAAATTGGGTCAAGAATGTTTTGTGTATCACTGTGTACAATAGCCAAGAAATAGGAGCAGCCTAAATATCCATTGACAGATTAATGGATAAAGAAGATGTGGTTTATGCACACAAGGGAATACTACTCAGCCATAAAAAAGAATGAAATAATGTCATTTGTCATTTGGATGGACCTAGAGATTATCATAGAGCTTCCCTGGTAGCTCAACTGGTAAAGAATCCACCTGCAATTAAGGTGACCCCACTTCAATTCCTTGGGCCAGGAAGATCCCCTAGAGAAGGAATGGGCTGCCCACTTCAGTATTCATGGTCTTCCCTGGTGTTTCAGGTGGTAAAGAATCACTTGCAATGTGGGAGACCTGGGTTCGATCCCTGGGTTGGGAAGATCCCCTGGAGGAGGGCATGGCAACCCACTCCAGTATTCTTGCCTGGAAGATCCCATGGATAGAGGAGCTCGGCAGGCTACAGTCTATAAGGTCACAAAGAGTTGGACATTACTGAGTGACTAAGCACAGCAGAGCAGAGAGATTATCATACAAAGTGAAGTCAGAGAAAGATAAATATCATATTATATCACTTACATGTGGGATATAAAAAAGTCATATAGATGAATGTATATACAAAACAAAAATAGACTCACAGACATAGAAAAGAGTCATGGTTACCAAGGGAAAACATGGTGGAGGGGGATAAATCAGGAATTTTGGAATAGCATACAGATCATACACTATATAGGACCTATTGTATAGCACAGGGAACTCTACTCAATATTCTGTGATAACCTAATTGATTTAACCTATAAGGGGAAATAATCTGAAAAAGAATGAATGTATGTATAACTGAATCACTTTGCTGCACTCCAGAAACTAATGCAACATTATAAATCAATTTATAATCCAATAAAAATTTTTTAAAGTACCAGGGGTTTATGAAGAGAGGTAGGACATGTTTTGGGGTTATAAAGACGTTTTAGCTGAACATTGTTTTTTTGCTTTGTTTTGTTTTACTCTTTGAGAGGTGAAAGTCATGGGCCTGTGAGATGTTGCTACAGCTCTCTCTCTCTCTGATCCTGTTCCAGGAACTGGCGGTTGGTCCCCAGCAGATTCCAATGCTCAGCAGTGGCTCCAGATGGACCTGGGAAACAGAGTGGAGATTACAGCAGTGGCCACGCAGGGAAGATACGGAAGCTCTGACTGGGTGACGAGCTACAGCCTGATGTTTAGTGACACAGGACGCAACTGGAAACAGTACAAGCAAGAAGACAGCATCTGGGTAGGACATCTTTTCTCATCAGCTGAGTAAAAATGAGATGCGATCGTGGTAACCAGGGAACGTTTCTGTCATTTTCCTCTATGCAGATTGCCAGTAGCTTGATAACTATTGAATGCCCATTCAGAAATAATTAGACTTTGTCTAGGTCTTATCTCCAGCATGACTCCAGTTCATAGGGAAATGAGGATATCTGTTACAAAAAGTTGAGTGTTTTCCTCTTTTTCTGGTAACTTGGGAAGTTCACTGACTGGGCCTCAGTTCTTTCTTCAATAAAAACAACTACACCACAGAAGTCTGATCATTAATGAGAAGGCATTGTCTGACTGAGCATGCATTTATTATTTATTTATTATTTGCCAAGTACTTTATGTACCTTGCAGTGATGGAATTGGCTCAGTTATGTAACTCAACCAAAGTTATCCAATTGGTGAATCTTGACCTGGAACTCCATAGCCTGGTCTGATTTTAAAGCCACTATGTTCCCCTGCCTCTATTCAAGTTTGGAAAACAATTTAAAAGTTTATAAATACTAAACAAATATAAATTTTAGAATGATTTTGTATTTATAGACAATCTTAAGCTTGGATGTAAAGGACAGTTTGGTCCAAGTTGTAGGAAAAAAGTTCCTTCCACACCCCTAGACCCAAGCTCTTGACCCCAAAGAATACCTGAAAGACTGTCCCCAAATTATGAGGTGGGGAAAGGGAGTTAGAGAGCAAAAGGCACCCAGAGGAGATTTCAGAAACTCATGCACTAAATAAAATAATGTATTCGTTCATGTTGCTTTTACTTTAGGGAAGAAAACCTCATGAGACATTTATTTTTTTCTAAATGTATGTACTTAAAATGTGAAGATTTGGCAGTTGATCACATTATCTTTTCTTCTCATAATCTTCTCAGATTTCTTCCCTCTTAAATCAATCCCAATTAAACTTTCAAATTGATGTTTGCACATGCATTTCTTTATATTGCTCTCATTCTTTTGGAAAAAAAAATCTATTTTATATTCACTGTTATTTGTTAATTGCCCACTCATCACTATTCTTAATTGAAATAATAGTAAACTGTGGATTAAGATTAGTTATGGCAGACTGACTCTGGAGGATATTATAGCAGTCATCTTTATTTTGAGTTATTTGTCATATTAGGTGGCAACATTTATACAAAACATGGATTTTTTTTCATTTTACAAATAGTCTCTTTTGGAGACTAGTATATATTTTTTTCAACTTTGAAGTCCCCATAAATTTTACAGGTTTTTTTAAAGTTTGTTTTTAGTTTGAAAAGAGAAATAAATACCTTTTCCATTTTGAAGAGCAATTTTAAGGTTTTATGTTGACTTGAAAGGGATAGATAGACATGAGGTTATTTATTTTCTTTGGCATTTTCAATCAGAACTGGTTGTGTCTCAGATTAAATTGAAGTTTTGAGGTCTTTTGTTTTAATATTTTTTAAATCCTGAGCTTTATTTTCTTTAGAATAAAATAACTTGCTTTCAGCTTATCATATGGATCAGGACGTAGTTCAAGGATGAACAGTTTCTCTGGGCTTACTTCCACAAAATCCCAAGACCCTTAAAGGCAGGGGTCTTTCTTATAGGTCCTTGCAGCCTCCATGACAATTGTTATTGGAGACGTAACATGAACTATTTTTTTGGATGGTTACTGCAAGAACTGCAGAATTACCAAGACTTTCAGAATTAGAGGGAAGGAGATTGTTCCTGTCCCTTACCTCAGCCTCAAAATAGCCTTGATCTTTAGAAGGAGGCAAAAGATGCTAGGTGGGCAGAGGAGAAGAGGCAGGAAACCATTGTATGTAACACAGTGGTAAATTCTAGCTAAGGCCTCCCCAGAGACACTTACAATGCCTTCAGGGCATTTGGCAGCATCAGGACCAAATTGTCAGACGCAAATTGCCAGGAGGGGAAAAGATCTGTGAAGGGATCATCACCAGTCCAGTCACAGTGGGCAGGGACATCATGATGAGCCATGCACAGTAAAAGGCTCAAATGTTAAAAAAAATGCATGCCCACTTGTATCACTATTGAGGATGCTGAACAGCTACTGAACAAAAATCACACATTTCATTTGTAAGCAAATGTCATTCTATAAACATACAAAGGTGTTATAAATTCTGGAGATTCAGTATGAACATCTCTTTAAACAAGAGGCATGAGGCCCAGAGAGACCCATCCAAGCTCACATAACCAGACTTTGGTGATGCCAGACTGCAAAACTAAGATTGGGTACTAAATATACTCTATTGCCAAACTGTACTTTCTATTACTTCTTTACAACACTTGCTTTTTTTCTAATTTTCACGAAACTGATTTACTTTTCTCACCTTAACCTTTTTCAGATCCACTGCAAAAGAATAATGGCAAACTCTATTGTCTATTTCATGTGCTACTTTTAAAATATAAAACCGAGAAAGAACTAATGTGATCTGTGTTTTTTTGCACATTTTAAATAGTGCCCAAATTCTCTGAAACTGTATATAGGCCTTATAGAAGGCCATCAAACAGACTCAGAGTATTTTACCAAACATTTCACAAGCATACATAAGATCTGACTTGTGCCTACTATTCATTGATATTTCCATCAGATCGTGTTATTGAATAAATAGGTTACCTTGAGAGTTTTTCTTTTTTTACTTTAAATTGAAAATTATAAATCAGGCTATAGATTCACCAGAGTTAATCCTGATAAACAAGATGAAAGCAATAGCCAAACAAGCAAGTTTTTTAAAAAGTACTTAAATGATTTAACTTTTCAGAAAAAAAGTCAGTACCCCACAACATCAATACAAAGTAAAGACTTGATTAAGAATGTTGTATCACAGAAGTAGAAAGTCTCTTGAATGAGACTTTCACAAGTCTTTTGAAGATCTTCAATTTTCAAATGAGATGGAGTTTGTAATGTTTATTTAATGTTGATTTACTAAGCAATAAAACCATAGCATTGAACCCCTCGGATGGAATACCAATTTACTAGTACTCAAGAGGTTTATTTTATTTTGCAAAGTTTATTTCAGAATAAAAATCCTGGAAATATACTTGCACAACATACAGCAGTAAATATGCATGCTCTAAAAAATCTACTTTCTGGAATTTCTGATCTGGCACTAAATGGAATGTTCAGGAATGAGGCCACTGAGCAGCTGCTTAATGATGTACTATGATTTATGAGTAAGCCAGAGTCCCCACTTCACTAAATAATCGGATGTGAAAGTGTCTCAGAAGACAAGCTTAGCAAGACTTTTAAAGTCTTCAATTCAGTTCAGTTCACTTCAGTCTCTCAGTCGTGTCCAACTCTTTGTGAACCCATGGACTGCAGCACACCAGGCCTCCCTGTCCATCACCAGCTTCCAGAGACCAAACTGATGTCCATCAAGTCGGTGACGCCATCCAACCATCTCATCCTCCTTTGTCCCCTTCGCCTCCTGCCTTCAATCTTTCCCAGCATCAGGGTCTTTTCAAATGAGTCAGCTCTTTGCATCGGGTGGCGAAAGTATTGGAGTTTCAGCTTCAACATCAGTCCTTCCAATGAACACCCAAGGCTGATCTCCTTTAGGATGGACTGGTTGGATCTCCTGCAGTTCAAGGGACTCTCAAGATCTACAGTTCAAAAGCATCAGTTCTTCGGCACTCAGCTTTCTTTACAGTCCAACTCTCACATCCATACATGACTACTGGAAAAACCATAGCCTTGACTTGATGGACTTTTGTTGACAAAGTAATGTCTCTGCTTTGTAATGTGCTGTCTAGGTTGGTCATAACTTTCTTTCCAAGAAGCAAGTGTCCTTTAGTTTCATGGCTGTAGTCACCATCTGCAGTGATTTAGAATCACTTTTAGATTTAAATTTTTTTCTTTATAAAATTCTTTGTATTTTTCTGTATTTTGAAATTTTCTTTTTTTTAATTTATTTATTTTAATTGGAGGCCAATTACTTTACAATATTGTAGTGGTTTTTGCCATACATTAACATGAATCAGCCATGGGTGTACATGTGTTTCCCATCCTGAACCACCCCTCCCACCTCCCTCCCCATCCCATCCCTCTGGGTCATCCCAGTGCACCAGCCCCAAGCACCCTGTCTTATGCATCAAACCTGGACTGGTGATCTGTTTCACATATGATAATATACATGTTTCAATGCTATTCACTCAGTTCATCCCATGCTCACCTTCTCCCACAGAGTCCAAAAAACTATTCAATACATCTGTGTCTCTTTTGCTGTCTCGCATACAGGGTTATCATTACCATCTTTCTAAATTCCATATATATGTGTTAGTGTACTGTATTGGTGTTTTTCTTTCTGGCTTACTTCACCCTGTATAATAGGCTCCAGTTTCACCCACATCATTAGAACTGATTCAAATGTATTATTTTTAATGGCTGAGTAATATTCCATTGTGTATATGTACCACTGCTTTCTTATCCATTCATGTTCTGATGGACATCTAGGTTGCTTCCATGTCCTGGCTATTGTAAACAGTGCTGCGATGAACACTGGGGTGCATGTGTCTCTTTCAGTTCTGGTTCCCTTGGTATGTATGCCCAGCAGTGAAATTGCTGGGTCATATGGCAGTTCTATTTCCAGTATTTTAAGGAATCGCCACACTGTTCTCCATAGTGGCTGTACTAGTAGTGTAAGAGGGTTCCCTTTTCTCCACACCCTCTCTAGCATTTGTTTGTAGATTTTTGGATAGTAGCCATTCTGATCGGCTTAAATGATACTTCATTATGGTTTTGATTTGCATTTCTCTGATAATGAGTGATGTGGAGCATCTTTTCATGTGTTTGTTAGCCATCTGTATGTCTCCTTTGGGGAAATGTCTGTTTAGTTCTTTGGCCAATATTTTGATTGGGTCATTTATTTTTCTGGGATTGAACTACAGGAGTTTCTTGTATACTTTTGAGATTAATTCTTTGTCAGTTGCTTTGTTTGCTATTATTTTCTCCCATTCTGAAGGCTGTCTTTTCACCTTGTTTATAGTTTCTTTCATTGTGCAAAAGCTTTTAAGTTTAATTAGGTCCGATTTGTTTATTTTTGCTTTTATTTCCAATATTCTGGGAGGTGGTTCATAGAGGATCCTGCTGTGATTTATACCAGAGAGTGCTTTGCCTATGTTTTCCTCTAGGGGTTTTATAGTTTCTGGCCTTACGTTTAGATCTTTAATCCATTTTGAGTTTATTTTTGTGTAGGGTGTTAGGAAGTGATCTAGTTTAATTCTTTCACAAGTTGTTGACCAGTTTTCCCAGCACCACTTGTTAAAGAGATTGTCTTTTCTCCATTGTATATTCTTGCCTCATTTGTCAAAGATAAGGTGTCCATAGGTGCGTGGGTTTATCTCTGCACTTTCTATTTTGTTCCTTTGATCTATATTTATTTCTTTGTGCCAGTACCATACTGTCTTGATAACTGTAGCTTCGTAGTATAGCATGAAGTCAGGAAGGCTGATTCCTCTAGGTCCATTCTTCTTTCTCAAGATTGCTTTGCCTATTAGAGGATTTTTGTGTTTCCAAACCAGTTGTGAAATTATTTGTTCTAGTTCTGTGAAAAATACCATTAGTAGCTTGATAGGGATTTTATTGAATCTATAGATTGCTTTGGGTAGTTTACTCATTTTCACAATATTGATTCTTCCAATCCATAAATATGGTATATTTCTCCATCTATTTGTGTCCTCTTTGATTTCTTTCACCAGTGTTTTATAGTATTCTATATATAGGTCTTTTGTTTCTTTAGGTAGATGTATTCTGAAGTATTTTATTCTTTTCGTTGCAAAGGTGAATGGAATTGTTTCCTTAATTTCTCTTTCTGTTTTCTCATTGTTGGTATCTAGGAATGTAAGGGATTTCTCTGTGTTAATTTTATATCCTGCAACTTCACTATAGTCATTGATTAGCTCTAGTAATTTTCTGGTGGTCTTTAGGGTTTTCTATGTAGAGGATCACGTCATCTGCAAACAGTGAGAGTTTTACTTCTTTTCCAATCTGGATTACTTTTATTTCTTTTTCTGCTCTTATTGCTGTGGCCAAAACTTCCAGAACTATATTGAATAGCGGTGGTGAGAGTGGGCACCCTTGTCTTGTTCCTGATTTAAGGGATAATGCTTTCAATTTTTCACCACTGAGGATAATGTTTGCTGTGGGCTTGTCATATATAGCTTTTATTATGTTGAGGTATGTTCTTTCTATTCCTGCTTTCTGGAGGGTTTTTGTCATAAATGGATGTTGAATTTTGTCAAAGGCTTTCTCTGCATCTATTATGACCAACCTAGGTAGCATATTAAAAAGCAGAGACATTACTTTGCTAACAATGGTCCGTCTAGTCAAGGAAATGGTTTTCCAATGGTCATGTATGAATGTGAGAGTTGGACTGTGAAGAAAGCTGAGCACTGAAGAATTGATGCTCTTGAACTGTGGTGTTGGAGAAGACTCTTGAGAATCCCTTGGACTGCAAGGAGATCCAACCAGTCCATCCTAAAGGAGATCCGTCCTGGGTGTTCATTGGAGGGACTGATGCTATAGCTGAAACTCCAATACTTTGGCCACCTCATGTGAAGAGTTGACTCATTGGAAAAGACCCTGATGCTGGGAGGGATTGGGGTCAGGAGGAGAAGGGGACAACAGAGGATGAGATGGCTGGATGGCATCACCGACTCTATGGACATGAGTTTGAATAAACTCTGGGAGTTGGTGATGGACTGGGAGGCCTCGTGTGCTGCGATTCATGGGGTCACAAAGAGTCAGGCACGACTGAGTGACTGAACTGAACTGAACTTCTTGAGATAATCGTATTGTTTTTATCTTTCAAATTGTTAATGTAGTGTATTCAATTCAGTTCAGTTCAGTCACTCAGTCATGTCCAACTCTTTGCGACCCCATGAATCACAGCACGCCAGGCCTCCCTGTCCATCACCATCTCCCAGAGTTCACTCAGGCTCACGTCCATCGAGTCAGTGATGCCATCCAGCCATCTCATCCTCAGTCGTCCCCTTCTCCTCCTGACCCCAATCCCTCCCAGCATCAGAGTCTTTTCCAATGAGTCAGCTCTTCTCATGAGGTGACCAAAGTACTGGAGTTTCAGCTTTAGCATCATTCTTTCCAAAGAAATCCCAGGATTGATCTCCTTCAGAATGGACTGGTTGGATCTCCTTGCAGTCCAAGGGACTCTCAAGAGTCTTCTCCAACACCACAGTTCAAACACATCAATTCTTCGGTGCTCAGCCTTCTTCACAGNATGAAAGTTAAAGGATTAATAGAGGACTTAAAAATAATTTTTTTTTTTAATTTAAAAATGATAATAGTAAAAATATATCTGGGCATTTTTCTGGAGCTGTTGAAGTCAGTGTGGTGTCAGTTCAGTTTCAGATAATTCCTTGTTCCAGCTTATACTTCTGAAGATATATAGGCCCCTTCCAATGTAGTTGGTGCTAACTACAGGGTTTTAATCTGTTGCACCTGTCACTTCCCTTCCCTCTGTTTATTTTTGGCTTCTTCTGTTGCAGGTCTCTTCAGTGTCTAATTTCTGCCCTGACACAGGGGGCAAAGGTGGTCACTTATTTAGGCTCACTTGTTCAGTCGTGCTGTGGGGATGGAGGAACACTGCAAATAAATATTACTGGTGTGTTTGGGGAGTACTCACAGTGTCCCGGCCACACTGGGTTTGCCCCTACTCATGGCGTGTGTTCTTTCCCAGTCTACACTGCTCAGGCTCCAGGATGCTCTGTAGGGGAACTGTTTAAAGTGGGCCCTGGGTTGTGTGCACTTCCCAGGTCTAAGCCGCTCAGGTTCAGGTTCTCAGGTACTCTATAAAGGTGCAGACTCAGTTGGGCCTGTGTTTTATGCCCTTCCAAGGTCCGAGCTGCTCAGGCAACCAGGTGCTTGGCAAGTGCACTCTCTCCCGGTGAGGGGTGTGTCTTGTTGCCTCCCCCATCCCAGCTACTTGGTTTCCTGGGTGTGCAGTGGACGCGCTGCCTCAGGTGTGCTTTGTGTCTCTTCTGGGGAGCTGATCTCTGGCTGTGACCCTCCCAGTGGATGTCAACCATCCAGAATACCAGGAAGTCTTGGTTAGCAACTGGTAGCCTGCTCTCAGTTTGGTAGAGGATGCCCCTTTCCTGCTCTGGCTGCCTCAGGTCTGCCTCCCTGCCTCCTCCAGGGGATGGGCCAGTCCACAGCCGGCTAGCTCTCCTTTGGTATTCCCTCAGTCCTTTGTTCTGTGAGTGGGCCAGCAGTGCCTTAGGTTAGGGCTTTTTGTGGGATAGTTTTCTCTCTCTCTCTCTCTCTTTTTTTTTTTTTTAATATTTCACAAACTTTATTCAAATTATTGAAATAGTCACAGAGCAATAAAATATGCAATTCTGAAGTGATGTCAGTATCATGGAGAAGGAAATGGCAACCCACTACAGTATTCTTTTTTTTTTTTTTTTTACATGTTTCAATGCCATTCTCCCATCTCATCCCACCCTCTCCCTCTCTCTCTCTCTCTCTGGCTATTCCACAGTTTGAGTTGCTATCTCATATTAGCTTCCTCAGATTGCCCTCAGGGCATTCAGTCCTGGTCCTTACCCTAAGCAGTGCAGCTCCGGCTTCCCTGTTCATCCCAAGCTTGCTGGTGGCGGATGCGAGTGCCTGGGCTACTTCTGTGCTTGGAGTTGCCATTAAGCATGTAATCTGTGGGGATTATTTATTTGCTTTTCCTCCCAGTTATGTTACCCTCTGAGATTCCGAAACTCCCCACAGAACTGCTGGTGAGAGGGTTTCCTGGTGTTTGGAAACTTCTCCTCTTTTAAGACTCCCTTCCTGGGACAGATCTCCATCCCTAACTCTTTTGACTCTTTTTATCTTTTATATTTTGTCCTACCTCCTTTCGAAGACAATGGGCTGCCTTTCTGGGTGCCTGATGTCCTCTGCCAGCTTTCAGAAGTTGTTTTGTGGAATTTGGTCCGCATTCAAATGTTCTTTCAATGAATTTGTCGGGGAGAAAGTGGTCTCCCCATTCTATTCCTCTGCTATCTTAGGACCATCCCTAGATTTAGGTTTAGAATCTTAGCACATTCCAAATATGGTTTGATCTCCTTACTGTCCAAGGGATTCTCAAGAGTCCTCTCCAACACCACAGTTTGAAAGCATCAATTCTTCAGTGCTCAGCCTTCTTCATGGTCCAACTCTCACATCTGGATATGACTACTGGAAAAACCATAGCTTTGACTATATGGACTTTTGTGGGAAAAGTGATATCTCTGCTTTTTAATACACTGTCTATATTTGTCATAGCTTTTCTTCCAAGGAGCAAGTGTCTTTTAATTTCATGGCTTCAGTCACCATCTGCTGTGATTTTGGAGCTCCCCAAAATAAAGTATGTCACTCTTGCCATTGTTTCCCCATCTATTTACCACGAAATGAAAGGACAAAATGCCATGATCTTTGTTTTGTGAATGTTGAGTTTTAAGCTGGCTTTTTAACTCTCCTCTTTTACCTTCATTGAGAGGCTCATTAGTTCCTCTGTGCTTTCTTCCATTAGGGTGGTGTCATGGCATATCTGAGGCTATTGATATTGCTCCAGGGCAGTCTTGATTCTAGCTTGTGATTCATCCAGCCTGGCATTTCTCAGGATGTACTCTGCATGTAAGTTAAGTAAGAGGGTGACAATATACAGCCTTGATATACCCCTTTCCCAATTTTGAACTAGTCAGTTATTCTATGTACCGTTCTAATTGTTGCTTCTTAATCTGCATCCAGGTTTCTCAGGAGGCAGTTAGGGTGGTCTGGTATTCCCATCTCTTTAAAAATTTTCCAGTTTGTTGTGATCCACACAGTCAAAGGCTTTAGTGTAGTCAATGAAGCAGAAGGAGATGTGTTTTTTGAAAATTCCCTTTCCTTCTTTATGATCCAGTGGATGTTGGTAATTTGAAGTTTGGTTCCTCTGCCTTTCTAAATCCAGCGTGTACACCTGTAAGTTCTCAGCCATGCACTGTTGAAGCCTAGCTTGAAGGATTTTGAGCATTACCTTACTAGCATGTGAAATAAGTGCAGTTTCAGTCCTTAGTCCCTTGTGTGTCAGTGTTCAAACCGTGATTCATTCAAATACAAGTCACTCATGATTTATTTAAGCATGAATCCACTTATGTCTCCTGCATACAACATGTAAGTGTTCCAAACATACATTCCCCTTTATATGCACTTATATGTTCCTTTATATTCTGCTGTTTACCACTCTGAAATTTCAAAGATGGCCACCAATGCACGTATTTTGATATAAAGTCCTCTATTTTTATTTTTTAATTTATTGTTTAATCTTACTTCTTTAACTTTATTGAAGTATAGTTGATTTACAATGTTCTGTCAATTTCTGCTGTACAGTAGAGTGATTGTTATATGTGTATATATCCTCTTTATTTAAATATTTTATTTATTTATTTGAATGTGTCAGATCTTAGCTGCAGCACACAGGACCTTCCATTGTGATGCATGATCTCTCTAACTGTGGCTTGAGGTCATATTTGCTCCAGCATGGGGGATCTTAGTTCACTGACCGGGGACTGATATTACATCTCCTGCATTGCAGGGTGGATTCTTAACTACCAGATCCACAGGGAAGCCCCCACATTCTTTTTTTTTTTAGGATTATTTTCCATTCTGGGGTACCACAGGATATTGAGTATTGTTCACTCTGCTATACAGTAGACCTTGCTGGTTTCACAAGTCTTTCTTTTAAACCACCTCATCCATATTGCTGCTGACTGATCTTGTACAAGTTAATCAGGATTCTTCTTCTCTTTCCACATCTCTGAAGTACATGATCTGAGTATACTGCATTTTATCAATATCGGGTTTAGAGCTTTCTCTTCTAAAATCATGTGCCACTTCCCAAATATATTAGCCCTCTAGTCTTTCATGATAGAATCCTTTGGCCTGGAAGAGATGATGTTCTGTGATTTTCTGTAGCTTTCTGGAGTCTGTCTTTTATGAAAGGGTTTGCATATGTTGTTTACCACCTCTCTCACATAAAGGTCAATTGAAACAATGGACTATACATTTGGGTCATCTGTTCCCTGATTTCACCCTTGAGTGCCCTCTAAACTCTCTGGGAGAGGCTCTCTGATCTTCATGATTTATACACATTTGTTCTGCCAATTTGGCCCTAAAACATCCTGAGTATTGATCACTGTCTGATATAGTATTTCAAGCCTACCAATTTCAGAAAACAATTTGAGAGTGAGAATCTCATTACTGCCAACATATATCTTTTAAACTCTTATTAGACACCACATACCATGCTGTGTATTAGGTATAACAAGGAGCTTGAAGATGTAATTAATCCTTCCCATGGATTAAACTATTGAGGACATGCTGCAACCCAGCCTATGTGTAAAGTAGCACAGACGGTAGTTCAGATGCACTAAGCTGTCAAGGTGTGCTTAATAGTATATGGGTGGGAGGA
Organism: Redunca redunca; assembly: GCA_006410935.1. Taxonomy (NCBI): domain Eukaryota; kingdom Metazoa; phylum Chordata; class Mammalia; order Artiodactyla; family Bovidae; genus Redunca; species Redunca redunca. Next base: position 491,265 of record SJYQ01000457.1, read on the forward strand.
ACTTGGATAAGTTGAAAGAGAAGGGACCAGGTTTAAGTTACTTTGGCTTCCTGGAAACTACAAAATGTGGTATGCCTAATAAAAATTACATAAAGCTAGGAAGGTAGAAAAAGGAAATTGTGGGAAGAGAAGAACATTCGTAGCAGGAGTGTTACCTAACTGAACTAGGGTCTTCTTGCTTGACTTGGAGCAAAGTCAATCTACTGACACTGGGTTGTGATGGAGGAAAGTACAGTATTTATTGCAGGCCTCCAAGCAAGGAAAACAGGCAGCTCATAGTCACTGAAGTCCCCAGTGACTTTTGCAGATGGGATTTTAAAGGACAGTGTGAGAAATGAGTGATCAGTCAGCTTATACACAATTCTCTGATAGGTTGATGGTGACAATATAGTGTCATGTTCCAGGAATGTCGATCATCAGTGTTCTGGTTGCAATCCATCTGGAATCTACAGGCTGCTGGTCAGCATGTAGTTAACTTCTTCTACCTGGTGGAGGTTTCAGTACCTGCAAAGCCCTTGAGGAGGAACTAAAGGTCCTTGACTTTGTTTTATGACTAAACTATTATTATTTTGTCTAACTTGACTGCTTTTCTTTGTCTCTGCATAGTCTCACTTCTCTGATTAAATTTGCTCTATGGAACTTGAGGAAGGCCTCAGAGGCTAATGATTTTCTACAAACAAGAGGGAGAAATATGAGGGTCTGTCCTCAGAAAGGCCTCACAGGGTCCTTCTTGGTTTAGGAGAAACAACTTAAAGGAAATAAACTACAAGAAACAACTTAAAGGAAAAATACAAACTTTGAAGACACCCAAATTAATAAGATTAGGTACAAGATTTCCCTGGTCATTTGTACAAGGTAAACCTGGAGAAGGAGACAAAACTAACCAGTCTAGATTTGTAGCCTATTAGGATCACTGTGGAGAAGGCAATTGCACCCTACTCCAGTACTCTTGCCTGGAAAATCCCATGGACAGTGGAGCCTGTTGGGCTGCAGTCCATGGGGTCGCACAGACTGAAGCAACTTAGCAGTAGCAGCAGCAGCAGATCACTGTATCTTCTTTAGCTATAGATCAAAGCAACTAAGTCATTCTGTGTTCATCATTTTGTTTTGACTTTTTTTTTTTGTTAAATCACAAAGATCATCAGAAAATGCTATTAAAACATTTTTCAAGATTTCGTTAATAGTTCTTTTTTTTATTCTGCCTTACACACATAAACACCTATCCTTTTAATATAGCTGCTCATTTCCTAGCTGGACATTGTTAATAACTCTTTTAAGAGCTGGGCATGCTCAGAATCTTGCCCTTATTTTAATGGAGATCATTAATGCAAAAGCAAGGTATCACCATGCACCAGGTCAAGGGAAATGCAGAGGCTTTTGATTAGGGTCAGATTCCAGTTTTATCATTACTTTATGGTTACTTTTATGACCTTGGAAATGCTACTCAGCCTCCTTGGAGGGATCATTGTCTCCATCCATGGCAGGCATATATCTAGAAACTTTCAGAGCCTTTACATCCATTTTTCTACACTTCTCTGCTCAGACTCCTTGGTTTATGCCCTGCCTTGTAGAAATACACTGCAGTAAGCTCTGAGAATCACTATGGATCCAATTTAGACCAGACAAGTAAAATTCTTCAATATATGTTTCCCTTGAATAATCCTGATTCTATGCTAAGCATTTTTGTTGACCTTTGATTCTCTTATTACCAGATAAAATTGTGCAGAAAAGGGGAGTGAGAACAACTGGCCAGTCAACACTGTGGAAGCAACAGCTGGTCTTTACCTCAAACCAGCAGGCTTCCTTCCAACCCTCTGGCTCCACACTTAGCCCTTGAAAGTTTCTCATGGATGCCCATATGTTTTCCCTTCTTAATGTTAGAACTGCTGAAATGTTTCAGAGAACTTCCCAACATGGGGTATACCCTCTTTCAGGAGTAAATACCTTTTGCACATTTACACATGTGGCATTTAAACACATCACATGGACAGAGAGTCAACATGTAGTCTTTGAGATTAATATTCATACAGACACTTTCTAGGGGAGAGCAGATGTTTGCAGTCTCTACAAACCGGTTGCATTTGTAATGGAAAAGGATCCAGCAGCTTATATCAAAGCAAGGAGGATGATCTGCTTAAAATTAATTATTCTAAATCTGCTGTTTTTAGATTAATCTTATCACTAAGGTACTTACTGGTTCACAGGGAACTTGACTTATAATTGTATTTCCAATATTTATAAACCAGTTCAGTTTTGGAACTACCCTCCTTAGATCAGAAGAAATTAGAGTTAGTATCTCAGCTTTAACATGTAGCAAAGATTTAAATTTTCTTATATAAATAAATTATGCTAGCTAGGTATAATAACTACAAAAATAACTCAGCTATCCTTTATTTATTTAGTATTCAACTACCATGATTTTTTTTCTTTTCTTTTTACATAGATTATCTCAGGTTTTAAGTCTAATACCTGGAGATTCTGTGACTTTGATAAATAGCTAAAACCCTAGGAAGCTCAGTTTCCTCCTCTGTTAAGTGGATATAATGAGTGTACTATATCTGTAAAGGAGGGATTCTCAAAAATGAATGTGTATCAGAATGCCCCCTAGGCTTATTAAGACACAGGTTGCTGGGCCATTCTTGGGGAGCTTCTGATCCAATAGATCTGAGGTGGGGCTGAAAATTTCCATTTATAACCTGAAGTTATAAAGGTGATACTGGCACAGCTGATAAGGGGATCTCACTTTGAGAACTAGTGTGTAAACTATAAATGGATGAATGCCTATAAGGTTTACAATCACTTTGCTCTATACCTGAAACTTACACAACATTGTATATCAACTGTACTTCAATTTAAAAAAAAAGAACAGAAAAGAAAAGAAAATAGATAAACAAGGATATATTGTACAGCACAGGGAATTTTTGGCCATTACCTTGTAACAACTTGCAATGGAGTATAACCTGGAAAAATACTGAGTCACTGTGTTGTACACCAGAAAGTAATGCAGTCTTGTAAAATAAATCAACTATACTTCAGTAAAAATTGCTTATCTTAAAAAATCAAGTGAACCTGAAACTATCATGACATTGTTAACCTGCCATACCCCAATATAAAATAAAAATTTTCAAGTTTGAAAAAAGCAAATAAATGATAAAATTGCTATCCCTATTAAATGTAGGTACAAGTGAAATACCTGGTGACGATACCCAGAGGACTTCATCTCTCAGGTTTCTTTCTTTTGAGCTTTGCATCTAAAATGGAAGCAAGTTTTAATATGCCAGATTTTTTTTTTTTTTTATAAACTGAGTACTCAGTGAAGAAGGTGCGATCTCCTTGTGATTACTGGCAAAGATAGTTACCCACCCAGGCTCATTAAAGACAATTAGCTGAGAGTTCTGTTCGCAGACAGAAGAGCTAGAAAGGAGCCTAGGGGAGTTACTGATGCCTCAAGAAAAGGGCTCTAGTCCAAAGTCTGAAGCCCCAAGTGCCTGCTTGGCTCTAGCCAGATGGAAAGATTCCAGGCCAGTGGGGACCTCAAGGAGGCTGAGTCTCTCAAGTGTTTTTTTTTAAAGTCCAAAGGAAAGTAAGCTTCATTAAGTTTATTATTTTAATGACAGTGGTTGATACTAAGGGGAAAAGCATAACATAGAAACCACAAGTTTCTATTCCTGTTAAATATTGTTGTTACTTCAATGTTAACAAAAGAAGAGCACTGCAGGAGTTGCTTTTGTGTTTCCAATCTAACCAATTGCTATTGTTCTTGGTGGAGGGTATCCTCCCCACAGCCTTGTAACCAGTGGCACCACTGCTCTTGTGGTGGCTCTCTGAATTCCAGAGATAAGCTGATTGATAGCACTAAATTTGTCTAGACATTAACCTTGACAATAATTGTCTAATTTAAGGACTCCAGAATTACTTGGAAATGAAATCTCAAGTCCATAGAAAAAGGGAAAAGTGTTTTTCTGTTTTGTTTAAGTACTGGAAGGAGAGAGAGGGACTCAGAAAAACTGGGCTGAAATTATTTTGACCTGAACATCACAGGTGCTTTGTTGTGTGGGAGGGAGATATAGTTGAAAATAGCAGTTAAAAAAAAAAAAATCTGTACCAGAGAATCATGGACCTCTAGCATCCTGTCTTATCTGATTGTAATTTAGGATATCAAGCATCTTTTAGGTGCATTCTGCATAGAATAAATTAAGGAGACTTCAAGAGTAAGAATGTAGATATCCTTAGTCAAAGGTAAGATAAATACATGGAAAGGTACATAGTGAAAGGGTATGTGCAGATGGGCACAGAGATGAGAGCATGGAGTTTCTGACTTGTCAATAAAACAAGTGCTATGAATTTTTTTCACATTAACTCTTTTGATCTGGCAGGTATTCATTCATCATTGTGTCCTATCTGTCCCCATTTGTGACCCAGTGCAATATCTGAGGGCCAGAATCCCATTAAAGGACTTTGAAACAAAGTAGGAGGAACAGAGGAAGGCCAAGAAGATAAGCCTGGACAAGTTAGTGCCATATTCTGATCAGCTCACCTGCCTGTGTGTGATATCTGTGGATATGAAAGTCTCTAAGTATAGGTGAGAAAATGAAGAGTCCTGAGTAGAGTAAGGATCCATGAAAAAATCCACTCTTTTGTTTTATTTATTTTGTATTGAAATATAGTTGATATACAATGCTGTGTTAGTTTCAGGTATGCAGCAAAGTGATTCAGATACATACTGTATATATATATGCTTTTTATATTTTCCTCCCTTATAGGTTATTAAAAAATATTGAGTAGGGTTCCCTGTGCTGTACAGGGGGTATTTGTTGATTATTTTATATATACTAGTGTATATATGTTAATTCTAACTTCCTAATCTATCCCTAACCCCCATCTCCCCTTTTGTAACCATGAGCTTGCTTTCTATGTCTGTGGGTCTATTTCTGAGTGGGGGTGAGTTTCTGCATAAAATTTCTATATTCTTGTATCCCCTACCTGGTGCATAAGTCTGTAGGTATTGTGTTTTAGACACTGTTTATATGAGTGCTTTGAGTATCTGAGAATTTAAGAAGGGATATGTGTGTACCAAGCCATAGCTTGGGAAGGGCACCTAAACGACTCTATATATATGGAGAATAACAAAATATTTGGGGAAGATCTTGTGCTTGTTAGCCACAGTTTGCCTGAGGATCTCTCCTTTGGTACCCATTCCATCAAGCCAGTTGTCTTCTGGTGTTCCTGTCCAGAAACACCTTGGCTGCCATCACTGGTGCATGTGGCGTCTGCAGATGCATTCCGGGGCTCACGGTGAGGAAAAATTGCTCTGCTCAGCTGAGCCCAAGTTCCCTTATCTCTGAGGCACCCCTAGGAGAGAGAGGCAGCTGCCCAGCATGGCCTGGAGTCCAGTGTCTCCTGTGGTGGGGATCCTAATCTGTTGTTAATGCTTCCTTTATATGTACCTTTCCTTATTCTGCATTATGTGCTGGACTTCTCTTTCTGACATGGACTGCCAATGAGTGAATAATTCCTAAAACAGCTAAATGACAACTCAATAAATGGCTCTGTCAATTTTGTATAATGATAAGTCAAATACTCATAATAGAAAATGCAAAATCTTCCTTCTTGTAACATGGTAGAGAGGCTTTAAAAATAACTGTCTAGTTGCAGGAACTTTTTGAGATATTTGCAAAATCAATAAGACTACTTTGTAAATCTTTTTTTCTAGAAACTTGAAATCTTACAGACT
>SJYQ01000457.1:497037-513390 GCA_006410935.1 Redunca redunca
CCTGATGTTCCAATTTTTTTTAACCTTTCTGACAGAAATTAAAAGAGTTAGAAGATTATTGCTCCATTTATTTTGTATTAAAACCTTGATATTAGAATTAGATATCACAACAACAGTAATACATGTGTGTGTGTGTGTTAAGGCCCTTCAGTCGTATCTGACTCTTTGTGACCGTATGAATGATAGCCTACCAGGCTCCTCGTCCATAGGATTTTCCAGGCAAGAATACTGGAGTGGGTTGTCATGCGCTCCTCCAGAGGATCTTCCCGAAACAGGGATCAAACCCTTATCTTTTATGTTTTACGTTTCCTGCATTGGTAGGTGGCTTCTTTACCTCTAGCATCACTTGAGAAGCCCATAGTAATATATATACATTCTGATAGTTTTGTAAAGCTCTGTCGTTTCTGCTCCTAGGTCACTTCAGTCATGTCCAACTCTGTGCGACCCCATACATGGTAGCCCATCAGGCTCCGCTGTCCCTGGGATTCTCCAGGCAAGAACACTGGAGTGGGTTGCCATTTCCTTCTCCAGCTCTGTTGCTCATTGCCAAAGCCTTATTCAGACAACATATTACTTTCAAGACATAATGACCCAGCAAGACTCGAACATTTTATGGTAGAGATTGCTGCTGCTGCTGCTAAGTCACTTCAGTCGTGTCCGACTCTGTGCGACCCCACTACCTTTGAATAAGAAGCACTGTTTCATATAATACAGATTTATTGTTTTTCAGTCACTAAATCATGTCCAACTCTTTGTGATCCCATGGACTGCAGCATGGCAAGCTTCCCTGTCCTTCACCATCTCCTGGAATTTGCTCAAACTCATGTCCATTGTGTCAGTGATGGCATCCAACCATTTCATCCTCTGTTGTCCCCTTCTCCTCCTGCCCTCAATCTTTCCCAGCATCGAGGTCTTTTTCAATGAGTCGGCTTTTCACCTCAGGTGTCCAAATTATTGGAGTTTCAGACTCAGTATCAGTCCTTCCAATGAATATTCAGGGTTGATTTCCTTTAGGATTGACTGGTTTGATCTCCTTGCTGTCCCAGGGACCCTCAAGAGTCTTTTTCAGCAGATACATAGACAGGTATAGATATAGATATCATTTTTCCTGTATCTACCTTTTAGGCATACTAGAAACAATGGTACATGACTATTGGAAAAACCATAGCTTTGACTAGATGGATCTTTGTTGGCAAAGTAAGGGGTGACACTATTTTTAAATAGTGTATTGGATGTCTACTATGAGCCCCATTTGTGCTAACTGCTTTTATAAACTCTGCAGAAGAGAGGTCATTTCCACTTAAAGATGGGACAACAGGATTCATGGAATTAATCACGAACCGTAGTCCAAATGAATAGCAGGACTGAGATTTTAAAAGGCACCAACTGAGTCCAAAGTGCACGTCCTTCCCTTTACAGGACTCATCCCTAATCAGCAAAAGCACTCTCTTCCTGCTGGCATACAGATGTGCCAGCTGCTTTCCTTTAAAACGTAGCTATCATTCTTTGAGACTGACATGATCCTTTGCTTTTTCTACTCAGGATGACCCCTGATGAAGGAAGATATTAAGGTTTTATTGAGTGTGTTGTTCTGTCATTCTATGACTTGGGTGGTTTACTTGTTCAAAACAGGAAAAAAGAAGCCAAAGAAAATAAATGAGTGCATTTTGGAACTAATTGGAGACTACTTAGAGTTTTGGAAGACTGAGTAATAATAATAAGGCAAGTGGACTGTGAATTATTTTCCACTTGCAAGTACTTTTGTTTATCTAACACTAGATATAGTGCTGTCAGCTCCCTGGGGTTGTACTCCATGGATTTAGATAAGAAGATGATGGGGAAGGAGGATTTTTGATTCAGACTGTATCAGGATTAAATTATTTCACTTGAATCTCTTTTCATTTAAAAGTATTTAATAAAATACTTCTTTTTGAATAGATTTAGAACATGAACCTTGGATTTAGGAAAAGCTGAGTTTGGGTCTTTGCTATTTAAAAATAGTGTCACCCCTTACTTTGCCAACAAAGATACGTCTAATCAAAGCTATGGTTTTTCCAGTAGTCGTGTATGGATTGAGAGTTGGACTATAAAGAAAGCTGAGTGCTGAAGAATTGATGCTTTTGAACTGTGGTGTTGGAGAAGACTCTTGAGAGTCCCTTGGACTGCAAGGAGATCCAACCAGTACATCCTAAATGAGATCAGTCCTGGGTGTTCACTGGAAGGACTGATGCTGAAGCTGAAATTCTAATACTTTGGCCACCTGATGAGAAGAGCTGACTCATTTGAAAAGACTCTGATGCTGGGAATGATTGAGGGCAGGAAGAGAAGGGGACGACAGAGGATGAGATGGTTGGATGGCATCACAAACTCAATGGACATGAGTTTGAGTAAGCTCTGGGAGTTGGTGATGGACAGGGAGGCCTGGCATGCTGCAGTTCATGGGGTTGCAAAGAGTCAGACATGACTGAGCGACTGAACTGAACAGAATTTATCTCTCTGAGCCTTGAAGTTCACTTCTAGCAAAGTTTAATAAACCTCCATCCATCACAGTGATGCAAGAATTCACTGAAGTATCAAATCTGTCCAGATTCCAATGTCCCTGATACATAAACAGTCATCAAATTAGCAACCCTTGTGTTGTTATTGGAAGCAAATTTGAACCCGGACCAACACTTTGTTGAATACCCAAAGGTACCTTTCTTTCCTCAGGTATAAAATGATATTTACTTCAAAGTATCCCTGTTCATATTCCCAGTATGTTTTCTAGGCCAGTGGCATTTGTCAACTCCAGAGGATATAATATGCTAGGTACCTGCTGGTAAAGAGGAGAACCTTTGTTGCTCTGAACAGTTAAGAGTTTCATTTATTGGGAGTAATGCAACTCAACTTCCTCCCAGGATGGACGAAATGCCTGCCATTCTTGTAGGTAGACACAGGTTACTAAGTACATGACGGAAAATATAAGTGGGTCTGAAAAGTTAAACCACCTGGAGGGCTTGGAATTTAACTCTGAGCAGACTAAATCAACTCCTAGGAAAATCATTTGAGCGTAGCTTCAAAATCAAAGCTGGGGCCTTGGTGGAGGATGGACTCTTATGGCAGATGTCTTGGTAAAGGCTTACAATCTCAGGAATCATTTATCAGTATCTATTCTGGGAAATACTGGATAATAGAAGCACATCATTTATTCAATTCAAAATGGTCTGGCTAGCCAGACAAAATGAGTCAGTTGAAATGCTTACTTTTGACTGATTTCCAAAAGTCCAAGCTTGTTTTGCAGTTTGTTTTACTGCTGATACATATTCCTTAAACTACATTTTGGACACTTTTAAACTTACACAGAGACTTGTAGAGGGTTGAATAGTTTCCCCACTAAATTCATGTCCACATGGAACCTCAGAATGTGGTCTCTTGTGGAAATAAGGTCTTTGTGAATGTAGGCACTTAAGGACCTTGAGGCAAATCATCATGGAATTAGGGAGAACTCTAAATCCAATGACTGGCATTTTTATAAATGGAGGAGAGGATACCAAGAAACATGACGAAGATCATGTAAAGATGGAGGCAGAGGCTGAACGAATGCAGCTACAAGCTAGGGAACACTACAGATGACCAGGAGCTATCAGAAAACAGGAAGAGACAAGGAAGGAATCTTCACTAGAGGTTTCAGAGAGAGTATGGCCCTGCTTACACCTTGATTTTTGACTTCTGGCCTCCAGAACTATGAAATAATTTGTTTTAAAGCCACTCAGTTTAGCTAATTTGTGTGGCAGCCATAGGAAACTACTTCATGTATGAATTTGAGGATTCTGCCATGATTGCACACATGAATCCCTGAGTTTCTCTACTGAGGTATGGACGGTGCACATCAGCTTCTTTAACAACCTCTCCAATTTCGCCACAGCTCCTAGCACAAGGCAGCCACGGGTTCAACAGAGCCATGACTTGCTGTGCCTAGTAATGCTTTTCCATCTTTAAGACTTTACACTCTTAGTAACACTGTCTGGAAACATATAATAGGACAGCTTCCTGTGTGCTCTTTTGGATCTGTCAGGAATTATCTGCTCCTTATTATTAGTAACACCATCACTTGGAATTTTCCCGAAATCCCCACCCTGTCCCTTCAACACATACATCTCCAGTTCTGTAAATGTTCTCTTATCTTTTAAGATTCAGTTCAAATATTATCCCAGGCCCCCAATGACACTTCTCCTATATTAATCACTTTGAGTAGAAGTGATCTCTTGCACATCTTTCTTTCCTGTACACTTTGTTGTATCATCTCGTAGGATTGTAAAGAATCCGCCTGCAATGCAGGAGACCCAGGTTTGATCCCTGGGCAAGAAAGATAACCTGGAGAAGGGTATGGCTACCTACTCCAGTATTCTTGCCTGGAGAAGTCCATGGACAGAGGAGCCTGGAGGAATACAGTCCATGGAGTCACAAAGAATCAGACATGACTGAATTACCAACAGTTTTCTCTTAGGACTTAAAGCAATTCTCTTTCTTTTGTTGCAATCCCTCCAAATATAGCTTCATGGGAGTTAGTCTGGTACAAGAAACTGAGCAGAATGACTATGGAAGACAGAGTCCAGTCTGGTAGGTAACTCCATATGTCTAACACAAAGTTTGAGGTTAGTAGATACACACTTTTACACGTAAAATGAATAAAGAAAGTCCTACAGTATAGCACAGTGAGCTATATTCAATATCCTAAGATAAAACATAATGGAGAAGAATATAAAAAAATATATATTTGTGTATAACTGAGTCACTTTTCTGTAAAGCAAAAAGTAACACAACATTGTAAATCAACTATACTTCATTAAAAATATAAATAAATAAATAATATCCCATAATAGAAATACACTGTTTGCCCTGGCTGCCTCATTCCACACTGATAAAACAGAAATGTTCTCTAAAATTACATTTTCATCATTATAAATATGACTTGAAAGCCATGCAATTGATGAATTTGCTAGAGATTATCTTTTGCCCATAGCTCATTAAAGCTGTCCTGCTATATCACACATATTCCTAGGAACAGCTATATGGAAGCCCCCACACAACAAAGTGACCCATGCAAATGACTTAATGTGAGAAAAATACCCACAGCAAAGCAGATCACATAATGACTCTGGGTGGCTACAAATCTGAGATGTGGACAATGAATGAACTATCTTGGAGGAGGCAGCCAGGGTTGGCAGGGAAAAGAAGAGAGTGCAATGTCTCATTAATTTGTTCCCAGCACACTTTTCAAGGATTTGCCACAGAGTGATGCTCTTTGTATATGACCAAAGACAATTTGACAGCCATTTCAAAACAGTAATTGTTGGATTAATGATACTACCGAGGAATAAGGATTCATTATACCTAATTTGGAAGATTGTGAATATAGTGCCTACATGGGTTACAAGGTGGCAATTGGGCAAAATGGCTGGGCAAATGCAAGATGACATTATTATTGTGCCTCTTTGATGTCTTAGATATACAGGACTTTCTCTCACCCTTAATTATTTGAAAAATATTAAGCAGGACTGTGCATTTAAGGGTTGAGTTCTAATTGAGTCTAGCTGTGTGCTGTTCTACAGGAAAACATTGGCCTTCTGGTTGCTACAAAATATTCTGGGAAAACAGGAGGTTATGACTGTGCTATTCCAGTGCTCTACTTAAAGAGATTCCTCCAAATAAATAAGGAGGTACAGAGAACTTTATGGCAATTGTCTTCTAAGAGTTACATATTTCTATGATAGTACAAATATTCCTCTGTGGCCATTTGGAACTAAATAATGAAGAATAATTTTATTTATTCATTTTGAAATATTATTGTAGTCAACTTACAATGTTGTGTTAATTTCTTCAAATTCTACAGCAAAGTGATTCGGTTTATACACGTACATGTTCTTTTTCACATTCTTCTCCATTGTGCTTTATCACAGGATATTATAGTTCCTATCTGTAATACTTTACATCTGCTAATCCCAAACTCAGTCTATCCCTCCCCTACACCACCCTACTTCTTGGCAATCATAGGTCTCTTCTCTATGTCTATGAGTCTGTTTCATAGATAAATTCATTTGTGTCATATTTTAGATTCCACATAAGTGATATCATATGGTGCTTGTCTTTTTCATTTTTTAAACTTTTTAATTAGAAGATAATTGCTTTACAATGTTGTGTTAGTTGCTGCTGTACAAGAATGTGAATCAGGTATAAGTATACAACTATCCCCCCGCCACCTTGAACCTTACTCCTACCCTACTAGATCATCGCAGAGAACTAAGCTGAGCTCCCTGTGTCATAGAGCAGTTTCATACTAGTTCTAGTTCAGTTGCTCAGTTGTGTCTGACTCTTTGCGACCCCATGAATTGCAGCACGCCAGGCCTCCCTGTCCATCACCATCTCCCAGAGTTCACTCAGACTCACATCCATTGTGTCTGTGATGCCATCCAGCCATCTCATCCTGGGCCATCCCCTTCTCCACCTGACCCCAATGCCTCCCAGCATCAGAGTCTTTTCCAATGAGTCAATTCTTTGCATGAGGTGCCCAAAGTACTGGAGTTTCAGCTTTAGCATCATTCCTTCCAAAGAAATCCCAGGGCTGATCTCCTTCAGAATGGACTGGTTGGATCTCCTTGCAGTCCAAGGGACTCTCAAGAGTCTTCTCCAACACCACACTTCAAACGCATCAGTTCTTCGGTGCTCAGCCTTCTTCACAATCCAACTCTCACATCCATACATGACCACAGGAAAAACCATAGCCTTGACTAGATGGACCTTAGCCGGCAAAGTAATGTCTCTGCTTTTGAATATACTATCTAGGTTGGTCATACTAGCTATCTATTTTATACATGCTAATGTATCTATGCGGCTTCCTTGGTGGCTCAGTGGTAAAGAATCCTCCCTCCAGTGTAGGAGATGTGGATTCAATCCTTACGTCAGGAAGATCCCCTGGAGAAGGAAATACTGACCCATCCAGTGTTCTTACCTAAAAAAATTCCATGGGCAGAGGAGCCTGGTGGCCTATTGTCTACGGGGTCTTAAAAGAGTCAGACATGACTTAATGACTAAACAACAACAATGTATATATGTCAATGCTACTTTCTCAATTTGTCCCACTCTCTCCTCCCCCAGTTTGTGTCCACAAGTTCATTCTCTACATTTGTATCTGTATTACTGCTGTGCAAATAAGTTCATCAATACAATTTTTCTAATCTCCATACATATGTGTTAATATGCAGTATTTATTTTTCTCTTTCTTCACTTTATGTGACAGATTCTAGGCTCATTCACCTCACTATAACTGATTCAATTTTGTTCCTTTTATGGCTGAGTAATATTCCATTGTGTATATGTACAACTTCTTTAACCACTCATCTGTCAATAGACATGTAAGTTGCTTTCAAGTCTTGGCTATTGTGCTTGGCATATAGTGGTTCTATGAAGATAAGGTTGTATATATCTTTTTGAATTATTCTTTTGTCTGGATATGTGCTCAGGAGTGGAATCACAAGACTATAAGGCAATTCTATTTTTAGTGCTTTGGGGAAATCTCCATACTGTTCTCCATAATGGCTGAAGTAACTTATATTCCCACCAGTCAACATTGTAGGAGGGTTTCCTTCTCTAATGTGGAATAATTTTAAATGCATATATCAGTAACTAGTGATACTCTCAATGAGCTTAATATGTTCCAAAATGTAAAATACATTGGATGAGATGAATACTTAGAGTTTAAAAAGAAAGGTTCATTCACCCATGAGTAGGCAAACAGCTATATACAGAAATTAAAACATCATGCAATGTAAAATAGAATCTTTGTCTACAGATCTAACTCCAGGTAAATATGTTTCACATGTGCACACACACACACACACACACAGAAATGGAGTAGAGTTTTCACATCTTATGTTGACAAATTACTATATTTTCTAAAGAATTATCTCCTTTTTTGTATGTAGTTGATTTACAATGTTGTCTTGGTCTCAGGTGTAGAGCAAGTGTATATATGTATATATGTATATGTATATATATGTATACATATATGTATATATGTAGTTGATTTACAATGTTGTCTTGGTCTCAGGTGTATATATACTTTTTCAGATTCTTTTCCATTATAGGTCATTAAAAAATAATCAGTAGAATTCCCTGCACTTTACAGTAGGTCTTTGTTGGTTATCTATTTTATATATAGTAATGTGCATATGTTGGGCTTCCCTGGTAGTTCAGCTGGTAAGAATCTGCCTGCAATGCAGGAGACCCCAGTTCGGTTCCTGGTTTAGGAAGATCTCTGGAGAAGGGATAGGCTATTCTTGGGCTTCCCTGGTGGCTCAAATGGTAGAGAATTTGCCTGCAGTGAGGGAGACCTGGGTTTGATCCTTGGGTTGGGAAGATCCCCTGGAGGAGGGCATGGCAATCCACTCCAGTATTCTTGCCTGGAGAATCTTCATGGACAGAGGGACCTGGCAGGCCACAGTCCACAGGGTCACAAAGAATCAAGAGTCAGACACAACTGAGGAAGGAAGCACAGCATAGGACAATGTGTATATGTTAATTCCAAACTCCTAATTTATCCCTCTCCCTCTCCCCTTTAGTAACCATAAATGTGTTTTCTATGTCTGCGGTTCTATTTTTGTTTTGTAAATAAGTTCATTTTTATCTTTTTTTTTTTTTCCAGATTTCACATATAAGTGCTATCACACAATATTTGTCTTTCTCTGTTGGGCTTACTTCATTTAAATATGACAATTTCTAGATCCATCGGCTTCCCTGGTAGCTCAAAAGTTAAAGCATCTGCCTGCAATGCAGGAGACCCGGGTTTGATCCCTGGGTTGGGAAGATCCCCTGGAGAAGGAAATAGCAACCCACTCCAGGATTCTTGCCTGGAGAATCCCATGGACGGAGGAGCCTGTTGGGCTACAGTCCATGGGGTCGCAAAGAGTCGGATACAACTGAGCGACTTCACTGTCACTATCCATGTTGCTGCAAATTATTTTAGAAATATTTCCTTTAATAATATCATTTTTAAATATATTAAAGTCAGAGTCCTATCTTTTAATTTAATGTTTTCTATGGGAATACATCCCTAATTTCATTTTTATTTCATGCAATTTATGTTAAAGTATAATTTTACAATAACATTAGCAAGGGTCAGGGTTCACTGTATCATAAGTTTCTTTATGGCAATTTAAAAAACAAAATAGTTATTCTGAAGAGTGACGTCCATTGATTCTAAAATCCGTTAGGGCCATACTTACTGGACAATTCATTGAATCTAGTAACAGAAGATGCAGTGACTTCATTTAAATAAAGACATCTCTAAAATAAAGGTCTTCTCCCAGGAGACTCAATCACCTTCATATATTCCTATAACTGTCTTTTGAAGAGAACATATCACACTTTATTCTAGCATTTTTTTAATCTGTATCTCTTCCAAAAAGTGAATTTTGAGAGGAAGGAGGAAACTGCAACTGATGTAAGTATGCCAGGGCTGACTGATGACAATGATAATAATAATTGGTGGCAACAGCATTAGTCATTCCCTATCCCCTGACCCCTACCCTTTCACATTTTACTTTCTGAGCTCCACTGTCCAGATTGGAGGCAATGAGAACTCTCATTCTCAGCAGGTGTTTCACTTGCCTGCTGCCTGCTGCAGCATTCACCTTGTAACCAGGCCACTTTACTTGGGAACTGCAGGCAAGATGCTATTTCGGCAGTGACATTTCTTTCTTCCTGGCTGTCAAAAGCAGAGGCTGTTCAAGTACGAGTCCTCAGACTCTTGAATAAGAGAAAAATAGTGCTGTATGTGTGGTTGGAGGAATGCAGGTTTGACCCAAGCAGGATTTTCTAACTGAAAGGGTCAGGGAAACTTGAGAACATTGGACAAGCACAGCTCTTGGTTTCATTGTGATTATTGTAGCTGCTTACTAGTTATTTATAGCACACCCATTCTTAACAGGACTGACTTGGCTTGTGAAAAGGTAGCTACTAGGAAAGTATGAAATAATCCAACACATGAATTCTGGAAAGGAGAAAGTCATTGTACAAAAACAAAATAAATCCCACATAAGGCTAATAACAACAAACTATATTGAATGCATGGCAAGTTTCCCTATGATGAGTATCAATCATCTTTGCTACCATTACTGTTGCATAGAAAATGCAACATCCCTCTGCAAAATTAAAGATATTAAGATAGGCATGCTTAGTTCCTCAGTTATGTCCAACTATAGACCCCATGGACTATAGTACACCAGGCTCCTGTCCATGCAATTCTTCAGGCAAGAATAATGGACTGGGTAGCCATTCCCTTCTCTAGGGTATATTTTCAACCCAGGGATTGAGCCTGGGTCTCCTGCATTTCAGAAGAATTCTTTACCATATGAGCCATTAAATGTTGGCAGTATAATCACTGGTCCCCTTTTACTTCTAACAAACCAACTAGATATTTTGCTGGTCAGTGAGAGTAGGTGTTTTTGATGAAGGATAGAACAGGAATTTCCCAATTTTCCTGTGCAGCAGCAACAAGCAGGGAGGTTACATTCATTAGCAAGTGGCCTGGAATACCCACCCAAGAAGGGGGCAGATGGAGAGCAGCCAGTAATGAGAAATAGTGCCCTTGTTCAAGAAAGCTCACTTGGATAGAAGCCCTTGTCTTTTTGTCTTTAAAATATGCAGAACATGGACTTTGTGTATTTGTCTCATATACCACTGGTAGATAAGCACTGAAGGGTACCTATGGCAAAATGTAAAGACCATCCCTCCTCCACTCTGCCAAAAATGAGTTGGCTTCATGACCACCCTGTCTTGGTGATCCTAACAGGATTTTCAAAGGTCATACATGATTTGGAAGCCCATTGCTCTTCAGTGACATTCTTTTGTATGTGAAAATTGCCCCTAACATCCTACCAAAGAGGATATAATGATGCCAGAAAGTGTATGGCCTGTGTAGGCACAAAGCCTGCCTTTGAATCTTCACTCTACCACCAACAACTTGCCTATGCCTTTGGAGCAGTTACTGTACTTCCATACCCAGTTTGCTTTTCTATGAAATGCAAATAACATTGTCTCTCATATCAGATTATCTGGACATTAGAGATAAAGAATATAAGATGTCCATAGCACAGTACATGATCAACAGAAAGTGGATATTATTAGTCTATTTTGCCTTGTTCTAATTCATTTTGCCGTATACAGAAAGACTATTTTCTACCCCTAGAGGTCAGAGTAATGGAAACCAGCCTGTCCTTGGGGACTATTCAGATATTCAAACCATGGGCACTGATAAGAGACTTCTGACTGATTAATAAAAGGAGTTCATTTAAACCATGTAAATATTTGAATCAATTCTTGTGGGTAATTGCTAAACAAAAAACACAGAAAAGATCCGCCAACTGACTGTCTCTCAGTAAACCAAGCAATGCCCAAACTATCTATTTATCTATCTATTTATATATGTACACACACACACACAAACACACACACACACACCAGTCTTGGTGGTCAGTGATCAATATTAGGTTTATCTAGACACCAGGAGTAGAACTATTGATACTTCCAAAGGCAATGTGAATGTGGGTAGCCAGAGAGTCAGTCCCATCAAAGTTCCACATGGAAACACAAGGATCAGATAGATGGGAGGCCAAGACCAGTATCAACCAAGGCCAAAGGCCAGCAATAAGACTGAATTTTAGGTGTCAAATGGAGGCTAAGGCTCATGGAGGGTGGAATGGAATAAACCATATCTGGTCCAAGGTAGAGTCATGAATGATCCCTCCAACTAGTTTTAGTGGCTTTATGAACTAAGGCCAGGGATAGATCAGACAATTGCCAATCAAAAGGCTGCCCTAGACATTCTTTTTATATTATTTGCAAATTTCAACATCCTGGAATCTCTTTATAATACTATTGTGTGTGTGTGTGTGTGTGTGTGTGTGTGTGTGTGTGTGTGTGTGACTGTGTATGTGGGTCGATATGCCTGTGGGTTTGAATTTATGTCTGCATTTCTGAATGTGTATTGGGGAACACAGCCATTCCTTTTCATGAGACACTTGGAGTGTTAGTAACACAGACCTCATAAGTGATCCAGAGCCATTGTTTTTACCCATTAATGGTGTTGCTAGGGTCCAGGGGCCTTCTCACTCAAAGTGTGTCCTTTGGAAACATGTACATTCACTGTTTGGGGAATGGAAGTTTTAAGACAAGGATTAAGATAAATGTTTTAAGTCTTTGTCACAGTTGTGAGTTGCCCAGTTTTCCTGTCCTCATCCAGGCAAAGAGGGGCTATAAATAAAGCTCCACTGTGCATACTTCTATCAACTAGAATCCTTTACTTGAGAACTGTGCCATTCCAGAACTGCTCATCCATGCTTCTTTGCCTTATCTCAATTTCAAGAAGATATGAATGGATGGTAAGGCCTCTGCACAGTCTGATTATCCTAAAATCCTCAGTGGCTATGCCAATGGGGTCACGATCCCCTCTTATGATCATACAGTACAAATTGGCACTTTGGCATCCATTTGTGTAGCATCTACTTATCCATCACTGCCCTTCATACCAGCCACTCTTAGAACTTCAGAAATTCTGCTTGAAAAGGAAACTTTGTGCCTGTGCTTCCAAGAAGCATCCAGAGATGAAACAATGGTGGGTCCTCAGGACAACATGCCTAAGAGAGATGACCTCAAGTTAAGGGAAAGATAAGGCTCTCTGGCAAGGCTTTTAGAGGAGTGAATGAAACTAATTCATGAGTAAAGGATTCTGACATGAAATTGTAGCTGGTGCCACGCATATGTATGGTCAGGCTTATCTAGGGGACAAAGGGCTGATTTGGGAGACTGGGACCTATCTTCTTCCCCAGCAGCTCTGGCTAGACTACCCAAAAGGCCAAAATGGCCTTCACATTTCCATTTGAAGCCTGAGAATGGTGAAAAGAGAGGACTCAGTCAGCCGTGATTTGCATTAGTACAAAATCAAGTAATCTAAGTGGAGGACACAAGAGCCACCAGGAGACTAACCACAAACTCTCAAATGTGTCCTATATTGTCAGCCTTCTCTCAGCTTTCATCCAGAGTTTAGCCTCTGGTGTCCCATAGACAGGCTCTGATCCTCATTAGCTGTTTGAATTTAATAAGAAGTGAAGAATCTTTTTGAATTATGGTTTTCTTTGGGTAAATGCCTAGAAGTTGGACTGCTGGATCATATGGAAGCTCTATTTTCAGGTTTTTAAGGAACCTCCATACTGTTCTCCATAGTAACGGTACCAATTTACATCCCCACCGACAGGGTAGTGGTGACTCCAATATTCATTGCAGCATTATTTACAATATCAGAACATGAAAGCAACCTAGATGTCCATCAACAGATGAATGGATAAAAAAGATGTGGTATGTACATACAATGGAATATTACTCAGCCATTAAGAAGAGTGAAATAATACCATTTGCAGTAACATGCATAGACCTAGAGATTGTCAGAAAGAGCAAGACAAATATCATATAATATCATTTACAGGTGGAATCTAAAAAAAAAGGGTACAAACGATCTTATTTAAAAAATAGAAGTAGAGTCACAGATGTAGAACACAAACTTATGGTTACCTGGTGGTAAGGAGGGAGGGAAAAATTGGGAGATTGGGATTAATAGGTACACACTACTCTATATAAAATAGGTAACCAATAATGACCTCCTGTATAGCACAGGGAATGCTACTCAATACTCTGTAATAATTTATATGGGAAATGAATCTAAAAAATGAGTGTGTATATGTGCATGTATAAGTGGTTTACTTTATTGTATAGTGGAAAGAAATAGAATAGTGTAAAGTATGAAAGTGAAAGTGAAGTAGCTCAGTTGTGTCCGACCCTTTGCGACCCCGTGGACTGTAGCCTACCAGACTCCTTCCTCCATGGGATTCTCCAGGCAAGAATACTGGAGTGGGCTGCCATTTCCTTCTCCAGGGGATCTTCCCAACACAGGGGTCAAACCGGGGTCTCCTGCATTGCAGGCAGAGGCTTTAACCTCTGAGCCACGAGGGAAACCCAAAACCAGGTAAAACCCAAAGTCAAGTATACTCAAATAAAAAAAAATAAAAATTAAGTGAAGAAAATTTAAAAGACTGGTGTGATTATTAAGTCTTGTTCCCTGAGCTTTGTGTATGGTCAAGGCTCAACCAATGGCAATTGAGTCTTATCTATACAGTTGGAGGAAAGTGTAAGGCCTTTTACATTATAATAGCCCAGCATCACCATGCCTGCTAAACCAATGAGAGTTATCTGGTCTATGTTATTAAACATGACCGTTTTAAAAAACTGAGTCAACATGTTATTAAACTGGATGAAACCAACCTCTTGGCATTTATGGATACAGTACCTTTTTCTTTTTTTTTTTTTTTTTTTTGCAGACTTCAGAAACTGATTTGGCTCCATTTGGCTCTGAGAGAGAGTTAAACTTTGGCTTCCCCCACAAAAAAGAAGTTGGGCAGCCCTCAAAATGATTTATATTTAGGTCTCCGTTGCATAAAATCTCATTTTCTTCAGTGCATTTGTCAAAAGATTTTTCCGATGTATGTCTTGCATAGGACTTGGTTGGTGTAATCCCCTCAGCCTTCCACGCAGAAGGTGTATTTCTGCTGAAAGTTTCTCTTGACAGGTCTTCAGATGATCATATTTGACTGATGTGTTGGTGGTCTTCCTTTAACTCCTGCACTATGAACTTTATATCATGTGTTTTTTCCCTGCATATTAATATCCTGGTTTTCATGTGCAGATGAAGTGAAGCCATAAAACTCAGTACTGTCAGCCAATTAGAATTCATCTGACAAGCGATACTTTGTCTTTTGTGTGCTAACCCAGGATCAGGGTGAAAAGACAGCATCTTGTTTGCCTTTCCAGAAATTCAGCCCCGTAGAATAAAAATTACATATATTTTTTGCTGGCTTAATCATAGTGTGGATTTATTATATGGAGAAGAAAGATGAGAGATTGTTTTAAAAAGAACATGCTGCGAAGGCTTTAAAATTATTTACTGTCCTCATTATCATTAGGAAACAGGCATTATCTGATCTATCTCTCCCAATTTTTATGGTGAAATTCTATTTTAAGATTCATAATTTTTACACATTGCCTGATCCTGCACAGAAAATGCACACTGCATGGAGAGGAAGATTGCCTGATGGATGTCTAATTGCCTTCTCAAAAGTATATTTGAAAAGTTGAGAAAATGTTTCCTAACAGAATGTGAAAATTGGATCCTAAACAAAGTAGATACTGCTTAGAAGAATATTTGGAAAGGAAAGGCTGTTGAATTTATGTAGCATGAAAATTTAAAGTAAAAATTCAGATCCTCACCTTTGGGGTCATGGTAATTAATTTCCATTCCAAATGTAACTCTTTATAGGCAAGAAATTCAGTAAATATTCTCCTGTGACCAACAACCTCGTGAGCTGTTGGCAGAATTAATAAAGCTGTCACGATTTCTTTGGAATATTGCATGTCTCCTTGCATGTCATTTAATTGTGAAGTGTAAATATGCATATGGCACATCAGAAAAACTAAATATATTAGTCTTTAGGGCTTCAGCTTCTGTTTCTGCACTCATTTATCAATTTTTATTAAATTAGGGGAGCACATTTTGTGAAGAAAATATATAAAATTTATGTAGTTTTCCAGGAGAATGACTTGCATTGTTTATACAGCCTAAGTATCTAGGGAGAAATATATATTTTTCTAATATGCAGCTTTGGATAATATAGAATGTTCTGTATATAAGGTTATGTTCACAGCTTGGGAGAATTAGGAGAAAATGCTCCTGGTAAGCAAAGTGATTTTAAGAAGAAAAAGTAGAAAACCCAGGAGCAGAGGGAAAACATAATGTAACTTAGTCTCTCACACTTTAAAATAATGCACGTTTAGTGCAGATTCTAATCTAATCCAAGAGAGACCTCTCTCAGGAAGATTCTGGTTACATAGGACAGGATATATATGCTGAGTGAGAAAGCATCTCATTATGTTAAGATCAAGCTCAATTATTTGCAGCAAGGCCTTTCAGTACAAATGAAACTTCATTTTAAAGGAGATCAGCTTTCTTTTGAAAATAAGTTCATTTGTATCATCTTTTTAGATTTCACAAATAAGTGATATCATATGATATTTGTCTGTCTACTTAAAGACATAGAAAACAAGCTTATAGTTACCAAAGGGAATAGCAAGAGGGTGGTGAGAAATAAATTAGGAGTTTAGGATTAACACATATACAGTACTATATATAAAATAGGTAAACAAGAAGGACCTACTGTATAGTGCAGAGAACTCTACTCAATTTCTTATAATGGAAAATAATCTGAAAATAAT
>SJYQ01000457.1:513395-532779 GCA_006410935.1 Redunca redunca
GAAGTATATATATATATATATATATATATATATATACATATATACATATATACTTCTATATATCTGAATGACTTCGCTCTCCATCTGAAACTAACACATTGTAAACTATACTTCAATTACATTTTATTTTAAAAATGAAAGCATTTTTTAAAAAGAGAGGATGACAAAAGTGAAATAAGCTGTATACCCAATATTATAGATGGTGTCTCTGGGTGAGGAGAATAACATGGATTTTTCTCCTTTTAAGGTGTTTTTTTCTACAAGTACTATATAGACCTTCTATAATAAGAAAACAATTACTTTTCACTTTTTAAAGGAATGTATTGTATTTTAAAGTCTATCTTGCTGACTTCCTAGTACTTTCAAGTCAAAATTTAAAATAAAAACAGAGACAAGCTGTCCTAAGAGTGAATTTGGGGGCTGACAGTTACCTAGGTACTTTCAACACTAGTTGAATCACTCTGCCTTTGGGTAAGTAGATGTTGGCAAAGAAAAGAATAAATCAGTGTTATGTGACTGTCAATACTGTCAAGAAAGAGGACTGCCCTTTTAAAGAGAGTAACAAGAAATTTGTAACAGGTTATACTTGAATATGATTAAAATATAAGTATTTATGTTTTTATTTTTGTTTTTCATTTTGTTTTTTCCTCCTATCTGAGTACCCATCTGAGAAAAAAGGTTAACACACTTTCTTTACTGACCAGTTAGTGTTGTTACAAATATCCTAAAATTAACTTTGAGCAAAAGGTAAATATTATTGTTTCATTTTCTTGGTAAAAATTTGTGATTCGCAGAGATAAATAAATTTACTCTGAACTTTCCCAGTGGTCCAGTGGTTAAGACTTTGTGCTTCCACTAAAGGAAACATAGGTTCTATCCTTGGTCAGTGACGATCCTGCATGCCATGCAACATGACAAAAAAATAAAATTTAAAACTTTTTTTAAAAAGTTTAAGACATCTTTGGTAAATAAAGTTAGAGATTTTTTAAGTTTCACTCCAAAGTATACAAGGAGGCACTACTTCATCTGACAATTTTGCTTGGGAATATTACAAATGAATATCATATCATCACAAATGCCTATGTTCATGCAAGCTATAACTTACACCATACAAAGTTAAGAACTTGTGTGTTAAATAACTTGTGATCTCTCCTTCACTGTTCGCAAATATATTTTCTTTTTCAATTATTTTTTATTTTATATTGGACTGTAGTTGATTAACAATGTTGTATTAGTTTCAAGTGTACAACAAAGTGATTCAGTTATCAACATACATGTATCAATTCTTTTTCAAATTATTTTGTCATTTAGGTTATTACAGAATATTGAGTCAAGTTCCCTGTGCTATACAATAAGACTTCATTTGTTATCTATTTTATAAATAGTAGTGTATATTTGTGTTGTGTGCTCAGTTGTGTCTGACTCTTTGCATCCCCATGGATTGTAGCCTACCAGGCTCCTCTGTCCATGGAATTTTCCAGGCAAGAATACAGGAGTGGGTTGCCATTGCCTACTCCTGGATATCTTCCTGACCCAGGGATTGACCCCATGTCTCTTGTTTCTTCTGCACTGGCAGGAGGATTGTTTACCACTAGTACCTCCTGAAAGCTAGTGTGCATATGTCCATCCCAAACTCCCAATTTATCCTTCCATAACATGAACATCTAGGTTCAGATGGCATGTGATGCACAACAACCTCTTCCTTTCCCACCACTGACCATCCAGCACATCCCATGGTCAGAGCTCACATTTCCCACCTCTGCACACACTTCTTCCCATGCTCAGCTGACCCTGTCCATCATGCCTTGGTCCTGTGGGTACCCACACTAGTTTTCTGCCCTGGCCCCTCTTCCCTAAGGAAAGTGTACCCAGGTGAAGCCTACACAGACCCTGAAATGGTTTAGATAATTCTGAGGTCTGGAGACCCTGAAAGAATCATGGTCTAAACTGGGATGGAGGAAGAAGAGCAAAGTTTCCAGGTAAGCTTTTTACCCATCAGAGTCCTCATTAAGGGAGAAATTCAAAGCAGGGCTCCTTTGTAGCAGGGAGCCCAGGTCAGAGACCTCTCCTACCTGGTCTAAGGGAGATACTATAGATATAGAAACTACTGAGGGATATACTGGAAGTCCTGATGAAGGGAATTGATTCAAACTAAGATCATGTGACCAGAAGCCTGGTATTCTATTCATTTATATACATTTTTTGATGTTGTAGAATTAATATTTATTGCCATGAAAAGATGTTCATAATATATGTCCAGTGAAAAATACAGGTTACAAAATAATAAATACAGTATGAACCTTTTGTTTTAAAAGTTGTGTATGTTATATAAAAGATGCAGAAAGCTGTATACCCAGTGTTATAGATGGTGTCTCTGGGTGAGGAGAATAACATGGATTTTTCTCCTTTTAAGCTGTTTTTTTCTACAAGTACTATATAGACCTTTTATAATAAGAAAACAATTACTTTTCACTTTTTAAGGGAATGTATTGTATTTTAAAGTCTATCTTGCTGACTTCCTAGTACTTTCAAGGAATAAAGAAGTAAACACATGAACCTGACTAATGATTTCAAGAATCCTTTTCACATAAGCAAACGATTTCCAGAGTCAGGACTCAGTTCAGAACACTGAGATCCCTGTGTGCCCTTGAGAAGTGACCACTGGCCCCAAATCAGGGCTTCCATTGGCTTAGATTTGTTAATAGTTTTCTTTCTCTAGGGTCTTCTGGAATTGAGCCTTCAGAGCCCAGGACACTTATCTGCTTGTTGCACCTATGATAAGACGTTCAGGGCTCTTCGGATTTCCCAGCTGCACATCCAGTGGGCAATAGAAGCTTTCAGATACTTTGTGTCTGCCATTCCTGGAAAACAGCAGCCACAATAAGACCAGGAAGAGGGATTTTTTCTCACCCGTAGTTTGAATGTTGAAAATGATAAGAGAGAAAGGCCTCTGCAGACTGACTCAAAAGCAAAAGAAAGCTGAACAAAAGTGGGCCCTGAATATAAGAAGATAAGGCAGTTGCACAATTGGAAACTGGCTGTAGGATATCTGTCTATTCAAGTAACAACCTTATCCTATAGCATACACTGAAGTAAAAAAATGTACATAATAAAAATGTATCTCAAGGTTTCCACGATTAAAATAGGTCAAGACAGCCAATCAGATTGAAAGAAAATAAGGAAAGCCTGACTGAATTGGTGAACTGAAGGTGTTGTCTGGTCAGACAGGTAGCCTACTTACTTAAACCATGTCAACACATATTAATAAGGACAAAGAGGTGCTGTAATATAGGAAGCAAAACAATTCTTCCAAGACACATTTACAAGTATAAAGAAGATATCTCTAAATAATTTTTAAAAATCAGATGTTAGATCACTCAGGAGGGAATATGGCAGCAATATTGCTTAAGGACCATGAGTTGCATAGGCATACCCCTCTTTAGGAAAATTGTGGTGAGGCTGGAACACAGGTACAGCTCTTATGTCAAGGACTGGCAGAAGTGAATGGCTAGGACACTCCAGTCTTATTTCACTCCAAGACACCTCAGGGTCACCTCTGTCTGACAGAATACCTGAGTTCTGTAAGTTTTTAAGGAGGTAAATGAGAATGCCTGTTGAGTATATGATCTAGCAATTTTTAAATTTGTAATTCTAGTGACTTTGCATCTTTTCAGACTAAGGCAAGATGTGGCTATATCAAAACTTCCTTTGATAGGAAAATACACCAATAAGTTTATTTGCATTATTTTTTAGATTCCACATAAATATTAGGGGAGGGATAAATTAGGAATTCGGGATTAATATACGGAAGTTTCCCTGGAGAAGGAAATGGCGACCCACTCTAGTACTGTTGCCTGGAAAATTCCATGGACTGAGGAGCCTGGTAGGCTACAGTCCATGGGGTCGCAAAGAGTTGGACATGACTGAGCGACTTCAGTCCCCTTCACTTCTTCATACACACACTACTGTATATAAAATAATCAACAAGGACCTACTGTATAGCACAGGGAACTCTGCTCAATAGTCTATAATAATTTACATGGGAAAAGAATATGAAAAGAATGGACATCTGTATATCTATAACTAAATCACTTTGCTGCACATCTGAAACTAACACAAAATTATACATCGACTATACTTCAATATAAAATTAAATTTAAAAAACTATGCCAAATATTCATGTTCCAAATATCAAAATGATATAAGTAGTCATATCAAAATGACTTTATCTAAATATCAGATCCTCTTTTCTTCTACTCCAGTATTCCTACCATTAGAATAAGTATGGTTAAGCAGCTCAATATCAAAAGAAAAACAACCCAATTCCAAAATGGTCAGAATACTTAGAGACATTTCCCCAAAGATATACATATGACCAAAAAACACATGAAAAGATGTTCTACATTGCTAATTATTAGAGAAATGCAAATCAAAACTACAATGAGATGTTACATCACACCCATCAGAATGACCATTATTTTTTTTTTCATTTTTCTAAAATTTTTATTTTTCATATTTTATTTATTAGTAATAACTTCCACTAGGAAAACACTACAATATACAAAAAAAGTGAAAGGAAAATAGTTCCAATACCTAGAGATAACCACCCTGATGAAAATATTTCCCACACATATAGACATACTCTCTTACAAGTATATGAATTGTTTTTAGTCTATTTACATGTAGTGTAATTAGTGATATATTTGAATTTATGTCTAACATCTTGCTGTTTACTTCCTTTTTTATCACTGTATTTTTAATTTGTTCTTTTCTGATAATTAATGATAGCAATTTTAATATATTTATTTTTCCTCTTTTGTAGAGTGACTGTTCAATTCTTTTGCTCATTAAAACAGTGTTGCCTTTATTTATTTTGGTTTCCTTTTTTATTTTTTTTTAATTTTTACTTTACAATACTGTATTGGTTTTGCCATACATTGACATGAATCCACCACAGGTGTACATGAGTTCTCAATTCTGAACCCTCCTCCCACCTCCCTCCCCATATCATCTCTCTGGGTCATCCCAGTGCACCAGCCCCAAGCATCCTGTATCCTGTATCAAACCTAGACTGGCAATTCGTTTCTTACATGATAGTATACATGTTTCAATGCCATTCTCCCAAATCATCCCACCCTCTTCCTCTCCCAAAGAGTCCAAAAGTCTGTTCTACACATCTGTGTCTCTTTTGCTGTCTTGCATACAGGGTTATAATTACCATCTTTCTAAATTCCATATATATGTGTTAGTATACTGTATTGGTGTTTTTCTTTCTGGCTTACTTCACTCTGTATAATCGGCTCCAGTTTCATCCACCTCATTAGAACTGATTCAAATGTATTCTTTTTAATGGCTGAGTAATATTCCATTGTGTATATGTACCACAGCTTTCTTATCCATTCATCTGCTGATGGACATATAGGTTGCTTCCATGTCCTGGCTATTATAAACAGTGCTGCAATGAACATTGGGGTACACGTGTCTCTTTCAATTCTGGTTTCCTTGATGTCTATGCCCAGCAGTGTGATTGCTGGGTCATAAGACAGTTCTGTTTTGAGTTTTTTAAGGAATCTCCACACTGTTCTCCATAGTGGCTGTACTAGTCTGCATTCCTGCCAACAGTGTAAGAGGGTTCCTTTTTCTCCACACCCTCTCCAGCATTTATTGCTTGTAGACTTTTGGATCAAAGACCATTATTTTAAAAATTTGCAAAAGATAAATGCTGGAGAGGGTGTATAGAAAAGGGAACCCTCCTACAACGTTTGTGGGAATGTAAATTGGCATAGCCCACTGTAGAGAAGCAGTATGGAGGATTCTTTAAAAAAAAACAAAAAACTAAAAATAGAGCTACATTGCTGCTGCTGCTGCTAAGTCACTTCAGTCGTGTCCAACTCTGTGCGACCCCATAGACGGCAGCCCATCAGGCTCCACCGTCCCTGGGATTCTCCAGGCAAGAACACTGGAGTGGGTTGCCATTTCCTTCTCCAGAGCTATGTTATGATCCAGCAATCCTGGTCTTGGGCATATATGCCAAGAAAGGATACATGCACCCCAATGTTCATAGCAGCACTATTTACAATAGCCAAGACATGAAAGCAACCCAAATGTCACTGAGTGCTGAATGGTTAAAGAAGTGGCACATACATGCAATGGAATATTGCTTTGACATAAAAAAGTATGAAATAATGCCATTTGCAGCAACATGAATGGATCTGAAGATTATCATACTAAATGAAATAAGACAGAGAAAGACAAATATATGATATTCTTTATAAGAATCTGAAAAATAAATAATTACAAATGAGGTTATTTACAAAACAGAAAGAGGCTCAGAGACTTAGAGAAGGTACTTATGGTTACCAGGGGGCGGAGGCTGGGGAGAGGGATAAATTGAGAGTTTGGAATTGACATGTACACACTGCTATACTTAAAATAAAATGCCTTAAAAAGAAGAATAGATATGTTTATCACACTAAATACACCTCGTGTTTGCTTCCAAAAATTAGGGTCATAGAACTTACAAAACCAAACTTCATGACTGCTTGACTGTGTCAAGGGATGGGTTATTTTTGTTCCAACTCATTAGTTCTCTCAGCCCTTGGAGATGCTGCCTAGGGCCCAGGTTGAGTTTCTGTCCCAAAGAATGGACCATCTCCTACTGCACTGTAAAAAAAATAATTGAGTGTTTTGATTTGAGAAATTTTGGAAAACATCACCAGATGTGTCCAGGAAAGAGAAAAATGAGACTAGGTTGAATAAATCAGAGAGAATTTATGGAGGAGGTTTGACTTAAAAAGGAAAGAGAAATACTTTCCTAGTGGTGCAGTGGTTAAGAATCTGCCTGCCCTGGCACAGGAAGATTCCACATGCCTTGGGGTAGCTGAGCCTATGCAACACAACTACTGAGCCACACTCTAGAGCCAGCTCTCTGCAGCTAGAGAGTGGCCCCCATCTGCCACAACTAGAGAACGTCTGCATGCATCAATGAAGACCCTGTGCTGCCGAAAAATAAATAAATAAATAAATGAAAAAAAGGAAGAAAAGATTAGATTCTATGAGAGAGGACTAACCAGAGACACAATTAGGTAGCACAATTAGATAGTCAGTGGTTGGGAGCATATGTGACATTCTGAAGGGGCACATTCAGGTCACAACACAACAACAAAG
Source organism: Redunca redunca (assembly GCA_006410935.1). NCBI lineage: Eukaryota > Metazoa > Chordata > Mammalia > Artiodactyla > Bovidae > Redunca > Redunca redunca. The sequence goes on from SJYQ01000457.1 coordinate 520,563, forward strand.
ACTAGCTCTGTGGTTCACAAGGACTGAGTGCAGTGTGGCTACACAGAGAGGAAGAGAAGATCTGGGGCAATATGTGACATGATTGAAACTGGGGTTTAGAAAAATGCATCATTTATTTGCATGCAGGACTGACAGGAAGAGAAGAAAATAAAGTCCAGGAAATCTAAGAAGGGTCTCTGAATCTATAACTTTTCAGTTTTCATCTGAAAATTTGGCTTAAAGAAGAAATAGATTTCATTTTCTCCCTCTTTTCAAATTTATTTTTTTAAAAACTAGTTTTCTATTTGAGAAATCCCTCTTCATCTTTAGGTTTTAATTGTGTGTGTGTCTATGACATAGACTTATTTTTCTTGTCCCTCCATACTTGAGATAGCTGTGGATAGCTAGCATGAAAAATTAAACAGAGAAGGAGCTTATTTCTAAGATATTTTTAGTTTTCCCATTTCTTGTTCTGGACATTTAGTTTTCATTTATTTTCTTGTGTTCGGATAAGATGGATTGCTTTGGCTTATGAAGTAGGTACTTTCTCTAGCAATAAACTTTACTTTTAAATATGTTATGAAACTGGATTGAAATGGTCTTTAATAAAAGCTGGCTGTCTTGTATATGCATCAGACATTTTTATAGAATGTGCTTACAGAAAGGCAATCTGAAGACTGAGAACTTTTCAGAAATCATCTGGTCTACCCTTCACTTCTTCAGAGGAGTTTAGAAAAGAAAAGGAGAAACAGTATATTAAAACATTAACATTTACAGTCAAAATATAACTCCAACTTTATCATCTCAGAGAAAAGAAGGGAGTTAGTGAATTAAATACATTTTAATACAACTTCTTTGCCAATCATTAGCTGTGTGCTGATGATCAAATTACCAAAGTTCTCTGAGCCTATTTCCTCATCTGTGAAATAGGTTGTACAGTGGTAAAGAATCCACCTGCCTATGCAAGAGACTGAGGTACTATCCCTGAGTTGGGAAGATCCCTTGGTGTAGGAGATGGCTCCAGTATTCTTACCTGGAAAAATCTATGGATAGAGGAGCCTGATGGGCTACAGTCCATGGGGTCGCAAAGAGTCAGACAGGACTGAGCACATACACATATTTACTTTACAAGGCAGTTGCAATAATAAAATGGCACAGTGCAAGTCAACACCAGTCTTGAGGTAGGCACTGAAGAAATCATACATGCATGCATGCTAAGTCACTTCAGCAGCATCCTACTCTTTGCAGCCCTATGCACTATAACTTGCCAGGCTCCTCTGTCCATGGGATACTCTATAGACAAGAATACTGGAGTGGATTGCCATGCCCTCTTCCAGGGGATCTTCCCAACTCAGGGATGGAATTCACATCTCTTGCATTGAAGGTGGATTCTTTGCCCACTGAGTCACCTGGGAAGCCCAATCATAAGTACTTTATTTATTATCTTATTAAGGTTATTCTTATAAAGATGAATTTGGAGCATGACAGCAAAGATCATTTGGCTTTGTTTGGAAAAGGCATGAATTCATTGCATGACTCTGGTAAAGAATATCTCTAAGCATCAGATGAGTAAATGCATGATCCTGGAGGTCATTTCTTCAAGAACTTTAGCTCTTGACCTCATTTATCCAAAGAGTGGATAAATGGTGGATAAGAGTGGATAGTGGTGGTGCTAGTGGCATGAAAGGTGACATTAAAAAGTTTTATCCCTGGGTCAGGAAGATCCCCTGGAGGAGGAAATGGCAACCCACTACAATATTCTTATCTGGAGAATCCCATGGACCAGACTTTGGTGGGCTTCTGGTGGGCTACAGTTCATAGGGTTGCAAAGAGTCTGACACAACTGAAGCGACTTAGCACAAAACATAGGAAGAGTGATGAGAGTCGTGATTCTGATACTTACTAAATGTGCAGAGTTAAGAAAGTTACTTAAATTATTAAGCTAAAAGTCCTACGAGTATTAAATACAATATACTGTGCAACATAACCACTATGTTGATTAATTTCCTGCCTTCGGGCCCTCACATGTAACATCAGAATGCTACCAAACTTATCTATTTACCAGGAATATTTTGGACTCAAAAACTACAGTGGATGATACAGCAGTGTATTGTGGGTGACTGTACTTATTTGAGCTAAAGTTAACAATAGTTATCAAAGAATGGTGTCCTGATATGGAGGAGTGGATGAGCAATGGATACCCTAGTGGCTTAAAGAGAAAGACAGACTTCCAGATTTCCCCATATTGAGTATATCAGATGCTTTCTTGAGTATATTATTTGTCAATGTCCAGATCTGAGACTTAGAAAGATTTTCTCAGCTCTGGCTATTAAAAATGCTGACGAGAACAACTCAAATTTCTATTTCCCATTCATAACAGTTATAAAATGTGCTTCCATTTGGGATGTTTTGTTTGCTTACCTACCCTGGAACCAGAGCTGGGCTTCTGGTGTGGTCTCAGCCAGCAGCCCCAGAAGGAGACTAGTGGAGGGAGTGCCATCTCGTAAAATCTGTGCCCCTAGTAAGTTACTTCTTATCCTCACATTAGCTCTGAAACAGACGTTAAACAGACATGTGTATGTTGACACAGAAGTAACATGTATACATGACAAAAGAGCTGGTGTAGGCTCACAGACCCCTGTGATTCCAAAGTATATAAACTATGGCTTTACCGAAGAAACAGAAGGCAAGCTACATATGCAAATATACATTTTCTTGTGTTTCATTTAAAAACCAAAACCAAGCAGTTGACATCATTTTACTATAATTTTAAAGAACCCAGTATGCCAAAATATTATTTTAACATATGTAATGTAAATCATTAATTAGATATTTATCTTTTTTGTATTTTCTTTAACTTTAAAAGAGAACAATTTTTTAATGCCTTTTGCATGATTGACACACAAAAAACTCTACTTATTTAATGTATATACAGCTTGATGAGTTTGGAGATAAATATACATTGTGAAACTATCACCAAAATTTATACCATAAACATATTCATCACCAAATTTTCCTTCTACCCTCTTTTTTTATTATTATTTGTGAATGGGTTATACGAACCCAATAAGAAGTCAACTTTTAACAAATATTAATTACACAATTCAGTATGATTAACTATAAGTGCTCTGCTATATAGGCCTCCCCGGTGCTGGTGGCTCAGCCATAAAGAAGCCACCTGCAATATAGGAGATGCAAGAGACATGGATTTGATCCCTGGGTCAGGGAAGATCCCACAGAGAAGGGCATGGTAACCCAGTCCAGTATTCTTGCTGGAAAAATCCCATGGACAGAGGAGCCCAGTGGGCTACGGTCCATGGGGTCGCAGAGTTGGACACAACTGTGCAATTGAATTGAACTGAAGATTTATTCATCTAATGTAACTAAAATTTTGTATTTTTTGACTAATACCTCCCTATTCCCTAGCAATCATCATTCTGTTCTCTGCTTCTATGAACTTGACTATTTTAGATACCTTATATGAATAGTATCATATAGTATTTGTCATTCTGCATCTGGCTTATTTCACTTAGGGTAATGTCCTCCTAGGTCATCCATGATGACACAAATGGTACAATTTCTTTCTTTTCTAAGGCCTAATGTCATTTCCTTGCATGTGTATGCCACTTTTTCTTTATCCATTTATCTAAAAATGAACATTTTCTACTTTCTTGTCTTGGTTATTGTGGATAATGCTGCAGTGAACATGGTCACGCAAATATCTCTCCATGATCCTGATTTCAATTTCAGCTGATATACACTCATGAATGAATGGCTGGATCATATGAAAATTCTATTTTTAATTTTTAAGGAATTTCCATTCTGTTTCCCATAGTGGCTGTAACAAGTTCCATTCTTGCCAACAGTGTGCAAAAGTTTCAATTTCTCCACATTATCAGCAACACTCATATATTTTGTGTTTTTGATAATAGCTACCCTATCATGTGTGAGGTGATATTGCATTGTGGTTTTGATTTGCATTTCCATGATGATTAGGATATTGAGCACACTTTCATATACCTGTTGGGCCATTTGTATGTCCTCTTTGGAAAAATATATATTTAGTGCTTTTAATCAGTTTATTCTCTTCACTGAATTATAGGAGTTCCCTACATATTTTGTATATTAATCCTTTATCAGATGTATGACTTGCAATTATTTTCCTCATTGTATAGATTGCCTTTTCATTTGGCTAATTGTTACCTTCTTGGGCAGAAGTTTACTATAATCCTGTCTATTTTTTTTCTTATTTCTGTGCCTTTGATGTTATATCCAAGAAACACAAGACCGATGTCAAGAAGTTTTTCCTCTCTGTGTTTTTCCCAGTAGCTTTATGACTTCAATTCTTACATTTAAATTTTTAACACTTATTGGAATCCAAGAAAACTTGGATCCATGTAAACTTTTTCAAAATTCCAATGACAGGTTTTACCGAGATAAAAACATAAACACTAAAACTGGATATGAAACCATAAAGATGCTGATTAGCCAAAGCAGTTTTAAATAAGAACAAAACCCAAAGCTTGAGGCATCATGTTTCCTAATTTAAGATTTATTACAAAGCTGCAATAATCAAAGCAATATAATAATGGCATAAAAACAGACATATAGATATGGAGCAGAGTTGATAGGACAGAAGTAAACCCACTTATATACAGTCAACTGGTGGTCAACAAGGGTGCCAAGAACATGCAATTGGGAAAATATAGTCTCTTCAACAAATGATGTTGAGAAAACAGAATGTTCATGTGCGAAAGAATAAGACTGAGCTCTTTTCTTATGCAAGAGCACATTGTGATTTAGATGAGTGATGTCAGTTGCTAAATAATCACATATGGGACAACCAGATGGATGCTTTCACTAATCTGCTCTGCCTCTCTGGCCATCCTACCTTTTTAAACGCGTGCTATACACAGCATCTCAGCTATATGCTACACTTTGTTTTTCTAATGTTTGATGCAGACTTGACAGAAAACAAATGTGAAACAAACAGAAAATTTTCCTTTGCATAAACTTCCCTGTATTTTTTCCAATATAGAGTTTCTAAATGTCATTATCAGAATATGTATCTCCCTACCATTATCTTAAAAACTCAGTCCAAACATTCAGACAACACTCTTATGGACTGCAAAACCCAGCATTCTCGCCCTTTGCTCTGAGCTCCTACTTTCAAAAGCAGCATATAAATAGAGACACAGACATAGAGTACATGGATATAAAGGCGGAAAGATGGGACTGGGATGAACTGAGAGATTGGGACTGACATGTATACACTATTGATACTATGTATGAAATAGATAGCTATTTTAACTATATAATGAGAACCTACTGTATAGCACAGGGAACTCTACTCAGTGCTCTATGGTGACCTAAATGGAAAGGCAATCTAAAAAATAGAGGATATATATATAAGTACAGATGATTCATTCTGCTGCACAGCAAAAACTAAAACAACATTGTAAAGCAAACATACTCCAATAAAAATTAATTAAAAAAAAGAATAAAAGTGTATAAAATCACAAGGGAGTTTTAAATTCTACTTATAGATGGTACACTTTGAGAACTAAAAGGGAAATTCCATTTGGTTATTTAATACATGTATTTATTTATTAATAAGTATTTAATGTATAATTGAATTTTTCCATCAACAAAAACAGTCCATGTAGTACAAGCTACATGAGTTCTTTAACATAAAAACTATATTTATTTCTCATTGTTTTAGCTGGAAACAGGAGGATATATTTTATGTTTGTTTTGACATCATTATTGGTTACAATAAAAATGAGATTGCAACATCTAATTAAAGAGAAAAGCAGCATATAAGACTCTCCAGCATGGACCCAGATCCTGCTTCCTTATCTTTATGGCTCCATCATCTCCTGACTGTGGATGTCTCATATGGAAATATTTGCGTCTGTTTAATTTCTGGCCCATTGATCCTGTGTCACTCTTTATTCATAATCCATCCTTCTCTAGCTGCCTTTATTCTTGACACACTTCTTCCTTTATGTTATGGGAGAAGTACCTCTTCACCATGATTTTTCTCACATGGGGTCAGACAGCTTTCTTGGCTCTTGGAACCACTGAGTTAGCCAAAAATTGCACTTGGGCCTTTTGTAACATCTTGTGGAAAAACCCAAATGAACTTTCTGGGCAACACATATATACATATACTTTTTAGTTTCTCCCATCATCTCTAGTATTAATTTCAACTGCTGCTTGTTCACTGAGCTTTGGAACTCCACACCCTCCACGAAACAGGTCTCATTAAGTGCCTTCCCTGATGGCCTATCAGGGACTCCAGCCTTGTACCTGGTCATCAGCTTTTTCCCACTTGAATTCTTCATGGGCTTCTTATTTGTTTGGCCAAGCTGTGCTGCCAATAGAACTATCTTTTGTTGTTTAGTCACTAAGTCATGTTCAACTCTTTGTGTCCCCATGGACTGTAGCCCTCCAGGCTCCTTTGTCCATGGGATTTCCCAGGCAAGATTACTGGGGTGGGTTGCCATTTACTTCTCTAAACAGAACTATCTAATGTCTGTCAAAATTTCATCTTGTTTTTTCCCCTTAATTTCAAGTGCTATGAAGTTTCTCAGAAGCCCAGGATCCTTATTCAGCAAGTTTCACATTGAAACATTCTGTACTCCTGAGAAATATTTTAAGAAACACAAAAGTCAAAGGTATATGAGAACAAACTAAATAACTAAACTCCTAAACAAGAGTTTCCCCGTGAATTTAGTTGTACTATGGGTGGTAGGGTGAAGTTCTGATGTTAACAGTTACAGAGACTAGGAAATGAAAGGGAAAGAAACCTAATATTACATGTCTTAGGACATCTCAGTCAGGCTTCTGATGGGGAATGGATAAAAATAAAAAGCCTTTAAAGGCAAAATTTGATCTGTAGTTTTAACTTAAAGGGGGATTCCCTGGTAGTTCAGCTGGTAAAGAATCTGCCTGCAATGCAGGAGAGCCTGCTTCAATTCCTGGGTCAGCAAGATTCACTGGAGATCGGAAAGGCTACCCACTCCAGAATTCTAAGGCTTCTCTGATATCTCAGCTGATAAAGAATCCTTAAAGAAAGGTTTGAATGATCCCATTAAAAATCTAATTAAGAAAAAAATGGGTTGACCTATCACTCAATTGCCATTTATGAAAACATGCCCGACAGTTTATTTAAAACTGCATCTAGTTAATGTCAAAATATGCATCCATCAAAATCTATACATGTTCAGATTATGGGCCTAGTCTAAGGAGAGGATATTTCAGCCCAAACATCCAATAGTACTAAACTTCCAAGTTCAGTCTTAGTGAAAAATGTTTCCCTTCTGGGGAATTTAGGTATTTTAACAAAGTCTAAAGTTTAACTAGTTAAATGTGTGACATGTTCTTTCTTCACAAATTTATCTATTTGTGAAGGGATTTAGGTCTATTCTTCTCCAGACTGGTCAGCAAAAAAATATTTGGGGAGTGGGATTATTTGGGGTTGTAAATGTTTTAAACATTTAAAGCACAATACAGATAAAAAATGTGTACTCAGGAGGAAAATTATAACAGTAAGCATATTAAAACCAAGTCAAATGGAAAAGGGTGAAAAGTAATACAGATGTCCAATCTAAAGCCTGTTATTTTCGCAAGATTGGAAGTAGGTGATATGTGGTTCCCATGATGAGAATAAAGCCACCATAAAGATAAAGGGACTCAGGAAACATCAGCCAGTCAGACTACCTCCTGCAGGCAATGGTATAGACCCAAGATGAGGGAGTTGAGCTGAATGACCTTGAAGGACCCCTCCAGCCTTGAGATTCTATCTCAAAATATTCTTCTCCTATAACCACATGTAAAATATAAATGTTGCTTCCTGAGATACAACCAAAAACCCATTACTTTTTAATCATGTCAGAAGAGGGGTCGCCTGCTAGTTAGGAGTTTATACCTTGACCTGGGGCTTCTTTCATCATAAATAGTCAACACAGCACATTGCCATGCAAGGCAGGGTCGACCTCAGCACATTTTCCAGGATCCATCTTATTAGATGAAATGTGGAAAGCCCAGGCTCTCTTTGGCCTTTGGGCAAGGAAAGTTTATTGATTGCTCTAGTCATGAATAATCTGCAACTAAAGAAGAGAAACCATAAGAGTCCTATAAGATGTAAGACCCGTGGTAGGTTTGCTGTTATTTTAAAAATGGGTACAATATTCAAGAGTCATGTAGACACTTCAACAGTCTATATTCCCACCTCCAGGAAACCCCAATATTTATTTCTTATATAAGTGATTGTGTACTGACAACTTTCATTAACTTTCAGCTCCAGATATTTTACTATATACCACTCTGTCACATTAAAATAAACATTGAGAGAATCATCCTTATTATTATTATTATTGATGATGACTGCAGCACATCAGTTAGAAATAGGTTTATCTGCTAGGAAGAACAGTTTTAATGTGTGTGTATGTGTGTGTGTTTGTGTATATGAGTGTGCATGATTATTTGTCTTTGCAATTAGAAATCTCACTACAGGCAATTCAGGGCTAGTAAAATGTACAGGAGCCAGGATTGAATCTGCATTAGTCCAGGGTAAGGGCCTGTGCTTTCACAATCATAACCATGTCAACATACTGAAAAGGAAGCCTCAGGAGACAGGTCATCCTTTAACTGATCTTGTTACCTTCCTGCCAAGTGACCCTGTGGTTCAGCCAATGGAACATCATCTTATTGTGTTAAGCTCTCAATGTCAGTTCATCCGCTACTGACTATTTGGAGCATAAATGTAATTAACACTAAGAAAGTTGAAGGAACTTTTAGGACTTAGATGGCATGTTTAACAAACACAGATGAAGCCAGTCCCTGAGTTAGACAAGATAATAAGATCATTGATTTTCTCAAAATATCCAAGATCATTAGGCCTAATAGACCCAATGCTATATTTTAAGACAGATTTTGAAAATAACAAGTTCATAATAATCTATAAGCAGATTCTGTTCATTTAATTAATTCCCACTGAAGGAATTACAAATTATTTTAAAAGAATTAATGGGAAAATGTGGTAACTCAGTTAAAAAAATAAGGCCTTTACTCCTACAGAGAAAATCCAAACAGATCTTAGAAAACATTTACCTTTGTCTAATTATTCATGATAGTCAACTTTATATGGAAATTACCAAATCTTAATACCCCATATGGCCAATCGTGTGTTTTCTTATCAGTCCACAATCAAAACAAAGCCCTAGACAGGCAATGACTTCAATATTTCCTGCAAATTAGAAGAAATTTTGAACAAACAAGGCTCAAGAGGATGATACTGTATCTTCCTGAGTGACCAAATGTTTAAGATGAGGTACAGTCGTTTCATCAGACCCAATCATGTCATTCCAAGATATGGTTTCTTTTCTTTTTTGAAAATGTTATTGAAGTATAGTTGATTTACACTGTTGTGCTAATTTCTCTAAGATGCAATTTCTGACTGAAGAATAATGACATTTGATAAATATATCAAACTAAATCAGTGAACTATATACCCATGTTGGAGCTTCCCTGGCGGCTCTGTGGTAAAGAAGCCACCTGCCAATGTAGGAGACACAGGTTGAATCCCTAGAGAAGATCCCCTGGAGAAGGAAATGTCAACCCATTCGAGTATACTTACCTGGAGAATTCCATGGATAGAGGAGCCTGCTGGGCTACAGTCCGTGGGGTCACAAAAGAGTCAGACATGACTTAGTAACTAAACAACACTAGCAATACCCATATTGAATTAGAGTTGGTTTTCATCCCCTGATTTTACCAACACATTGAATGAATCTCGTTTTTTGTCCCTCCTTCCAATCCTCTTATTCTTTTCACACTCCCCCCTTTTAATTATGTCCTATGTTCTTTATGGTCTTCCCTGATTGCTAAGATGGTAACGAATCCACCCGCATTGCAGGAGACATGGGTTCAATCCCTGGGTTGGGAAGATTCCCTCTACCTCCTAAAAAGATACTTTCCAGTAATATACCACATGTTTGTTTATGCTTCAGGTTAGAAAATATGTGTAATTTTTTTCTATTCATTCCTTTGCTTTTATATTCAGTATCTACTGAAGAATTCCTAGGTGTCAGTAGTTTGGCATCATTCTTTCTGGAAAACTGAAAAATACAGCTTCTGGAAGGTGCCATTGCTACCTGCCCCAAAGCCCAGTTAGAGCTAAAACCAGAATGACCGTACAACAGTGTCCCAGGGACAGTCCTGGTTTATGCCTATTTTCTGAGCATAGCCATTTACGGTGAGATTTTCCATCTTATGGTGTTCTGATTTGGAGAGTTAAATGTGCATTCTAATTAGAACCGTAGGCAAAGTGGTTTCTTAAGTTGGTAACCACATCAGCATGTCTTTCAATTTTTTGTGCAGTCTCTAATAGTTAAGAGATCTTAGGTCCTGTGACTAGAAGAGGTGGTGCCATTGTTTTTGCATGAATATGAGCCTTAGTAACCACCAGAAAAAAGTCAACTACCTAGAACACTCTCTGCAGTATTAGCTTGTACAATAAAAGCGATTGTAACTAATATATGTTGTTCAGTAGCTCTGTCAATGCTCAACACTTTGCAACCCCATGGACTGAGGCACACCAGGCTTCCCTGTCCTTCCCATCTCTTGGAGCTTGCTCAAACTCATGTCCATTGAGTTGGTGATACCATCCAACCATCTCATTTTCTGTCATCCCCTTCTCTTCCTGCCTTCACTCTTTCCCAGCATCATGGTCTTTTCCAATGATTCATTTCTTCATATCAGGTGGCCAAAGTATTGGAACTTCAGCTTCAGCATCAGTCCTTCTTAGGACTGATATATATTCAGTTCAGTTCAGTTCAGTCACTCAGTCATGTCCGACTCTTTGCGACCCCATGAATCGCAGCACGCCAGGCCTCCCTGTTCATCACCATCTCCCGGAGTTCACTCAGACTCACATCCATCGAGTCCGTGATGCCATCCAGCCATCTCATCCTCGGTCTTTTCCAATGAGTCAACTCTTCGCATGAGGTGGCCAAATTACTGGAGTTTCAGCTTTAGCATTATTCCTTCAAAAGAAATCCCAGGGTTGATCTCCTTCAGAATGGACTGGTTGGATCTCCTTGAGAGGGACTCTCAAGAGTCTTCTCCAACACCACAGTTCAAAAGCATCAATTCTTTGGCACTGAGCCTTCTTCACAGTCCAACTCTCACATCCATACATGACCACAGGAAAAAAGATAGCCTTGACTAGACGGACTTTAGTCGGCAAAGTAATGTCTCTGCTTTTGAATATACTATCTAGATTGGTCATAACTTTTCTTCCAAGGAGTAAGCGTCTTTTAATTTCATGGCTGCAATCACCATCTGCAGTGATTTTGGAGCCCCCAAAAATAAAGTCTGACACTGTTTCCACTGTTTTCCCACCTATTTCCCATGAAGTGATGGGACTGGATGCCATGATCTTCATTTTCTGAATGTTGAGCTTTAAGCCAACTTTTTCACTCTCCTCTTTCACTTTCATCAAGAGGCTTTTAGATACTGAATATAAAAGCAAAGGAATGAATAGAAAAAAAATTACACATATTTTGTAACCTGAAGCATAAACAGTGAATATTCAAAATTGATTTCCTTTAGGAAGAGGAGAAGGGAATGACAAACAACTTCAGTATTCTTGCTTTGAAAATCCCATGGATAGTATGAAAAGCTAACATTTATTGACTCTATATTAAGTACCAGGCTGTGCGAAGGGCCCTCAGCCATCACTGAACTCTCAGCAACAGTCTTATAAGTTGAGCATGTTGACATCCATTTTCTTGTTGAGGACACTGAGCTTCTAATAATTGAAGTGAGATGCCCAAGGGGCCCAAATATAACCTCACTGGAACTGAACTAAGGAATGATATTTATGGATTCATTATTAAAACAATTCTGCTCACAAATTATACAGAACCTATTCTCACTTGGTTGGGGATATGGTAGGGACAATGAACTTGAGGGGAGCAGGAGTTGCAGCCATTGTATTAAATGAGTTTGTGTGGTTCCTCACTTTCTCATGGAACCTGGTGGATTCAGGGACTCCTAGCAGTCCCTCTGACCACCTCCTTATCACTCCCTTTTCCATTTCCTGCATATGCATATGACCTTCTTTGTCACTAGAAAACAATGTGTGTTTAACTTTTGTCCTATGACTTTAAGGCTTTGAGCACCATCTTTTATCTAATTCTTAAACATATAGCTTAAACATCTACCTGGT
>SJYQ01000457.1:533722-599394 GCA_006410935.1 Redunca redunca
TCCAAGCAGTCCATCCTAGAGGAGATCAGTCCTGGGTGTTCATTGGAAGGACTGATGGTAAAGCTGAAACTCCAATACTTTGGCCACCTCATGTGAAGAGTTGACTCATTGGAAAAGACCCTGATGCTGGGAGGGATTGGGGGCAGGAGGAGAAGGAGACGACAGAGCATGAGATGGCTGGATGGCATCACCAACTCAATGGACATGACTTTGAGTGAACTCTGGGAGTTGGTGATGGACAGGGAGGCCTGGTGTGCTGTGATTCATGGGGTTGCACAGTCAGACACAACTGAGCAACTGAAATGAACTGAACTGAACTGAGAAGAAATGAGCTTTTGCCTTCTATCTTCTGTGGTAGTTTCATGCATCCACTGTAGGGTTCTTAGTGACCAGGTATGGAGGCTAGATGGAACCTTTTAGGCAAGAAAACAAAAAAGCATCTTTTACAACTGTACTTCCCCAGTCTCAAGGGATACAGCTGGCACCTTTAGTAACCAAGACAAGCTCCACTCACAGGAATATGTAATTATTCCCAGGAACCCCAGTGGCATTCATCTGCAGGAGGGTTACACCTTCGGTCTCATTCAGAATTTCTGTCCTTATTCTTTCTCCCTTTTTAGGACGAGTCAGTAATCCACCATGTTTGAGATGCAAAGACTGATGGCAACCTGGTTTTCCGACTTTCAAGACAAAGATCTTTCAAATTTTAAATGAACTGCATGAGCAGATTCTAACTATGGACTCTTAAAAACACAAAGGATATCACTTTGAAATCAGATAGAACTGAGTTTGAAGCCAGCTTTTCCAAAGCAATCTAGCTGAGCAATTTGAACTAACACTTAGCCACTATGAGCCTCAGTAACTGTGTGTGCATTCTCAGCTGTTTCAGTTGTGCCTGACTCTTTGCAACCCTATGGACTGTAGCCCATCAGGCTCTTCTGTCCATGGGATTTTTCCAGGCAAGAATACTGGAGTGGGTTGCTATGCCCACTTCCAGAAGATCTTCCCCCAGGGATCAAACCCGCATCACTTATTTCTCCTTCATTGGCAGGTAGAATCTTTATCACCTGGGAAGCCCCAGCCCCAGTATACTTAGTTTTTAAATGGAAATAATAGTTCATTCTGAGGTTTAGTAGTGATGACATCATCTCTGAGTTATTCTCCCTTTATTCATCATTGGAACTGTCTACGATAAATAGCTTATGCCATGCAAGCATTCCGACGGTTCCAAGTCTTTCTGGTATATATATCCATAGCATCAAGCACATCTCCTCAATTTATCACAATTGAAATTTTCTATTTATTCCAGTGTGTGATTGAAATGTGTCTCCTACCAGATCATAAGCTTCTTCACGATAAGCACTGTTTTTTTGTTTGTTGTGTTTTGTTGTGCTCTGTTTTGTTCTTTGATTCAGTAGAAACATCCCAAGGGCACACAGAGATACCTAGCCCATGATTGGCACACACAGATATTGATCAAGTGAAATTTTACAACCTTACAAAAATAATGTTTTCCAATTTCATAGGTGAGAAAGCTGCTGCTCTCAAAGAACCATTTTCCTAAAGTGACATCGGTAATAAATGGAAAGCCTGATATGCAGACCTAAAAGTGATTCTCTAGAGTCAATACACTGTCTATTAAGATAGACAATGTCTTATTACCATCTTCTTCTTTTACAGATGAATAAATAGAAGCTTAGAGCATGTTAAATAACTTTCCCAGGCAGATGTTTGCATAGCTAGGGCTCAAGCCTGGGTCTCCAATTAGATGTCCAGACTGCCTTCTCTCTAACCTGTTTCCTGTACACCATAAAAACCTTCTCAGGATGGAGCCTTAACTCTCCTTCCTGCCATCTGCCCAGGATTTGATTGATTCAGGCAGTAGCATTTGTTGTTGTTGTTGTTGTTGTTCCCTCAATGAGCTAATGGAGTCAGTCCCACCATAGTCCTAGACTGACCTGGCACTGGATGGGAAGTAGACTTCTGCTGTCACCTGTTTGCTTGCTCTAGCATTTACTGGGCAACATTTTCCCTGAACACTTCTGACAAGCAGTCAGTCCCTGTTAGCATGTGGAAGTGTACCTTGGGATCTACCATAATAGAGTCTGGGAGTGTGAGGTTCTTGAGTGATTAAAAGAGGTTGCAAGTGTCTCCAGTTCTGTTGCATGTTGCTGCTGCTGCTAAGTCGCTTCAGTCATGTCTGACTCTATGCAACCCCATAGATGGCAGCCTAGCAGGCTCCCCCGACCCTGGGATTCTCCAGGCAAGAACACTGGAATGGGTTGCCATGTCCTTCTCCAATGCATGAAAGTGAAAAGTGAAAGTGAAGTCACTCAGTTGTGTCCGACTCTGTGACCCCATGGTCTGTAGCCTACCAGGCTCCTCCACCCATGAGATTTTCCAAGCAAGAGTTCTGGTGCATAGAGGTGAACAATCTGCTTTTAGGATCTGCCAGGGTACCCATGCTAGTGTCACAGCTGCAGAGAGTCTTGGTAGATGTACCTTTGGGGCCCAGGTGTGGACTCTGTGAATCCTGGGCTCTTGTAAGCCAGGAGAGATGCAGGCTTCAGTCAAGCATTTCAGATGTAAAATTTTCAGCCTGCTAACGGAAATAAATTCAGAAGACAACAGGAAACTGATTCAATCTTGGCAATATTACTTTTTTCCTAGGAAACCTTGCCTGGTCCACCAAGAATAAAAAAATGTTCCTGCAGGCTAGTCTTAGTATCTGTACTTGACCTCTATTCACTCTAGGTGAAGTCAGAGAGAGAAAAACAAACATCATATGATAGTGCTTATGTGCAGAATCTAAAAATAATACAAGTGAACTTATTTGCAAAACAGAAACAAATTCACAGACTTAGAGAATGAACTTATGGTTACCAAGGGAGAAGCCTGGGGAGGGGATAGAGAGTTTGGGTATCTGGATCCATCATTTAAAGGGCACAGCTGGAATATCTGGAGAAGGCAATGGCACCCCACTCCAGTACTCTTGCCTGGAAAATCCCATGGACGGAGGAGCCTGGTGGGCTGCCGTCTATGGGGTCGCACAGAGTCGGACATGACTGAAGCGACTTAGCAGCCGCAGCTGGAGTATCTTTGACCCATCTCGAGTCCATTTCATACTGTGGTACCAGAACACTGATAGGAAAAAACTTGTTAAATATTTTAAATTCTGCTCTGCTTTTAAAATTACTTTGAATTCTCTGGTTTCTCTACTCAACCATACATATTTTGAGGACAAGAACTAGGCTTACCTTGCTCTTTCAGCCCTCATCCCTATCACAGAATCAGGAACAGCCTATTTTCTCAAGAAATTAGAAGACACAAACAGGCAGCTCTATTTTAAAACAGGTTCGAGGTTGAAGTGTGAATATACATTCAATGATGTGGGTGTGTAATTTTCCCTCCAGGGACCATGACTAGTTTCTGTTTATAAGATCACAGGTAGCCTTCTCTTCATTGATTGTTAATATCTAAATGCTTCTGTTAGATATTAATATCTAAATGCTTCCACTACCTAAATGCTTCTGGATGAGAAGGGGATGAGAGAGGATGAGATGGTTGGATGGCATCATCGACTCGATAGACATGAGTTTGAGCAAGCTTCAGGAATTGGTGATGGACAGGGACACCTGGCATGTTGCAATCCATGGGGTCGAAAGAGTTGGACACAAATGAACAAGTGAACTGAACTGAAATGCTTCTGTAAACCTGGAGTCAGTGCACTTTCACAGGAGACCCCCAGATAATACATTTCATGAACTGTGCCCACTTTGGCAGCTTTCCACCTTCTTGGCATGCCTACAAATATATGTGACATAGGATAACATTCTTCTCATAGAGTTGTCTTAAATGAAATTAACCATATACACACTAAGCAGTAGGGGACTCAATTATACAGAATCCTTTAAAATTGCTGGCCCACTTTTATATGCTGGCTTGCATCTCACCCACTGTGGACTTTGCCTCCTTCTTCATGATCATGAATAAAATCCTGGCTATGGTACTTGTTAAAGCGTTTTCCAGAACATCATTAAATGCAGAGAGTTAGGTCATTTGCATACTTTTCCATCCAGAATAATAAAAAATTGTTATTAACAGTATGTTTATGTAGTCAATATTTTTATGTATTGATCTCCCACTAGATAGCAGCTGCGTTAAATACATTGCCTTTTATTGATTGCATACTCTAAGCTTGATACTCTTATCTTCACTGTACCAATGAGAAAACCCAAACCTAGAGAGATTAAATAATTTCACTGAGACTATCCAGCTACTAATTGGTGTTTCTGAGATTCATCTAAAACCTACCTGCTTCCAGCTCTTGATTGCATTTCCCCTGGTGGTGCTGTGTGACTCTATCATCCCTTAAATGCTGACTCACACTTTCTCAAAGGTGGCCTACTAATTCTGCCCAACACATACTCTATCCTGGAAGCAGGCATTCATCCTCACAATTATATTTCAGAGCAGTCAAATTCTGGGACCTTAGATCACTTAGGGACTGGCAATAATTACAGATATCCAGGTTCTAATTCCAGATATTCTGCCTTAATTGGTCTGGAGTGAGCCCAGACATTCAATTTTTTAAAAAGTTTTCTGGCAATTTAAATGTGCAGCAAAGTTAGCATACAGCATGTATATGAATAACCTGGGGATTTGTTAGGGAAGATCTTTCTGAAGAACTGGGATTGAGCCTAAATTTTTACATTTACAAAATGCCCTCAGTGACACCAACATTACTGGTCCATAAAATCCTTTACTTTTTACTTTTTTATTTTATATTGCAGTATAGTTGATTAACAAGTTTGTGTTAGTTTCAGGTTTACAGCAAACTGATTCAGTTATGCATATATGTGTATCTATTCTTTTTCAAATTCCTTTCCCATTTAGATTATTATAGAACATTGAATCTATATAATGAATCTTTGTTGGTTATCCATTTTTGTTGTTGGTTATACATTTTAAAAATAATATTTATATGTTTGGCTGTGCTGGGTCTTCACAGCTGCTCATGGTTTTTCTCTAGTTGTGGCAAGTGGGGGCGACTTTCTAGCTGCGGTGTGTGGGTTTCTAATTATACTGGCTTCTCTTGTGGTGGAGCATAGGTTCTACAGCATACAAGCTACAGTAGTTGTGGCTTCTGGGCTCTAGGACACAAGCTTAATAGTTGTGGCACACGGGCTTATTTGCTCTGAAATATATGGGGGTCAGCAAAAACAAGACCAGGAGCTGACTGTGGCTCAGATCATGAACTCCTTATTGCCAAATTCAGACTTAAATTAAAGAAAGTAGGGAAAACCACTAGACCATTCAGGTATGACCTAAATCAAACCCCTTATGATTATACAGTGGAAGTGAGAAATAGATTTAAGGGCCTAGATCTGATAGACTGCCTGATGAACTATGGACTGAGGTTCGTGACATTGTACAGGAGACAAGTATCGAGACCATCCCCATGGAAAAGAAATGCAAAAAAGCAAAATGGCTGTCGGGGGAGGCCTTAATAATAGCTGTGAAAAGAAGAGAAGGGAAAAACAAAGGAGAAAAGGAAAGGTATAAGCATCTGAATGCAGAGTTCCAAAGAATAGCAAGGAGAGATAAGAAAGCCTTCCTCAGTGATCAATGCAAAGAAATAGAGGAAAACAATAGAATGGGAAAGACTAGAGATCTCTTCAAGAAAATTAGAGATACCAAGGGAACATTTCATGCAAAGATGGGCTCAATAAAGGACAGAAATTGTATGGACCTAACAGAAGCAAGAGATTAAGAAGAGGTGGCAAGAATACACAGAAGAACTATACAAAAAAGATCCTCACGACCAAGACAATCACAATGGTGTTATCACTCACCTAGAGCCAGACATCCTGAAATGTGAAGTCAAATGGGCCTTAGAAAGCATCACTATGAACAAAGCTAGTAGAGGTGATGGAATTCCAGTTGAGCTATTTCAAATCATGGAAGATGATCCTGTGAAAGTGTTGCACTCAATATGCCAGTAAATTTGGAAAATTCATCAGTGGCCACAGGACTGGAAAAGGTCAGTTTTCATTCCAATCCCAAAGAAAGGCAATGCCAAAGAATGCTCAAAGTGAAAGTAAAAGTGAAAGTGAAATCACTCAGTCGTGTCCGACTCTTTGTGACCCCGTAGACTGTAGCCCACCAGGCTCCTCCGTCCATGGGATTCTCCAGGCAAGAATACTGGAGTGGGTTGCCATTTCCTTCTCCAGGGGAATCTTTCCAAACCAGGGATTGAACCCAGGTCTCCCGCATTGCAGGCAGATGCTTTAACCTCTGAGCTACCAGGGAAGCTCATAAGAATGCTCAGACTACCAGGGAAGCCCATAAAAATGCTCAAACTACCCCACAGTTGCACTCATCTCACACGCTAGTAAAGTAATGCTCAAAATTCTCTAAGCCAGGGTTCAGCAGTACGTGAACCGTGAACTTCCAGATGTTCAAGCTGGTTTTAGAAAAGGCAGAGGAACCAGAGATCAAATTGCCAACATTCACTGGATCATGGAAAAAACAAGAGAGTTCCAGAAAAACGTCTGTTTCTGGTTTATTGACTATGCCAAAGCCTTTGACTGTTTGGAACACAATAAACTGTGGAAAATTCTGAGAGAGATGGGAATACCAGACCACCTGACCCACCTCTTGAGAAACCTATATGCATGTGAGGCAGCAACAGTTAGAACTGGACATGGAAAAACAGACTGGTTCCAAATAGGAAAAGGAGTACATCAAGGCTGTATATTGTCACCCTGATTATTTAACTTATATGCAGAGTACATCATGAGAAACGCTGGGCTGGAAGAAACACAAGCTGTAATCAAGATTGCTGGGAGAAATATTAGTAACCTCAGATATGCAGATGACACCACCCTTATGGCAGAAAGTAAAGAGGAACTAAAAAGCCTCTTGACAGAAGTGAAAGAGAAGAGTGAAAAAGTTGGCTTAGAGCTCAACATTCAGAAAACAAAAATCATGGCATCTGGTCCCATCACTTCATGGGAAATGGATGGGGAAACAGTGGCAGACTTTATTTTTGGGGGCTCCAAAATCACTGCAAATGGTGATTGCAGCACGAAATTAAAAGACGCTTACTCCTTGGAAGGAAAGTTATGACCAACCTAGACAGCATATTCAAAAGCAGAGACTACTTTGCCAACAAAGGTCTGTCTAGTCAAGGCTATTGTTTTTGCAGTGGTCACGTATGGATGTGAGAGTTGGACTGTGAAGAAAGCTGAGCACCGAAGAATTGATGCTTTTGAACTGTGGTGTTGGAGAAGACTCTTGAGAGTCCCTTGGACTGCAAGGAGATCCAACCAGTGTGTTCTAAAGGAGANCCGAAGAATTGATTCTTTTGAACTGTGGTGTTGGAGAAGACTCTTGAGAGTCCCTTGGACTGCAAGGAGATCCAACCAGTGTGTTCTAAAGGAGATCCGTCCTGGGTGTTCTTTGGAAGGAATGATGCTAAAGCTGAAACTCCAATACTTTGGCCACCTCATGAGAAGAGTTGACTCATTGGAAAAGTCTCTGACACTTGGAGGGATTGGGAGCAAGAGGAGAAGGGGACGACAGATGATAAGATGGCTGGATGGCATCACTGACTCGATGGACATGAGTTTGAGTGAACTCTGGGAGTTGGTGATGGATAGGGAATCCTTGCGTGCTGCAATTTATGGGGTCGCAAAGAGTTGGACATGACTGAGCAACTGAACTGAACTGAACTGAACTTATATGGGATCTTCCCAGTTCATGGATCTAACCTGTGTCTCCTGCATTGGCAGGCAAACTCTTTACCACTAAGGCACCAGGAAAGCCCTTGTTATCCATTTTAACTATAGTAGTGTATACATATCAATCCCAAACTCTCTCTCTCTTCCCCCGACTCCCCCACTTCAGGAACCATAACTTTTTTCTCTAAATCTGTGAGTCTGTTTATGTTTTGTAAATAAGTTCATCCATGTCATTTTTCTTTAGATTCTATCTATAAGTGATAGCATCTGATATTTCACTTTCTCTACCTGACTTACTTTATTTTACTCAGTGTGATAATCTCTAGGTTCATCCATGATGCTTCAAATGGCATTATTTAATTCTGTTTAATGAGTAATATTCATTGTATATATACACTACATCTTCTTGGTCCATAAACTTCAATGCTCTAGAACTTGCACTGCTTCTCCTCCCAGCTGGCCTGGCTTTCTCTTCTCCAGGAGTGCTCCTTCTGGGATAAATTCTCCTCCCTTGGGTTTGCAATGTGGTCTCAGTTGCTGTCAGATTCAGTAAATCATGTGAAAGCTCTGGTTTCCACTAAAATATCCTGTTAGCTGAGTAGAATAGAGGGTGCTATGTAATGAAGTACAGGTCACAAGTTCATTGCCTGCATTTAATGCCCACAGGGATGAGTTAGCTTTTCTGTACCCTTAGCCACAGTCCCCAGGCTGGCCATCCACCAGATGTTTATGACTGGCCCTGAGGGATGGACAGTGCATCCATCATGCACAACATACTCACTAGAAAAGCAACCAGAGTCTGATTCTTCCCCTACAAAGAGGTCAACTGGATTATCTTGACAGGAAATAAGCAGTCAACAATATCAACTATAATTGGATGGTTATATGTTCTAGACATTATACTAAGCATGTTACAATTTGCATAATATTCTATGACAAATGTAATCATATCCCCATTTTTTTGGATGAGGAAATGGGCTCATGGTTTTAATCTCTGACAGCAATTAGCCTGTAAACAGCCTGGAGTACAAGATCTTAGGCTAGGATGCTACATGCTAAAAAGCATAAATTAGGGACAACAGATGATTTGCAACCTATTAGGATTGGAAGCTTAACAGTACATTCTTTTAAGCCCTATGATACCTATGTTTCTCAGTATCATCTCCTCGGTTTATAGTGGTGGTGATTGCCTCACTGATTCATTGTGATTTTAGTGAATCATGAATCAGACTGTGTGCATATTTAAACAAACAAACAAATAAACAAAACAATCGACTATGATATTGGGTGTATTTCAGCTAAATCTAAGAGGAACAGCAATGTATCTGTTCAAGTGTCCTGGTCCTTGTGGTGTACCTTTTGATTTACCCCAGTTTACAAGGAACTAATTATGGCTTAGGAACCTGGGAATTGCTTCATTCAGTTTTTGAGGTTTGATTCCAATGTATTTGACTAATAGGGTCTGATTTATTTTCATAAGTACAGTAACACTAATTTGTGTGTAGTTGTTAACTCTTCAAGCAAAAACTCAAGGGGAAGCTATATCTGTCCTGCTTTGATAGTCACAGATATAAATTTTTGAAATTTATAGTGAATATCTGAATACTAAAAAATGGGGGAACCTATGGTTACAGTAAGGTCTAAAGACTAGAAAATTTAGTACTAAATTCAAATTGCTAAAATATTTCATAGCTCACTTGGTAAAGAATCCGCCTGCAACACAGGAGACCCCGGTTTGATTCCTGTGTGGGGAAGATCTGCTGGAAAAAAGGATGGACTACCCACTTCAGCATTCTTGGGCTTCCCTGGTGGCTCAACTGGTAAAGAATTTACCTGCAATGCAGGAGACCTGGGTTCAGTCCCTGGGTTGAGAAGATCCCCTGGAGAATGGAACAGCTACCCACTCCAGTATTCTGTCCTGGAGAATTCCACGGACTGTATAGTCATGGGGTTGCAAAGAGCTGGAAATGACTGAGCAACTTCCCCTTTCCCTTTATAAGTACCAGATTAAGACAACTTTCTGGAGGCATTCCCATTAGTTTTCCTTGTTCAGTTCATCAATTATAGTCTCACTCTAAATCAAGCCAGTCGATTAGCCAACAAGTTTTTATTGACAACTCTGTATACTGGGAATTATCCTCAGCCCTAGAAATTGAAACAGTCAGACATAAGCCCTGCCCACAGAGAGACTGTGTCCTTTCTTATAAAATAATTTTTTTCTTTTTTTATTAAAATGTTTTGTTGCTTTGCTATTCCTCTTGTTGTTGTTGTTCAGTCACTAAGTTGTGTCCAACTCTTCATGAGCCCATGGACTGTAGCATGCCAGGTTCCTCTATCCTCCACTACCTCCCTGAGATTGCTCAAGTTCATGTCCTTAATTTGGTGATGCTATCAAACCATCTCATACTCTGCCACTCCTTTCTCCTTTTGCATTCAATCTTCTGCAGAATCAGGATCTTTTCCAATGAGGCTACTCTTCACATCAGGTGGCCAAAATATTGTAGCTTCAGCTTCAGCATCAGTCCTTCCAAAGAATATGCAATGTTGAATTCCCTGTGAAATCTTTCATTTTATTTGAAGACCTATATAACCTTATGAATACTTTGCTTTAGAGTTAGAGTTCTTCAGGGTGCTCCAGGCAATAGTAAAAAATAAAACTCATGGATTCCTGCTATTTCTAATTGAAATATCTCCCTAAACTCCCTCTCCCCCAGATATTCTCTGACTCTTCTTCCTACTTTATTTCCTTACTGATATCTTATCATACTCTGAAATTATTTATTTATATCTTTACACATTATGCCTATCTTTCCTACACTGGATGTAAATTCTAGGACCACAGAAGTTCTTGTTAATTTGATAGTGTGTCAGCAAAACCAGAACAGAGCCTAGAAGATAGGTGTTCAAACAATATTCCTTGGATGGATGAATGAATAAATAAA
Source organism: Redunca redunca (assembly GCA_006410935.1). Classification (NCBI taxonomy): domain Eukaryota; kingdom Metazoa; phylum Chordata; class Mammalia; order Artiodactyla; family Bovidae; genus Redunca; species Redunca redunca. The sequence goes on from SJYQ01000457.1 coordinate 544,410, forward strand.
TGAATGACTATTAGCCACGGACTCAGTAGAAGAAAATTTCACACTGGATGAGGGGATAAATAAAGATGGATTTTAGGCTCTTCTACTTAACCGTAAGATTTTGATTTTACAATTCAGTTTCCTGATCTGCCATTAATAATAGTCACTTCTAGAACCTGAAATATGTGATCAGGATGATTTGGTGGCTAGTGATCCAAGAACACTATCGTCATCTCAAAACAGAAGTTAATATTGACATTTACCTATTGTGTTGTGCTATGTGTTTCAGTCTTCAAAGAATTCTCTTGTGAAACTTTTTTTTTCCTTTTGCATCTCTTAAAAACCATTTCATTAATTTAATATTCTTTACATTTTTGCAAGAGACCACTGAATTGCTTTCCTAAAATTTTTTAAAATGAAGTTGGTGACAAACCAGAGGAATTAAAGTATTTGGAGTTTTCAGTTATCTTAAGCACAAGTGATAATAGGTATAAAATTGGCCTCTCATGGCTTAAGTGTATGGCCATTTACAGGAAGATGTTTAAAGAGTATAAAAAAGTATGGGTTGTATATACAAAGGTGTTATCAGCCACAATAATATTAAAACAAGAACCTAAAACTTGAAGCGTCAGCAAATTGGTTTGGTTTTGGAAGATATAAAAAGAAAAAAAATCCACATATTTTTTAGTAATATCATTATGAATCTCTACAATGTAGCTAGACAGTGGGCCAAGAGGATCAGGTACTCAATGTGTATTAATTCCTTTAAACTTCAAACTTTACTGTAGTCTTGTGTGGTAGATGTATCATCACCATTTGACAGATGCAGAAACAAGGCCAAAGAAATAGGGCTAATGAGGAACCAAAGCTGGATTTTGATCCAGATAATACCACATTCTTTGCATATTTCAACACTGCCTCCTGTGGTCCAGGATGATATTACACACAGTATAAATGGCAACCCACTCCAGTACTCTTGCCTGGAGAATTCCATGGACAGGGGAGCCTGATGGGCTGCTGTCCATGGGATTGCACAGAGTCAGACACAGCTGAAGCGACTTTGCATGCATACATGCATTGGAGAAGGAAATGGCAACCCACTCCAGTATCCTTGCCTGAAGAATCCCAGAGACAGAGGAGCCTGGTGGGCTGTAGTCTATGGGGTTGTACAGAGTCAGACACAACTGAAGCGACTTAGCAGCAGCAGCAACATAAAAGCATTAAACGTGTTAGTGCATTTTTAGCCACCAAGTTGTGTCCAACTCTTTGTAACTCCATGGTCTGCAGCCCATAAGTTTCCTCTGTCCATGGGATTTTTCAGGCAAGAATACTGGAGTGAGTTGTCATTTCTTTCTCCAAAACATGTAAGGTATGTATATTCTTTTACATTGTTGTTTAGTTGCTAAGTCGTGTCTGACTCTTCCTGACCCTGTGGACTGGCAGCAAGCCATTTTTCCCTGTTCTTCATTATCTCCTAAATTTTGCTCAAACTCATGCCATTGAGTCAGTGACATCATCCAACCATCTCATCCTCTATCGCCCCTTTCTCTTGTCTCTCTCAATCTTTACCTAGTAATGTGCCTTTGGAGATATATTCCTTGAAGCTTCTAGATGTATTACATACATATTTATCATGGGCTTCCCTGGTGGGTCAATGGTAAAGAATCTGCCTGCAATGTGGGAGACACAGGTTTGATTCCTGGGTCAGGAAGATTCCCCTAGAAAAAACAATGGTTATCCACTTAAGTATTCTTCCCTGGAGAATTTCATGGACAAAGGAGCCTGGCAGGTTACAGTCCATAGGGTTGCACAGAGTTGGACATGACTGAGAGACTTATCCTTTCACTTTTTTTTTTTCTTCTTACATACATATCACATTTTTTTTTTCCTGGTGGTAGGATTATGAGTAATCATTATTTTATAATTTATATTTATTGTTTTAAGCTTCTACAAAGAAGATAAGCAACATTTTAAATTCATATTTTAAAATATCTGATGGGCTTTTGGAGGACATCTGTAAATCTCTGGAGACTGATTTCAAACAGTGCTAACCATGCCTTGAAACTACTGCAAGAAGCAGACTATTAGCCTGGTGGGTCACTGCTCTGCTTCACAATCACATATGTGAAGATAACCTATTCATTAAGTCAAATCCAACATGCCTTCCACTTTTGCTGCTCTTCTTGTAACTCAGTAGCTAATAGAATGCCATATTCAAATAGTATTGAGCTACTTAATGTGCTTTTCCCAGTGTGTTGAGTTTGAAAATCACTATATAAGTTATTGCTACAATTATTTTCCACCTTCATTTGCCAAAAGAGAAATCAGTTCAGCCCACATCTTGACTGCAAGGCTGTTATAAAAGATCATTGTCTGCAGCTACTCTATACATGGACCTTTGAAATTAGACCCCATAAGGCAACATAAATTTTAGAAGAGTAAACTTTAACTGCCAGGCAGTCTCCAGGACTATTTGAAACATGATTTGGGGAACTCCAATTCAATGTCCATTACTCAAAGGACTTCATCTTTGTTTAGGACCTAATGATCTTACCCAATAACATGGTCATCTCCAGTAGATCACTTGGTCTTTATCTCAGTTTCTAATTGTGTAAAATGGAAACTGGCATGTCTGAGGTTCACTCAACAGGCATTTTCTGATCTTTGTTGGTTGCAATGCAATCAGAGGAACCTGTGGTTATTACAGAATCCTGAACATCAAGTTTGCAGAATAGGTCCACCCTCTGTTTCCACTTCTTACTTGCTACAGGCATTGGTAAGTCCCTGGACCTCCCTAAGCCTCAGTTTCTCTATTTTTGAAGTATGCATCCTTCAGGGTCGTTGTGGATAGGAAATGAAATAATGTGTGTAAAGAACTTGGCACAATGGCAGTCACACAGTGAGTGCTCCATGGAAGGGAGAGGCATCTAAAGATTTAGATGCAAATTGGTTCAATATTGACTCTTGTGTTTATGTTTTGTAATTGTCTTGTTGATAGGATAAAAATTACATAGATAATTGGCAAACAGAAAATGGGGCTGAGACCCATAATTCTATCACTGCCATCTACTATCATTTAAAACTACTGTTATCATTTTGGCATTTTCCTTTTTTTAAGATTCTATAAGTATTTTTACATATAAAGGCATACATATTTATGCAAGTTTTGTTATGCTTTCTTTAGTTACTAGCAAAACATAAATACTTAATATTGCTACTACAAATTTTGGAAAGTTTTAATTAATATTTTCATTATATAAGTTATACATATATATTTTATTTAGAAAGTATAGATAATAAATTAAGAAAATTATAATCATTTGCAATTTCACAGGCCAGAGATAGCTAGTACTGACATTTGAAGATAAATTCTTCTGGTCTTTTTTATATGCATACATCTATGATTTAATCAAAGGTGAGATACAGCTTCGATTCATGGGTTGGGAAGATCCCCTGAAGCAAGAAATGGCAACTCACTCCAGTACTCTTGCCTGAAAAATCCCATGGACAGAAGAGCCTGGCCAGCTACAGTCCGAGGAGTCGCAAAGAGTCAAACACAACTAAGTGACTAAACATGCATGTATTTGCGATTCTTTCAAAAGAAAGAAAGAAAAATGCTACCAAATGAACACTGACACCATGCTTCCTTATCATTTAGAAGTTTTATTTTGTATGTCTTGGAATGCCCCTGTTCAGTTATATAGCCAGAGGTTTTTTATCATGGCATCATTCTTGTGCACAGATACAAAGAAAATTGATGCAAAATAAAATTGATATTTCTAGAATTTTTTCACATTCAGAGTTTGGCTGTCTCAACTCACCTCTGACACATCCGTGCCTCTATATCCAACACAATGTTATCTTCTGTGTTGTTGCTTTTGATTTAAACAATGTGTTTTCAATGCTGAATCATATAATATTTTAGTACCATTTAAAATACCAATTAAACTCAATATTGTAGTAACAACTATGCACATAGCTCATAGAGTGACAAATACATACCCTAGCTCTGTCCAATCTACACAGTTTTTCTGGGTCCAGCACAGCTACATGATGGCTAACCAGCAGCCATTGATGGGGAGATACACTGTGGTTTCAGGCATGCTACAAGGGGAAAAGCATACACAGTTTAGAACTCATGAAAAAGGAATGTTTTACATATTTTTCTCTTATAATGCTTTACTTAGCTTATCGTTTAAAATTTTTCCCTTTACTTGGGAACACTTCCCAGTATCTTTAAAATTTTTCAAAGAAAATAATTTTTTCAAAGTATTCAGTAAATGTAGGGCCAGAGAACCTTACCTCCTGAGGCCTTTAGAAAATCACCATTATTGTAAACAAGACTTACAAATAGGAATATATTGAAAATTATACCTACAAAAGCAAGGAGGTACTCAAACAAATTAAATGATGAAGGTTCAAATATGTACAAAATTTGAATTTAAAAAATCTTAATTGCATATTGAATAGCTTGACTTCTGGGAAGAATGTTTTGATGCAGCTTCTAATTTTAATTAGGTAAATTCATATTCTGTATGAGAAGGGAGTGAAACTGAGAAAGCCTATGATATCACATAAATCTAAATCTGATAAAACATTCAAGAGAACCATAGAAACAATTTATTTGACAAGGTTTGCTATGTAAACTGAAGATACTGTGAAAGAAGGCAAAAACATACATATATAAATTATGGGAGCTGACTATAAATATTTTTATTTTAAAAATTGTAGGATTGAGAATATCCTTCATTTAGCAACTTTGCTCTGAATGTACCAGAAACCTCAGCACCTATAGAGAATGTTCACAGTTACAAATATTATGGTCTGTTAAAGAGTCAATTGAATATGTCAACAAATATTAAAATTTTTCTTTATTTTTGAAAATAATCTCTCATGATGTATGATAAGGTATTCAGGCTTTCCTCTAATGTAGACCATTTAGGATGTTGTCACTTGCTCTATTGTACTCAATATAACACATATTAAATGAGTATTTCTCCATCTGCAGTGTTGATCACTTTGTAAGGATAGATTCCAAACAGTGGAATTTCTGAATCTTACCATACAAACATTTTTAAGCTAAATTTCACTGAAGTCTTTTGACTGATTTTATGTTCTCTAAATATCAGGACATAATAGTAATAAAAGTCCAATGCATAATTTAAAGAAAATGAAGTTATTTAAAGTAGGTTTTAAGAAACTAAAAAAAAATTAATAAATTTAAAATAATTATACTTTTTGGTTAGTCGATAATATTTTTAAATCTGGGAGTCTTATGGTGTTTGCCTTGTTCTGGGACATTTTAAGTGAGCCACAGAACTTGTCCTAAAGGAATTTTCTGGTAGTGGCTGAAATGCAAATAGCAGATAATTATTACAAACACTTACCATTGTTAAAGTGGAGCCCCTGAGGGCAGTAGGCACAAAGACTGGGGTTAGTGACGTGTCATGCACTGGTAATTTGATAAGAAACATGAAAAAAGAGCTGAGTTTGGGAGGCTGAGCTGACAGCAGAGAATAAAAGAAAATGTCCAGAACAGAGTCCTCAGATTAGGAAAACCATGATATATCTGAGGGACAAAGAAGTTGATTGTGAAGTTGATTCTAATATTCTCAGGGATGGAAGAGAAGATGGTGTGGGGCAGGGTAAGGGTGTGCATGATTAAAATGGAATGGGGCTTATTTGTCTTGCTGTGGATGCTCACTATATTAACTCACACTTCTGTAGCTAAGACTGCCACTGATGCTACTATTCCACATACTATACTTTCTGCAGGACAGGTAGAATGCTAATCTCCAGAAACACAGTGTCTGACAGAACTGATAAGCACAATAGTAATTAACAAGTTAAATAGTAGGATAATTTCAAACAATGAAAAGTGTTTTGAAAACGGGATAGAATTTTAAACAATGTTTGGGCTCGTGTTAGATTTGGAAATAATCTCAATTAAGAGATCAGAGAATTCCCTTCTGAAAAGATGCTTTGTGGACTATAATATACTGCTAAGAAGGTTTTAGACATCTTTAGTACTAGAGAAAAATCATTGCAGGCCGCAGGAATGACAAATGACAATTACAAATGCCCTGGGCATGGCATGTTGTTTGAAGGACTAAAAGAAAGTCAGTGACTGAAGTCCAGGAACAAAATAAAAATGGGGATATAATATCAGGATATAGAGAAAGAGGATAAAATGCCTCTAGAACTTACAGATCTTGGGTCAGCATTTGAATCTTATGCTAAGGGCTATGGACATGTACTGGAATTTTCTAGAAAAAACTGTTGTGATCTTGACAGCCTATTCATTTTTCTGTAAGAGAATAAAGCACCTCACTCATACTGTACCTCTGATGTGTATGCCACAGTTATGTGTCTCAGAGTTATGTATTCCTTGACTATACTGAATTTGAAGTCTGAGCTTCTCAGAAAGCCAGAGAATTGAACATGGTCCTCGATTTCTTATTTATTTTCAGTAGTTGTGCAGATCATTCTGGATTGCCTTTTATTGAGAAGAATGTGATTATCTGTCGAGTTTCTATCTCAGGTGCTCATCCCAGGACAAGGTGGGGATGGGTCATTGACATGGGACCCATGGTAAAATGTAGAGGGAGGGTGCAGGTCTACCATGCAAGGACTCAACTTCAGCCTTGTAAACTTCAGTGTATAATAGAACCTTTCTGACAATTTTTCTTCAAGTGCATTATTATTTCAGAAATGATTGTCCCTATGTCAGTGGTTACTACCATTTTGATTTTGATTGATTTTGCCACAGCCTCTTTGGAGCAGGCAATCTTGTGCAGCAAGAAATGAGCAATTAAAGGAATCCTATAGGCAATCAAAAAGTAACTACAATTTGTAGATAATCCTCTCCTAAGTAGTATGTTATGTTTGTAAATTCAAAAGAGAGAAGTCTTAAAACTCCATCTCTTTTTATCCTACCTTTCCACCCTATTGTTGCTTTAATCTATTCTATTTCTGCCTTTTCTCCATGTGTGTTTTATATAGTTTTGTTCATAGCATATAGGCTACTCTTCATTTGATTATAATGTTAGGGCACTTTTTTTTTTTTACTGCACTGTGTGGAATGTTGGATCTTTGTTCCCCTCAGTTCAGTTCAGTTGCTCAGTCGTGTCTGACTCTTTGCGACCCCATGAATCACAGCACGCCAGGCCTCCCTTTCCATCACCATCTCCCGGAGTTCACTCAAACTCACGTCCATCAAGTCGGTGATGCCATCCAGCCATCTCATCTTCTGTCATCCCCTTTTCCTCCAGCCCCCAATCCCTCCCAGCATCAAAGTCTTTTCCAATGAGTCAACTCTTTGCATGAGGTGGCCAAAATACTGGAGTTTCAGCTTTAGCATCATTCCTTCCAAAGAACACCTAGGGTTGATCTCCTTTAGAATGGACTGGTTGGATTTCCTTGCAGTCCAAGGGACTCTCAGGAGCCTTCTCCAACATCACAGTTCCAAACCTGTGCCTCCTGCAGTTGGAAGCTCAGAGATCTAACCACTGGACCACTAGGGAAGTCCTAGGACACATTTTTTTTTTTTTTTTTAATTCCATTTGTCAAATGGTGCTAGCTGGCCACAATAGAAAAATACCCTTGACATCTCAGTGGTTTAATGCCACAAAGATTTATTTCTCAAGTCAGCTCAGAAGGAATCATGTGACCACCCACCATTTTGTATGCCATTTTGAGCAAGCATTCCATGTAGTTTCATTGGAAAAAAAAAAAAATGGAAAAATGGAGAAGGTATGCACATTGGTTCTTAGCTGGCCAGAAATGGCACAAAATGAATATTCTAACAGTCCACTGGACAGATCTGGTGTCATGGATGAGGATGGTGGAGGACACAGACTGTGATGAACACTGTCTCTGTCACCATCAGCCTTTCTGTCACCCCATATCTACCACACCCACACACCCACAGTCTCGCCTTCTCCTGACTCTCCACACACTGAAGTTATACAGAAATCAAGCAGGCCCCTATGGGACTCCCAGGCATAGAGGCCTTTGTCTCCCCAATTCATGTAGGCAAGAATTCAGCTTCCAAGAACTTCCTGGAGTTCCAAAGGGTAGATTTGAACAGTAGCTAATTAAAGGAGGAGCAGCCAAGAAAACCACCTGAAGCAAAATTAAAAGGACCAGAGATGTTCATCAAGATTAGGAAACCAACCATCTGAGATGAGATGAAGAGAGTGCAGGTCTCTTGTCAGAGACCCCACCGTTGGAACATTGTTCTAAAACACTTCATCAAATCTTCCTGAATTGGGACAGATAGTTTTTCAAAGCAGAAGCTTGGTATATCTCCCTTTGTCTCTCAAGACATTAAAGCTGTCCTTTTCTATTTCACTCAAAACTCTGTCCCTGAGATTTGATTCAGCACTGGTGTACAGAGAGGCCAAGCTTTCAGCAACAACACTCCTCCTGTAGAAAGGTATTCCAAAATCTCATCCAGTCATCGCATCTACTTCCAAGTCCCACTGTGTGGTAGCATCTCCATAATGTCTGGATGTGGATTCTCTTGGTATAAATATCTCAAATTAAAAAATAATGAAAGTTTCATCTCCTCTATGAATTATCCTCCTCAACCCCATACACATACACATCCAATATGCAAAGGCAAGAAAGTAACAAAATAACCACAACAGGCATCGCCATTCAGAGAGGAAAAGCGTAGAATGCATGCCTGCATGCTCACTGTGTCCTACTCTTTGTGATTCCATAAACTGTAGCCAGCCAGGCTCCTCTCTCCATGGAATTTTCCAGGCAAGAATAGTGGAGCGAGTTGCCACTTCCTACACCTGGGTATCTTCCCAACCCAGGGATCAAAGCCATGTGTCTTGCATCTGCTGCATTGACAGACAGACTCTTTACCACGGGCATCATCCAGGAAGCCCCAGGAAAGGGTAGGGGAGATGACAGATCCCACATAGTCACTGACTTGTTGCTACTCTGCAATCCTGTTTAGCAAATGCTGCAGATCCTCTTACCCTGCAGGGTAGGGGCTTGATTTGCTCCCTGAAGGCACCTCCTTTATGGTCTTCAGGACACTGAGACTCCTCTCTGGAAGGTTCTTCTTTTACTATGGTCTTCCCTAACATCAGAGGAAATGAACATCCGTGTAAATAACCATGTTGGGGTCTACCCAGCTTTCTTATCTCACCTCCAGTTCACAGAAATTTGGGGCTAAAAGGACTATTTTCAGGAACAAATATTAAAAACGTATGACATTTTTGCTCCAAATCCATGATATATTTATGTTTACATGTTTATCAGTTCAGTTCAGTTACTCAGTCGTCTCCAACTCTTTGCAACCCCATGGACAGCAGCAAGCCAGGCCTCCCTGTCCATCACCAACTCCCAGAGTTTACCCAAACTCATATCCATTGAGTTGGTAATGCCATCCAACCATCTCATCCTCTGTCATCCCCTTCTCCTCCCTCCTTCAATCCTTCCCAGCATCAGGTCTTTTCAAATGAGTCAGTTCTTCCCATCAGGTGGCCAAAGTATTGGAGTTTCAGCATCAGTTTTTCCAATGAATATTCAGGACTGATTTTCTTTAGAATGGACTGGTTGGATCTTCTTGCTGTCCAAGGGACTGTCAAGAATCTTCTCCAACACCACAGTTCAAAAGCATCAATTCTTCAGGCTCAGCTTTCTTTATAGTCCAAATCTCAAATCCATACATGACTCCTGGAAAAACAATAGTCTTGACTAGATGGATATTTGTTGGAAAACTAATGTCTCTGCTTTTTTAATATTCTGTCTAGGTTGGTCAGAACTGTTCTTCCAAGGATGAAGTGTCTTTTAATTTCATGACTTCAGTCACCATCTGCATTGATATTACATATGCATATTTGCCTCAAAAACTAGAGGATTTCTTACCAAAATATTTCCACTTGGTTCTGTGTGCCAGTAACCATACCACTCAATTTTTTTTCCAAAATGTTTATCTTCTGTCTCATCAGTCTTATTCTCCAACCCTTACTCTTGCAACCCCATAGCAAATACCTATTTGGAAAAAAATACATTAAAATGGTACATCTTTAATCTGATCTTTGCCTTGGGTTGCATTATCTAACTCAGAACTTACCAGACCTTCGTTGCTCAAAGTCTTTTGTGTTTCTAGGAGCACAGAGGTTTGTTTTGTTTTGTTTTTTTTTCCCAATGCTAAAGACCGCAAATTTCTCTAAGCTCTCAAATCCTTGTGTTTCTGCATGTCAACTGGCAGATCCTTTGCTGAGCTCAACTCTTTCTTCTACAGTTCAAGAAACAAAGTCGATACATACCTCTCACATTCTGATTTCCAGCTTCTTCCCTTAAGTTCACTGTGCATATGGTTTGCCCTCCAAGTTAATGATATTACTAAATGTTTCATGGTGGCCAAACATATATTCCCCTCTTTCCTACTTCCAATATCAGACTCTATCCCATCCCAGCAAAGAACCACTGAACCTGGCCAGTTCAGTTCAGTTCAGTCACTCAGTCGTGTCCGACTCTTTGTGACCCCATGAATCACAGCACGCCAGGCCTCCCTGTCCATCACCAACTCCCAGAGTTCACTCAAACTCATGTCCATCGAGTCAGTGATGCCATCCAGCCATCTCATCCTCTGTCGTCCCCTCCTCCTCCTGCCCCCAATCCCTCCCAGCATCAGAGTCTTTTCCAATGAGTCAACTCTTCACATGAGGTGGCCAAAGTGCTGGAGTTTCAGCTTTAGCACCATCCCATCCAAAGAAATCCCAGGGCTGATCTCCTTCAGAATGGACTGATTGTATCTCCTTGCAGTTCATGGGACTCTCAAGAGTCTTCTCCAACACCACAGTTCAAAAGCATCAATTCTTTGGTGCTCAGCCTTCTTCACAGTCCAACTCTCACATCCATACATGATTACTGGAAAAACCATAGCCTTGACTAGATGGACCTTAGTCGGCAAAGTAATGTCTCTGCTTTTGAATATGCTATCTAGGTTGGTCATAACTTATCTTCCAAGGAGTAAATGTCTTTTAATTTCATGGCTGCAGTCACCATCTGCAGTGATTTTGGAGCCCCCCAAAATAAAGTCTAACACTGTTTCCACTGTTTGGCCATCTATTTCACATGAAGTGATGGGACCAGATGTCATGATCTTAATTTTCTGAATGTTGAGCTTTAAGCCAACATTTTCACTCTTCTCTTTTACTTTCATCAAGAGGCTTTTTAGTTCCTCTTCACTTTCTGCCATAAGGGTGGTGTCATCTGCATATCTGAGGTTATTGATATTTCTCCTGTCAATCTTGATTCCAGCTTATGCTTCTTCATACACAGCATTTCTCATGATGTACTCTGCATATAAGTTAAATAAGCAAGGTGACAATATACAGCTTTGACATACTCCTTTTCCTATTTGGAACCAGTCTGTTGTTCCATGTCCAGTTCTAACTGTTGTTTCCTGACTGGCATACGGATTTCTCAAGAGGCAGGTCAGGTGGTCTGGTATTCCCATCTCTTTCAGAATTGTCCACAGTTTATTGTGATCCGCACAGTCAAAGGCTTTGGCATAGTCAAGAAAGCAGAATTAGATTTTTTCTGGAACTCTCTTGCTTTTTCCATGATCCAGCGGATGTTGGCAATTTGATCTCTGGTTCCTCTGCCTGTCCTAAAACCAGCTTGAACATCAGGGATTTCATGGTTCACGTATTGCTGAGGTCTGGCTTGGAGAATTTTAATCATTACTTAACTAGCATGTGAGATGAGTGCAATTGTGCGGTAGTTTGAGCATTCTTTGGTATTGCCTTTCTTTGGGATTGGAATGAAAACTGACCTTTTCCAGTCCTGTGGCCACTGCTGAGTTTTCCAAATTTGCTGGCATATTGAGTGCAGCGCTTTCACAGCATCATCTTTCAGGATTTGAAATAGCTCAACTGGAATTCCATCACCTCCACTAGCTTTGTTCATAGTGATGCTTTCTAAGGCCCACTTGACTTCACATTCCAGGATGTCTGGCTCTAGGTGAGTGATCACACTATCGTGATTATCTTGGCCATGAAGATCTTTTTTGTACAGTTCTTCTGTGTATTCTTGCTGCCTCTTCTTAATATCTTCTGCTTCTGTTAGGTCCATACCATTTCTGTCCTTTATCAAGCCCTTCTTTGCGTGAAATTTTCCCTTGCTATCTCTAATTTTCTTGAAGAGATCTCTAGTCTTTCCCATTCTATTGTTTTCCTCTATTTCTTTGCATTGATCGCTAAGGAAGGCTTTCTTATCTCTCCTTGCTATTCTTCAGAAGTCTACACTCAGATGCTTATATCTTTCCTTTTCTCCTTTGCTTTTCATTTCTCTTCTTTTCATAGCTATTATTAAGGATTCCCCAGACAGCCATTTTGCTTTTTTGCATTTCTTTTCCATGGGGATGGTCTTGATCCCTGTCTCCTGTACAATGTCACAAACCTCCACCCATAGTTCATTAGGCACTCTATCTATCAGATCTAGGCCCTTAAATCTATTTCTCACTTCCACTGTATAATCATAAGGGATTTGATTTAGGTCATACCTTTATGGTCTAGTGGTTTTCCCTACTTTCTTCAATTTCAGTCTGAATTTGGCAATAAGGAGTTCATGATCTGAGCCACAGTCAGCTGTGACTGTGTCTGTATAGAGCTGTCTGTATATATTGTTGACTGTATAGAGCTTCTCCATCTTTATCTGCAAAGAATATAATCAATCTGATTTCGGTGTTGACCATCTGGTGATGCCCATGTGTAGAGTGTTCTCTTGTGTTGTTGGAAGAGGGTGTTTGCTATGACCAGTGCATTATCTTGGCAAAACTCTATTAGTCTTTGCCCTGCTTCATTCTGTATTCCAAGGCCAAATTTGCCTGTTATTGCAGGTGTTTCTTGACTTCCTACTTTTGCTTTCCAGTCCCCTATAATGAAAAGGACATCTTTTTTGGGTGTTGGTTGTAGAAGGTCTTGTAGGTCTTCATTTAATCATTCAACTTTAGCTTCTTCAGTATTGCTGGTTGGGGCATAGACTTGGATTACTCTGATATTGAATGGTTTGCCTTGGAAATGAACAGAGATCATTCTGTCATTTCTGAGATTGCATCCATGTACTGCATTTCACACTCTTTTGTTAACCATAATGGCCACTCCATTTCTTCTGAGGGATTCCTGCCCACAGTAGTAGATATAATGGTCATCTGAGTTAAATTCACCCATTCCAGTCCATTTTAGTTCATGATTCCTAGAATGTCAATGTTCACCCTTGCCATATCTTGTTTGACCACTTCCAATTTGCCTTGATTCATGACCCTAACATTCCAGGTTCCTATGCAATATTGTTCTTTACAGTATCGGACCTTGCTTCTATTACCAGTCACATCCACAACTGGATATTGTTTTTGCTTTGGCTCCATCCCTTCATTCTGGAGTTATTTCTCCACTGATCTCCAGTAGCATGTTGTGCACCTCCCGACCTGGGGAGTTCCTCTTTTAGTATCCTATCATTTTGCCTTTTCATACTGTTCATGGGGTTCTCAAGGCAAGAATACTGAAGTGGTTTGCTGTTCCTTTCTCCAGCGCAGGGGCCATGCTAATCTTCTCTGTATCATTCCAATTTTAGTATGTGTGCTGCAAAAGTGAGCACAAACCTGGCCAACAATATACAGTTATTACTTAACCTTCTTCTCATTATTTCCTTTTTTGTTTCTTTTTGCACAAGCTCTCCACTTCATCTAAGTAATTATTAATACTAACTGCTCACAAAAGACATGCTTGTGAAATCTCAATGTAAAATTCAGCCTTGTGTGAGTACTAAGTCCTTCAGTCCTGTTCAGCTCTTTGAGACCCTATGGAGTATAGCCTGCCAGGCCTCCTCTGTCCATGCAATTCTCCAGGCAAGAATACTGGAGTAGGTTGCCATGCCCTCCTCCAGGGGATCTTCCCAACCCAGGGATTGAACTCACATCTCCTATATCTTCTGAAGGTGGGTTCTTTACCACTAACACCAGCTGGGAAGCCCACAACCTTGTGTTTCTCACACTATATATAGTTGGGTGTGGATGGGGCAGATTCCCCTCATCTTCTAGCTTTGCCACCTGGATGAATGGCCTCCCTGGTGGCTCAGACAGTAAAGAATCCTCCTGCAATGTGAGAGACAAGGGTTTGACCCTTGGGAAGAAATGGCAATGAGAAAGAAATGGCAATCTACTCCAGTATTCTTTCCTAGAGAATCCCATGGACAAAGGAGCCTGGAGGGCCCTAGTCCATGGGGTCACAAAAAGTCAAATGTGACTGAGCAACTAACACTCTTTCCACTAGCCTCTATCTTGGTGCATGAATGAAACACATCACTTCCAGATAGGTCTCTTTATTGGAACTAGTTTGATGGCCCAAGTTTAAATTCAAGGGTGTCTGGGTAATTTAGGGGAATGCATTAGCCTGTTGTAGACACACATTTGGGGAAACAAAGTCACTCAGAAGGACAATGCAGATAGTGGAATGCAGTTTATTACACTGGCGGGCCCAAGGCAGAGTCTCCTCTTAGCCAAGGACCCCGACCAGTTTCTGTGAAATCCTTATATACCCTATGTGTACTTGCTCAAACCCACCTCCCCAGATTCCTTGAAACTAGTCTGAACAAAGGAAGGGAAAGATACAATCAAAGTTAACCCGTCATTCATATGCCTTAACCCTAGCTATTTAACAGTGGACAATTATCAATAGGGCTGTGGTCATACCCCACTAAGCATAATAGAATTTATGATTCTATTTGGTTACACAGATAATTAGGGTATTATTTTAGGCAATGGAGAATCTAGGTACGGGCCTTGGGGCTCTTCCATCCAGGGGGCCTGATTTTCCAGTTGGTATGTTTTTTCCATAGATACTGGGCATATAGCTCAAAGTCCAGTCAGGCCCAAGATGCAGTCCTGCTTTCAAAATGGAGCCTGTTATGTCTGTTTCCTCCTTCAAGTCCTCTGTGCCACATTATTTGCAAATCAGTTTACCTTTTCAAAACTGCTTTCACATCCATGATTAAATGTTAATTTCAACTTTCTCTGAGAAGTGAGGCATCAAAGTCATAATTCATTCTGGCTTTATGACTGAGAAATATTGAACAATAATTAATATCAAGGCTGCAAAGAACAAAGAGCTGGGGGGTCTTAGGAATTGCAATTTGGGAAACACAGAGTCAGGTAAAGCAAAAAAAAAAATTCAGGAAAGAGAAAAGAGTTAGGGGCTTATAAAAGCAAAGATTTTATATAAGGTTGTTAAAGTCTTGCAAGAATTATGCTTGGCTCTGATACAAAAAAGAAATATTTCCTTAAGGGACAGACTGTCACAAGTTATTTAGAATAAGGGACTGGTAAGTATCTTGAGTTTCTAGGACATGTGCAGCTGTTTGGGATGTCTACATTAAGACAATGCGTGTATGCTTGCTCAGTCATGTTCAACTCTTTGTTATCCCATGGACTGTAGCCCACCAGGCTCCTCTGTCCATGGGATTTCCCAGACAAGAATACTGGAGTGGGTTGCTGTTTCACATCAGGGATTGAACCCATGTTTCTTGCATCTCCTGCATTAGCAGGAAGATTCTTTACCATTGCACCACATGGGAAACCCCTGCATTAAGATCAGGGGTCAAAAGATCAGACTGTATCTGGGCTGAGGTGAGCATAAGTCACACTTCATCTATGGCTTCCTAATTGCCTTCTACTGAGCTCTCTTAGCAATACCTACTCCATTGAGATTTTCCTTGCACAGAATACCCTCATCAGTATACACCTGGTTTTCATAGCACTAATTTTTGTAGTATTTTATTTTACACACACAAATTGTTTTCTTATTCTCCAAATGATATCATTGGGCCCAAATATTCTTTCAGTGATAAAGATAGATAACTACAAGAAAGACAGGTCATTACAACAGAGTTACAAATGTGAAGTGATCCAATAGCAGAATCCCCCTGCCTAGTTTGTGGGCTAGAAAGGATCTCCTGAAACAAGAAATATCCAGGCTGATATGTTAGTAATGGGTGGGAATGATCCATGTGGAGAGAGGAGACTGGGACAGTCAGAACAGAGACCAGAGAAGGCAAGGAGGAAGGAGCATTAACAGTAAGTCTTCTACAGACAAACATTCAAAGATGTGAACATGCACTCGCATGTCAAATCACATGTAAGTTCACGTCTGGCATACATTATCACGTGTGTGCATCCTCTACAAGTAGCTGTGCTTTTGTGTTGTTTACTTTACAGTACTGTGTAGAGTACAGTAACACAATATCTTTATTTCAAGCCCAGGATGTCTGGAAGCAAGTGTAAAAGCACCAGTTACATAGCTGGTACTAGTGTACCTTTTAAGGTACTGTACTATAAGATTAAACACGTTTTCTTTATTTTTTGTGTTTTTTGTGTGTGTGTGTGTATTATTTGTATGAAAAGTATTATAAACCTATTACATTACAGTACTATATAGCCAAGTGTTTTAGTTGGGTATCTGGGCTAACTTTGTTGGACTTACAAAAAAAACTGGACTTAGAAACAAGATCTCAGAATCAAACTCATTCATATATAGAAAACTTACACTATAGTGAAAGAAGGTCAGGAGGGCTGCAAGCTGAATGCAGAGGAGACAACAGTGGGAAGGGAAGAGCAGACAGGAGGTAGGCCACACGAAGGACTTTGAATTCAGCAAGTGTACTTATCCATCAGACTGAGTTACAGGACTACAGAATCCAGGGGTTCCACCCAGAACAGATTTCTGCTTTGGAGACAAACGTACCTTCAAATACAAATATCTTTGTCAAGGTGAAAAATGAAAAATAAAAGAAAAAATTGCATTTTTCTCAACAAAATGAGCTGCTCTGGAAAGGTTGCACTGTCCAAGGGCACACTTGTTTCTTCTCCAGCTTGTGATTTAGCAATCATGTGATCAGGCATTGCTTGTTTTACAGGACATCAGTTTGTAATTACTACAACCGTTAGCTCTTTTGCCCTGATGATGGACTAGGTAACACTTGCAATTGATAGTCTCTGAATCTTTATTTTCTTTGCAGAGGCACTATGTAATCTCCAAAATCCAGACAGCCTGTGTTTGCTAAATAAAGTACAGAATTGATCACCCTCTTAAACTCTCATGCCTTTTGCAATTTGTGTACTAACATTGCTCTGTTCATTTTGCCCTCATCTGTCACACTTGATTTCTAGTCTTTATCTTCTCTTCATGTATATCCTGGATATTTGGAAGAAAATCATTAATGAAAGATTTATGTATAGTGTGGTATCATTGGCTTTCCTCCTAAAAAGTTTTATTCATACTATTTTGGAAAAAGATCTTTTTCTTATTGCATAATAATAATTGCCTTATTAGATTATACCACTTAGCTTGGCTTACTACCTTTGGTTCTGCCTGGCATATCCACACACTGCCTCGTGAAAGCAAACATCACACCCATTCATATCCCACTCATTGGGAGCATCCACAAGCCTTATTCTCAGGATTTTCTATTTGAACACCATCTTCCATCCCGTCCTGGCTGTTATCAGGCCTAGAGTGATGATCCTGACTTTTTGATTTTGTCTCTGATCTCTTTGGGGACTAATTTCTGGATCTTCCTTAAGCACGTCAATTCAAATTATTTGGGAGATGACACCCAGAAGAGGCGACTGCTTCAGGGAAAACTTTTGCTGAAGTAGACTACATCAAGTCTCCTATGTTTGAATGAGTTCTATTCTGAGAGTGCTTTCATAAGTCCTATTTGTTCTTAAGTCCAACAAAGTCAGCCTAGGTACCCAACAAACACAATCAGCTATGTAGTACAGTACTGTAATAGGTTTCTAGTACTTTTCACACACATAAAAAACAAACACAAAAGAATAAAGAAAATGTTGTAAATCTTACAGTGCAGTACCTTGAAAAGAACAGTGGTATGGTATACAACAGCTGGCATAAAGGGGCTGGCCTCAGGTGAACAGGCAAGAAGAATTACTGACTGGAAGAGGGAAGGGAGGTGAGAGATGGTAGAGTTGAAAGATCATCAGCGATAGGAGATGGAGGGCAAGCTGCAATTTCACTCACACCTGACTCCTACGGCACAGGCTGTGGTTGCTTACTGGATTCAATATATCCTCTTGTAAAAACAATCCAGTGATGTTGAGTAGAATTGTATCAGCTACATAACCACTGCTTTTAAACCTGCTTCTGGACATCCTGGGCTTGAAGTAAAGATACTGAACTACTGTACTGTATATAGTATTGTACGATAAAGTGCATAAAAACACAACTACTTGTGGAGAATATACACACATGACAACAAACATGAGACAAGTGAACTAGTTTATGTGATTGGACATGTGAACCCATGTTCACATCTTTGAAAGTTCACAACTTGAAGATTTGTATGTAGGAGACTTACTGTATTTTCTTTTAAGGAAAATAATAATAGAAAAAATTAAAATAATAATAATAAAGCATGGTTTCTTTAGTCCTTTGCTCTGTTTTGCATTTAATGCTCATTTTCTTAATGTGTTAATTCAATCCTTCTCTCCACCAAAGCGGTTCTAGGAAAGCTAAGTATGCTGGAAGAAATATATAGTTTAGAACATAGTTAACTCGAGCAAGTTCCTCCTTTGCCCTTTGAGAAATATGCCTCGTCTCCAGATCTCTGGCCTCGATTGCATCTTCCAGTGCTCAGAGCTTCTCCCTAGGAACTGAATTATTTGTTGCTGTTTTGTTTTGTTTTTTTTTGCAACCTGACTCCATGTATTTGATCTTCTACATAAAGGTGTGGGTATGCAAGTGTGCTAAGTCGCTTCAGTCATGTCCAACTCTGTGCAAAACTATGGACTGTAGCCTGACAGGCTTCTCGTCCATGGGATTCTCCAGGCAAGAATATTGGAGTAGGTTGCCATGCCCTCCTCCAGGGGATCTTCCCAACCCAGGAATCGAACCTGCATCTCTTACATGTCCTGCGTTGGTAGTTGGGTTCTTTATCACTAGCGCCACTTGAGAAGCCCCAAAAGTACACATACCCACTTATTTTTCCTCCTCTCAGTAAATATACTTTCTTGTATTAATTGCAGCTCACCATGAATTATGTTTTCTAACAATTTCTCCTGTTTTGGTGAAATACCCTCCTTCCCTCTTGTGAACATTTGGGAGATCTGTTTCGTCACTGAGTTCAAGGCCTGCAATATCATGTACCAGCATGTGGGGAAGAGAGATACAGAGACCTAACATCACTTCCCAGAATCAACTCAAAGGGGCCAGTGCCTGTTTGGACACACAGCCAGATGGTCTGGAGGATATACATGTAAATCTATGCATTCAATCACAGCACACATTTTCTAAGTGGTGATTTTCAAAATTAGCTGGTTCCACATTGCAAACTCTTGTGCAGATGTTTGTGGCAGACAGATGAAGCAGCTGTTCACCCACAACACAGTCTCAGGAATATCTGACCCTTACTTTAGAGGCTAAACATCAACCTTGCAGCTGTTGATGTAGGTCAAAATAATAAAGACAGGTGTTCAACCTAGAAACAGTTGCCAAAAACACTACTTTTGTCCATTTCTATAAAATATCAGCATTTTAAAGTGAACTGTAGTCTTCAGCTACTCATGGCACTAAATATGTGGGAGATCTGAAAGAAACTGAAAATGGCTACATCTTCTTGGAGCTTAATTATTTTAGCATGAGGAGACATGACCTAACTCACATCTCCAGATCATCACCATCATTATCACCACCATCATCACCATCATCATCATCAACATCATCACCACTATCATTGTCATCATCAACACCATCACCACAATTGTTATCACCAACATCAACATCACCATCACCGTCAATCAACATCACTACCGCCATCATCAACCCCCTCCTCCTCATCCCCCTCCTCCTCAACCTCATAATATCCATCTTCATAATGAGTTCTAGCTGCTCCAGAACTATGCTAAGTGTTGAGAATAATGGTCAATGAGAGTGCTTGACCTCAGCAGAAGGACCAAGAAAATCCTCTCTGAAGTGGTGGCATTTAAGCCAAGGCTGACCTGTAAGAAGGAGTAATCATGGAGAGAAAAATGGAAAAGCAGACCCAGAGACAGAACAGACTAAGTGAAATCACTACATTAAGAGGAGCTCATTAAAACTGCATTTGTTAGAGGAGTCAGGTAAGAAGCAGCCAGATCCTTCAGGTTCCTGATGGCCATGGTGAATTCTGAGAGAACTGGAGAGCTGTCAAAAGATGTTAAGTGGAGATCCCCCATTTAAAAACAGCATTCTGGCTACAATATGGATAATACTTTGTCAGGAAGCAAGAATAATTATC
This sequence comes from Redunca redunca, assembly GCA_006410935.1. NCBI lineage: Eukaryota > Metazoa > Chordata > Mammalia > Artiodactyla > Bovidae > Redunca > Redunca redunca. Next base: position 564,708 of record SJYQ01000457.1, read on the forward strand.
AGAAAATAGAGAAGAAACTATTATCAATCAAAAAGGGATCATGGCATCTCTCAGTTCTTACCTCTATATAAGAGTGCCCAGGAGTTTCCCTGGTGGCTCAGTGATAAACAGTCTGCCTGCCAATGCAGGAGACAGTGGTTTGATCCCTGATCTGGGAAGATCCACACGCCAAGAAGCAACTAAGCCCGTGTGCCATAGCTATTGAGCCTGTGCTCTAGAGCCCGGGAGCCACAGCTATGGAGCCCACATACCAAAATCGCTTAAGCATGGTGCCCTAAAACTTGTGCTCCACCATAAGCGAAATCCCAGCAATGAGAAGCCCACACACTGCATCTAGAGAGTAGCCTTTACTTTCTGCAAGTAAAGAAAAGCCCTCACAGCAGTAAAGACCCAGCACAGCCAAAAATAAATAAATTATGTATAAAAAAGAATATTCAGACACAACTTGCTTTCTGCATTTCCAAAGGTATTGATGTGTCCCAGGTGTTTCTTGAAGATGACTTTAGTCATTCATTCATTCATTCAACTTTCCCTTTGTTGTGCACTGACTCCATGTAAGGCATTGGGGTTCATGGAGAGAAAGGACAACCCTAGCTTCCAAGGAGCCCTCTGGGAGAGGCAGGCAAATGAACTAAAATCAGATGGAGAGGGCAGTAAACAAGAGTTACGCTAAAAATGATGCCTAACCCGGGTATGGGCTTCCCTGGTGGTTCAGCTGGTAAAGAATCCACTTGCAGTGCAGGAGATCTGGGTTTGATCCCTGGGTTGGGAAGATACCCTGGAGAAGGGAAAGGGTCCCCACTTCAGTATTCTGGTCTGGAGAGTTCCATAGACTATAGTTTTTGGGGTCACAAAGAGTCGGACATGACTGAGCAACTTTCACTTTTTCACTTTCAACCCGGGTACAGCTCCAGAAAGATAGAATTCTAAGTGCATAGAATTAAAGAAAGAACAAAAACTAGCCAGAAGTCATTGACTGTTTTCTGTAAGTTGTTATTTAGGGGCTTAAGAGACTTGAAGACAAAGTTCCCAAACACTATTTTTATAAATTGTATCATCTTTTGGGATTTTAAAAAAGAGATATATTTTTATCTGTGTTCCGTAGAGTTTATTATATAATTGCCTACACATGTACTTGCTGGAGGTTCCTACATACTCTTTTAATCAGGCTTCATTTTTGTTTTTACTCAAATGCATTTTTCACTCCCCTGCAGTGCCTCCTTTTTCTTGTATTTAGCTCTGTCTTTTTAATACCTTTTATTAGTCAGACAACATGAGATTGAATTAGACAGAACCTCAACTCCAATGATTTAATGAAAGATGAAACATGATTGATTTATCCAGTGGATAATTTCAAACTATACCAGTTCCAGGTAACCCTGGATACAGAAATTAAAATGTGACCTGGACTAGTGATGTGGATGGAACTAGAGTCTGTCATACAGAATAAAGTAAGCCATAAAGAGAAAACCAGATACGGTATATTAACACATACGTGTGGAATCTAGAACAGTGGCGCAAATGAACCTCTTTGCAAGGCAGAAATAGAGATGCAGAGGTAGAGAAAGGACACGTGGGCACAGAAGAGGAAGGGGAAGGTGGGATGAATCTGGAAACTGGAATTGACATTTATACACTACCGTGTGTAAAGCAGATAACCAACAGGAGCTGCTCTATAGTACAGAGAGCTCAACTCTGTGCTATGTGATAACTTAGAGGGGTAGGATGGTGGGTGGGAGGGGAGCTCAATAGAGAGGAGATATATGTATACATATAGTTGATTCACTTTGTTGTGTATAGCAGAAGCTAACACAACACTGTAAAGCAATTATACTCCCCCCAAAATAAAATGTCCTGGAGGCTTTTTCTCTCCCACTCCCTCACTTTAGTCACTTTTTTACCTCCTACTATTGTGACCTTTCCATATAGAGACAAGTTAGCCACAGCAATCCCAAGAAAACAGCCTAGCAGTGTGTCAAACACAAGAGAAAGTAATATTTCCTTTCCCAGTGGCTTGGACCAAAGTCCAGAACCAAGCTCCATATGGTGATATCTTGGTTGAAGAATTCTTGATAGCCTAGAATATGACCTATGTTGTCTGGTCAATTGACAGACATATGTGCATCTCTGGTAGAGGACGAGTTTGGGCGGCATCATCTCCAAAAAGAGCAAGTGGGCTAACAGTGCAGGTTCTGCAGGAGAGCACTGCAGTTTCCCCACCAGAACAGGCAGTGACACAGACAGCATCTGCTACCCTTCTCCCAGTACACAGTTGCTCACTCTGGTCACCCATCTTTGCTAGCCTGGTTCTCATCAACCTTTTCCTCCAGTGACAGGGATCAAAAGGCTCTGTTCATGGACATCACCTGCATCTGTTATGCCTAGAACCCATCTTGCTGGGCATTGATTCCTCATTTGATTTTTCTCACCAGGATTTTATCTTGAACCTAAAATCTGTAGACTTAGGGGTTTTGGCTTGAAATTATATGTGTGTGTGTGTGTGTGTGTGTGTGTGTTAATCCCAAACTGCTAATTTATCACTTCCCTAATATTTCACCTTTGGTAACCTTAAGTTAGATTTTGAGATCTATAATTCTGTTTTTGCTTTGTAAATAAGTTCATTTGTATCAGCTTTAAATTAGTTTCTACATATAAATGATATCATACAGTATTTGTCATTGTCTGACTTACTTCACTTAGAATGGTACTCCCTAGATCTATCCATGTTGCTGCAAGTGACATTATTTTGTTCTTTTCTATGGCTGAGTAATATTCCATTGTGTATATATACCACATATTCATTACCTGTTGTTCTGTTGATGGATATGTAGGTCACTTCTGTATCCTGGCTATTGTAAATAGTGCTGCAATTATCACTGAGGTGCATTTATCTTTTCAGTTATGATTTTCCCTAGATATATGCCCAGGAGTAGGATTACTGGATCATATGGTAGTTCAATATTTAGTTTTTTAAGGATCATCCTTATTGTTCTCTGGGGCTTCCCTTGTGGCTCCACCAGTAAAGAATGTGCCCTCAATGCAGAAGACCTAGGTTCTGCCCTGGGGACAGATTGGGAAGGTTGGGAAGGTTGGGAAGATCCTCTGGAGAAGGGAAAGGCTACTCACTCCAGTATTCTGGCCTGGAGAATTCCATGGGGTCCCAAAGAGTTGGACATGACTGAGTGACTTTCTTTTTCACTTTCACACTGTTCTCCATAATGGCTGCACCAATTTACATTCCCAGCAACACTGTAGGAGGGTTCCCTTTTCTCCACACCCTCTCCAGCATTTATTGTTTGTAGATGCTTTTCTTAGCTTCATAAGTACTTCACTGTTTCCCATTGGTCTGAGAGCTTTAGTAGTATTTTTCTCTGAAAACTGGGAACTGATGAAAAGCGCAGGGTATCTAGGCCTACTGAATCAGAACCTGCAGTATACAACAAGGCTGCTAGGTGACTTTTAAGCACTTTACAGTTGGATAAACACTGTTTTGAAATTTTTAGTCTCAAGTATGCTGGGCTTCAGGACATAAGATGTTCAAGACTCTACATTTGCCCAAAGTGTTAATGGAGCAGAAATATTTAACAAGTTCTCTACACAACAAGTTAAGTTTCAAGGGAGAAACACTGGGCCTACATGAATACCCTCTCCCTACATGAAAACTCTCCCTTCGTTGCCAATATTGGAAGACTTCAGAAAGGAAATTTATATTTTCTCACAAATAGGTAGATGTAAGATTAATGACCCCATAAGCCTAACAGTCAGTCTTGGACACTTACACACAGTCTGACTCCTCTCCAATCCTTTCCCCAGCCTCTGCCCAAGTTTCTAAAATTATCTTTTATTACCTGCTCAGCTGGTGGGCTGGAGTATTCTGTTTCCATTTCCCTTGACATGGAGAGCAAATCCCAAAGCTGCTAACTAAAATCAAACCAGATGTGCAAAGAATTTTATTGGTTATTTTATGTAACAACTTGAATTATCAGAAGGCTTAAAGTAAATTCATGAAAAATTAAAAGCATGGGAGATTTAAGCCAGAAACTATTTAAACAGGCTTAAAAGGTTACCACAGGAAAAGAACAGGATCAGTGTGTTTGAGTGTAAAAATAAGAAGTTAAGCTGAATCAGGGGGAGAAACCCTGCCTCTTGACCTATAGATTTATCTCTTGAATGAAGTTTCAGCTTCTTTTTTTCCTCTTTGGGGAATTAAAGATGAACTAATATATAAATATAAAAGCACTGAATTGGCAAACTTCCTGCATAGTGTGCTGAAAAAAAATCATTTTGTAGAGTTATATAATTTGAAAACAGAGACTGTGAAGTGGGGAAAAAGCCCATGTCTATGGATGAGATTTAGTTGGCTTCAAATCCTATGAACCATGCACTCAGGCAAATACTTCAACTCTCAGAGTTGGACTCCTTATCTATAAAATAAAAATAGTAATAAAACACATAAGGAGATTAAATGAGATTATTGACTTATAGAGCTCAGCATATATTACAGATATTCAGTAAAGGGGAACTAGTGAATGAGGTTGAAAAGTTGATAGAGAAGTTACAACAGGAGGCAGACAAGAGTGTGATGCTGGGAAACAATTGTCAATCCACTTGAAAGAAAATCATTTCTATTTTCATGTTTGAGACTCACAGGCAACCTTTGAAGTAGGGAAGATAGACATTGGTTCAAGTTATTAGGTGGGTTGGAACACAAGGAATGATGACTTAGGCATCACTAACTCTGACGTGGCAGAGTGAGTGTTGGACCTCAGCTTCCAGATGTTGATGATAGTCCAGGGACCTTAACCATAGCTGTCCCTTCCTCAGATTTCAGCTATTCTGCATCTTCATCCACAAAGACTATGTCCTGTGGCCCCTTCTCCTTGCCAACCATGCTTCCCACCAAGACAGTTGAGAGATGGAAGGAAAAAGGTACTCCACATGAAATCGACAGAAGGCTGGCTCCACAAGACAGGCGTTCTTTTCTATTCCACAGATTTATCCCAAGTTCCTGAAACAGTGTCTCCCAAATAGTAGAACTTGGGTATACTTCTTGAGATAATCTCTAAGCACACATTACAAAAGAAAGGTGGGTAGCCTACACAGTCAGCTTGCTCTAGGTATTAATGCAAGCATATGTGGTCTATAATTTAAGATCCTTAAGTTACATTCCAGCAAAGGTGTGTGTGTATGATTGTGTATCCATGTTTTGGTGGGTGGAGAAGAGAGGTAGAAGGTGCCAAGTGATAAAGAAAACTTGCAAATATATGGAACCTCTTACTTAGAAGGTTGGTAAACTCTTTCCCTTTATCTTTATGTCCCTTCAGAAGAAAAGGTCAAGATTGGCTACAATCATAACTTCCTATTATCATTTAATTCCCTTCCTCCTTGGCCCCCTTTACTGTCCTTAATCCCCTCCCGTAATGAGCCCTTGGAGTCAGTAAAAAAAGAAAACAGGCCTCATCAATTTCCCTAATGACTCTTTCAAAAAGCCTTTTTTTAGTCTTTTATTTTTAGATCTTTTCAAACAATGTCCCTATTAGAGGAGTCTCAAAGTTCCCATGGGATTTATGGAAACTTTCATTAAGAAAAATAGGCGATGATTTCAAGGACAATGTCACATATCATTAAAAGAGCTATTTTTTAAGTTATGGATAAGTAGACAAAGTTTCATCAAGCAGTTAACCAGATTCACAGTGGGAGTTTGTGGTTGGCAGGAGCAAGACTGAGACAGGCTTACAGTTGGAATCTGATACTTAACAGACCTCAGCCCTTATGCAGGTGCTTAAGTGCTCTGCGGATGAACCACCTCACTGACAGTTTCTTTGCTGTTTTTCAAAATGTTGGATTACAATGACAGAATCTATAAATGAAACTCAGTGTCTGTCCCTAGTCATTTGAAAGGCATCCAGCAACCACTGAGTTTCTTCACTTTGATAATCACTGAGAACTTCAGGCCTTATTATTCCACTTCTTAGAGCCTCTTCAGATGGGCTTTCTTCTTTTCTTATTTCTTAGACTATTATTATAAACTGTCATCACTTTTATTTATTTTTAATTGGAGGATAATTGCTTTACAATAGTGTGGTAGTTTCTGTCATACATCAACATAAATTAGCCAGAGGCATACATATATCCCCTGTATCTTGAGACTCCGTCCCACTTCTCACCCCATCACTCCCCTCTAGGTAGTCACAGAGCACCAAGTTTGAGCTTTTGTCATCATATAGCAAATTCCCACTGGCTATCTATTTTACATATGGACACAGTGGGGCGAGGAGAGGGTGAGAAGAATAGAAAGAATAGCATTGAAACACATATATTACCATATGTCATTGTTATTTGCTGCTTGTATTAATCAGCTCAGTCAACCATTAACAAAATCCCAAAGACTGAGTATCTTAAACAACAAAAATTTAATTCCCACAGTTCAAGTCTGAAAGTCCAAGATGAAGCAATCAGCCAATTCAGTTCCCAGTGAGGACCCTCCAGTGAGGACATGTTCACATTGTCTTTCTTTATTGTATTCTTGCAAAGAGATGTATCTCTTTCTTCCTCTTGTTATAGGTCCATCAATCCTGTTATACCGAGACCCTATGCTTGTGACTTTATTTAACATTAATTACTTCTTAAAAGCCCTATTTCTAAATACAGTAACACTGGGGCTTCTATATATGAATTTAGGGGGACAGCAGGTAAACCACAGCACTAGTCAACTCTTAAAACAGTCTTCAGACTTTCTAATTTTCTAATATTCCCACTGGAAGCAGTAAACCATTTGTACAAGTATTCATTCAATAAAACTACTGTATGTTATTATCTTACTATATGTTGGGCTCTATCCTAGGATCTGGGACTATCCTAACTAATAAGACTGGATTTCTACCCTTAGGGAATATAATATGGAGAAACAAATACTTAAAAATTAAGGGCAGGAGAATATTAGTGATGTGATCACAGGAATGGTTTTGTTAATGCAAATTCCCAATGCACAGTAAGGCCAAACAAACCCAAAATGTCACAGTTTGGAGCAGAGAAATGTAGGCTTATTTTGGGGCCAAGCAAGGATAATGGTTGGCTCCTTCTTAAAACCCTGAATTCCCTGATGATTTTTGAGGAAAAGCTTTTGTAGGCAGCATTTGGGGTGAAGGCTGCAGCAAGTGTGGCTTTCTTCTGATTCGGTGGTGGTGAGATAAGAGGATGTGCTCCAGGAATCTCTTGCTCAGCCTGAGGTTACCCTCCTGTACTTGGGCAGGGGCCTTAGTTCCTGAGAAAAGAGCTCAAAGATACTGTTGTGTGTATCCCTTGAGGAGGAACCAGGGCCCTGACCGAGGGCTGCGCTATTGTTTCTTGGCTCTCCTCGCTTGGCTCTACAACCCCTCCATTCCCTAATTAGCAACTGTTTGAACCTACTCTTAGCAACTTAGGAAGATCAAGCAGGCTGAATGAAATCTATTTCCTACAAATACGAAAAGGGAGATCCAGAGAGTATCCAGAAAGTCCCCACAGGGTCCTGCTCAGTTTCTGTTTCATTGTATTAAGGCTAGAAAGAAGGGAATTCTCATTTACGGCTGTAAGTGAAGGCCTGGAGAGTCTGGAAATGTTAACAGAAAGGGATGTGGAGTAAAAGGAAGCAAGAAACAATCTGCAGACAACTCTGAGGATCTAGAAGCTGGATTGGAAATAGGATGATGAGTGACTCAGTGAGCCATAAATCCAGCATTTCTGATAGACACTGGTTTATAGGAGATCTTATATGTCTTGATGAAGAGCAACTTCTTTGTCCTGAAGGGATTAAGTCTATTTTAACAATAAAGTACAATGCTTGAAATATGAATTGAGTTGGAGAAATGTGGGGTTGGGGCAACAGTAGGTTTTGCAATTGAGTAAGAATTTAGCATTATAATTTTCAGTGATCATTCTTTTCATCAGGGAACTATTGAATGAATAAGGGCTCTGAACAGGCTGGAAATTACAGTGTATCCACTTGCAGAACAGTCCTCATTGTTTCTCAATTAACCCTGTGCCATCATCAATATTTAAGAGTCGCTCAGGCTTGCAAATTCAATTTATACCAAAATAGTCTATGAGGTAACTATTCTCAGTTGTTATATGATTAGTCACCAGTCAGGTGTGGTTGGAAAAAATTATTATAACTTACTTTTAGGAATCAAATCATTAAATATATTTGTAACAGAAGAGACAAAATTTCTAGATTCTCCCTTACCATAATAGGAACTTGTTCACGATGATCATCCCTAATTTCAGTATTACTGGAATTCCGGAGACATAGTCAACCTCATACATTGGCAATAGGCCATACTAAAGGTCAGAAGCCTGCTCAAGAAAGATGTGAACAGCAGCCAACAGAAAGCCAAGCTTCAAGGACACTTTTTGTTGATGGAATTGCCTAGAAATCCAAAACTTAGCTTCTGCTCTCCATATGTCTTTCTTTCTCTGTTTCAATAGATGCTTTTTTTTTTCCTATAACTCTTTATTTACTTGTTTTTTTTACTGAAGTATTGCTGATTTACAATGTTGTGCCAATCTCTGTTATACAGCAGTGACTCAGATATACATAGATACATTCTTTTCTAATATTCTTTTCCATTATGGTTCATCCCAGGATATTGGACATAGTTCCCTGTGCTATACAGTACTGTTGTAGGAAGAGGGGACCCATAACAGGGCCCAAGAGTGGGCTCTGTCTAACAATCAGAAATGAATTGTCTTCAGAGACAATGTGCTGACAAAGCAAAAGATTTTACTGGGAAGGGGTGCCCAAGTGGAGAGCAGGAGGGTAAGGGAACCGAGGAGAACTGCTCTGCCATGTGGCTTTCAATCTAGGGTTTTATGATGATGGGATTAGTTTCCTGGTTATCTCTAGCCATCACTCTGATTCAGGACCTTTCCTGGTGGTGCATGCATTGTTCACCAAAAATGGATGCCAGTGAGAAGGACTCTGGGAGGTGGCAAGACATGTGGCATCCTCTTTTGACTATTCTTGAATACTTCTGGTTGGTGGTGGCTAGTCAGTTCTGTCCTAGAACTTCTTGTCCTCAAATAACACACAGATGGTTACTATGTTGCCTGGCCAGAGTGGGCGATTTCAGGCAGTCTGTTTCCCCTAATAGTAAATGGAAATAGTAAGAGGAAACTTGTCCTTTATTCATTCTACATGTAATAGTTTGAGGTTGGGTTAACCAACCACATTAATATACTTCATTTTTTCTCTTGCTTAAAAATGAAGAAAGCAACAAATAAAAATTTCTGTCTCTGTCTTCATACCCCTTCAACCTTTGGCACTTTTCAAGCACTTGGGTTTATGCTACCTTCTGAATTACCACATTCCTGCCCATGGAGCAAACTGGGGATACTCGATGCACCCAGGCAATTTATCCCTAAGATAATAGTCTGGAACCCAACAAAGCTACAGGGCTTTGTGGTTGTGGTTTGGGGTCGGAGGAAGAATACCAGAAATCTTAATCCAGACCTTTCCTGTTCTTCAGTCTGTTGTTAATGATTTGCCTGGGACCAGAATTTTACTTGCAGATGAATTTAATAGTTTTCTTTATTTTGTCATCTTCTGTCAATAGAGCTAAATCACAGACTTCAGCTGTTTTTCTTAATAGTAAAACACATACTGTATAAGTGAGGTTTGGGTGGCTCAGAGGTTAAAGCGTAAGCCTGCAACGCGGGAGACCCGGGTTCGATCCCTGGGTCGGGAAGATCCCCTGGAGAAGGAAATGGCAACCCACTCCAGTACTCTTGCCTGGAGAATCCCACGGAGGGAGGAGCCTGGTAGGCTGCAGTCCAAGGACACGACTGAGTGACTTCACTTCACTTCATACTGTATAATATTTCTTTTCCTTCAAATTAGCTTTTGATTATTGCCCCAGTTAATTTTTTCAGAAATAAGATGGATGAGTGATTTTTGGAAAAAGCCAAGATGCTGTATGTTTTCCAAGTGCTGGATTCACAGAGAACAATATAATGATGATACCTTGTTTCCTAAAGCTTTCAGATGTGCAGTTCTGGAGCTGGCAACATGCAATCTCTGGCTACTTCATCTGAACTACTTAAATGGAGAATTTCTGTCTGCATTCTATTACTTATTTTCATGTTTCACAGCCTGTAGTTTCCCAGTCTTTAGGGGCAAAGGAAGCATAGTTCAAGTTAGAAAGTGCCTTGCCAAGGCGCATAAGAAAAGCCATTTCTCCTTGATTTGCAGTGACTTGTTTGAATCTCCATAGTGGGTCCTAAGAGACCTATATTTTGTCTTTGGAAGCAGGCAGAACACAGAGTTGATTCATGGCTTTAGCTGAGGGGACACTTTGAGGCATCAATTGACTGAATTATTTTTATGTGAATAAAGATAGGGGCCTCCACTCCATCTTAGCCTGCTTTTCCCTGCCTGGAGCTCAGGATGCCTAATTTTGTTTTTTTAAATTAATAATTATTAATGATTTTTATCCTTCCATTTATAGAAGTAGTGCATGCTTTTTTTAATACAATACAATGCATATAAAGAAGGAAAAAAATGTCTTGTAACTGCATGATTATTTTAATGTTTTAAAGACCACACATGTATTTATTTATCTAACTATATGTTTATCCACCCATCTATCTGTTATCAAACTTGGATTTGGCTGCTCACTGCTCAAAAGCCAATAATTGAGAGGCAAATGTCAGTGGAAGGGAAAGGTGCTTTAATCAAAAAAGCTGACAAATGGGAAGAGGGTGGACTCAGGTCTGAGACCAACTCCCAAGATTATGCGCTGCCATGACTGCTATTAAAGGGAAAAGCGGGGAAGAATCTCAATGAATCATCGAGGCAGGAGGTTGAGTCCTGCATTCTTCTCCACAGAGTGCAGACTCTCTGACTCTCTCTTCAGATGTTTTCTTGCCCATGTGAACTGCCTGCAGGATTGCTAAAGGAGCTGTTGGAGATAGAGAACTAGTCATTCTTTAAACAGTTAATTCTTTATTTCTACTTCTTTTTATCCAGGGAAAAAATCTACAGGTTAGGCAAAGCATGAAGTGCATTCAAAAAAGGACAGGAATTAGGTTAAATTGTCTAGAGATCTCATTCTTATATCTAGGTTCTTTCAAGGTCAGAGGGGAACAGAAATGGGAAAACAAGAAAGGGGCAAAAGAGCAGCTGTCAATCTGTCCGTCCATTCATGGACGTCCATTCCCATTTTAGGAATGTATTTCAGACAGTGTATTTTATATTATAAAATTTTCCCCATCACATTATTAAAACATATTATCAAAAATAGTTTTTTATGTCAGTGCTAACATTTTACTTTGAAAATATTGAAAAGAAATTAGGGATAGGTATTGGAACGAGTATACAGTATATGTGTATGTGTATGTGTGTAAAGGGTAACCATCATGGATGCAACAAGCAAATAGGCCTTTTGGTCATTTGGTTTGTTTGGCATTCTGTTTTGCCTGGGCTTACCTTCCTCCAATTAGAGAAGTTAATTATGTGGAATATATAATTTTGAGGTTGAAAGTGAGCTCAAAGACCATCTGGCCATGTGGATTTCAAATCTCAAGGATTCTAAGAAGTTGCATCAGGGGTTGCCTAGGGCAACAGGGCTTCACTGCCTATTGCCAGAGCTGCTCCACTTCTGTGTTGTATAAAGTGTTTGACAGGATGATGATGATGATGATGATGATGATGTGTGTGTATGTTTGTGTGTTAAAGTTTCCACCACTCTAAACCATATTTGGGAAACAATTGATTTTATTCAACTTCTTACTCAAAGTGACTGTTCCTGCAACAGGCTTGTGGGTTGCGTTATAGATGTTACTTTAACTCCTTGATGATTTTCAGCTATGCAAGCAAGGGCAGAAGCCCTCCCTCCAAGGTGGTGGCTCAAATGGTTCTAGCAAATCCACCACCTCATACCAGCAAATAATACTTTAGAAATCCTGGAGTATATTCCTTTGTGGGTCGAATACACAGTCAGTTCAGTCGTGCTGTTGTGTCCAACTCTTTGCAACTCCATGAAGTACAGCACACCAGTCCTCCCAGTCCATCACCAACTCCCGGAGTCCACCCAAAACCATGTCCATTGAGTCAGTGATGCCATCCAACCATCTCATCCTCTGTCGTCCCCTTCTCCTCCTGCACTCAATCTTTCCCAGCATCAGGGTCTTTTCAAATGAGTCAGCTCTAAGTATTGGAGTTTCAGCTTCAACATCAGTCCTTCCAATGAACACCCAGGACTGATCAATCTCCTTTAGGATGGACTGCTTGGATCTCCTTGCAGTCCAAGGGACTCTCAAGAGTCTTCTCCAGCACCACAGTTCAAAAGCATCAATTCTTCGATGCTCAGCTTTCTTCATAGTCCAACTCTCACATCCATACATGACCACTGGAAAAACCATAGCATTGACTAGATGGACTTTGGTGACAAAATAATGTCTCTGCTTTTCAATACACTGTCTAGGTTGGTCGTAACTTTCCTTCCAAGGAGAAAGCATCTTTTAATTTCATGGCTGCAGTCACCATCTGCAGTGATTTTGGAGCCCAGAAAAATAAATTCAGCCACTTTTTCCACTGTTTCCCCATCTATTCGCCATGAAGTGATGGGACTGGATGCCATGATCTTAGTTTTCTGAATGTTGACCTTCAAGCCAACTTTTTCACTCTCCTTTTTCACTTTCATCAAGAGGCTGTTTCATTCTTCTTCATTTTCTGACATACAGCAGGAGAAGAATTTTGCAAGGAGCTTCTAAGAAAGACAAGGATCCCATCACTTCATGGCACATAGATGGGGAAACAGTGGCAAACTTTATTTTGGGGGGCTCCAAGATCACTGCAGATAGTGATTGAAGTTGTGAACTTAAAAGATGCTTGCTCCTTGGAAGGAAAGTTATGAACAACCTAGACAGCATACTAAAATGCAGAGACATTACTTTGCCCACAAAGGTCCATCTAGTCAAGGCTATGGTTTTTCCAGTAGCCATGTATGGATGTGAGAGTTGGATTATAAAGAAAGCTAATTGCCAAAGAATTGATGTTTTTGAACTGTGGTGTTGGGAAAGACTCTTGAGAGCCTGTTGGACAGCAAGAAGATCCAACCAGTCCATCCTAAAGTAAATCAGTCCTGGGTGTTCATTGGAAGGACTGATGTTGAAGCTGAAACTCCAATACTTTTGCCACCTGATGGGAAAAGCTGACTCATTTGAAAAGACCCTGATGCTGGGAAAGATTGAAGGCAGGAGGAGAAGGGGATGATGGGGGATGAGATGGTTGAATGGTATCACCAACTCAGTGGATGTGAGTTTGAGTAAACTCCAGGAGTTGGTGATGGACAGGGAGGCCTGGCATGCTGCAGTCCACGGAGTCACAAAGAATTGGACACGACTGAACTGACTGACTTCTGAGAAAGAATTTTGCTCATTCTTGAGGGAAAACAGTAAATAAATAGAAAACATGGACCCTCTTCCTACCTGCTATTGTGAGGCCTAGAACAGCTGCCATATGGTCCAATACCTACATGAAGATGGGCCATTTACAGAGGAAGACAGAGCTCAGAGAACCACAGAGATGTGGAAACAGATCCCCTACTGGATCTCACATACTCCTTGTCTTTTTCCACACCATCCTCAACTCACAGCTATTTTGTTACCAAAGGGTTACATCTACATGACTTGGGTTTTTTGCTATACCTCTGCTGATGTAAAATGTGATTCTCACTGGGCCTATAGACCAAACATTGCTGGGTGAGCTTAGTAACCTTTTGGGTGTTGCCAAAGAGAACTAGGCTGGAATCAGAGGACCCAAATATGATGTTAGGTGAAATTACATACCTATTTTTTCATCCATCAAAAGTTGTCTAATCCTTATATATCTCAGTGATCACACTAGCAAATTGGTGGTAACTACCTACATAATCCTTAAATCACAGGATTGTTACAATGTCCACGTTAAAGGATGAGATGTGTCATACAATATGTAAGTTGGCATTCTCATGGCTTTCATATCTAGAGCACACTAATAATAACTGCTATTCAGGGAGCCTACTGTATGTCAGTGTCTCCACTAAATATTTCACTTTCATACTCACAAATAAAACATATGAAGTCAGGAATAGGTCCTAAAACTCTTAAGAACAAATGTGTTTCAAACCCAGAATGTTCTGGGTTTTAAAAAGGTGACATGTCCTAGATAATATTTCATCCCCATCAGGATCCAGGCAGCATACCATATTCAAATCCATTAATGTTTCTGCTAAAGAATATATGACTATTTACATTGTATGTGTGTGATCTAAGTCACTTCAGTCATGTCAGACTCTTTGCAACTCTATGGACGATAGCCAGCCAGGATCCTCTGTCCATGAGATTCTTCAGGCAAGAATATTGGAGTGGGTTGCCTTGCACTTCTCCAGGGGATCTTCTTGACCCAGGGATCAAACCTGTATTTCTTAACTCTCCTATATTGGTAGGCAGGTTTCTTTACAAATTGTACCCAACTGTCCATGGGATTATCCAGGCAAGAGTAATGGGGTGGGCTACCATTTCCTTCTGCAGGGGATCTTATTGACCCAAGGATTGAACTCTGGTCTCCTGCACTGCAGGAAGATACTTTACTGTCTGAGTCACCATTAAATGACTTCAATTAAGACCTCATCCCATGATAGGGCAGATTTTGCCTTCAGAATAAATTCAGGTCAGATTTTAAAACCAAATTGAAAGTAAAAGTGAAAGTCACTCAGTCGTGTCTGACTCTGCGATCCCATGGACTATATACACCCTATGGAATTCTCCAGGCCAGAATACTGGAGTGGGTAGCTATTCCCTTCTCCAAGGGATCTTCCCAACCCAGGTATCGAACCCAGGTCTCCCACATTGCAGACAGATTCTTTACCAGCTGAGCCACAAGGGAAGCCTTGAAACAAAATTAGTTAATAATAATAATAATTATAATAACAGTAATAACCACAATAACAGCAATAATAATACTTTTCAGATCTTTTTGGAAATTAGAATTGTAGACTGTGTTGTATTTATCCTGTTTCATGGATAAAATAAAAACAGAAGTCCAGAAAAGTTAAGCACATTTCCTCATATCACACAGCTTAGTGGAGAAGTTGAGATTGAGTCCTATCTGTCAGTCTCTGGAGGACAGCTGTTAAGCACTCTGAAACCACTATTTACAAAGTCTGTCTAGACAGGCTCCCCTGTCTCCAATCTCACAGTTAATATAGTTATCTATATTATCTTTTTGAGACAAGTTTTGGAACCTCAAATTTTGTTAAGCAAATCTCAGCCATTAGTCTTTGGAGCAGAAGAATAAACAAATACATTTTTCTACTTTTTTGAAGCCATAATTTCTGGACATGTTCTTTGGTGTAAAGAAAAGTGATACACTTGTCAAGTCTAAGAGAGAAGACAGGCACAAATAAAAGTACAGTTCAATCAATAATAATGATTGAAATGAATGATTTAAAATTATATACACACTGTGCAATGAAGTGAATCAGCTGTATGTATGCATAAATCCCCTCCCTCCTGAGCCTCTCTCCCACTCCTCTATGTTATCACAGAAACTAAGATGACATTGTAAAACAATTATATTCCAATAAAAAAGTAATATTTGGAAAGTTCATGGAACATGTTAAGATGTTATTTCATCATTAAATATTTGTATTAATTAAAAATACACAGAGGCATATATAAATATATATGTATTCAAATTCATACACACATACATATATGAATCTTTAGAGGATATATATGTGTATGTGTGCACTGTATGTATTATTTACCAGAATCTGTATTAGAGATGTTAAACTGGTAGTGTGATAGATAGATAAACACAGACAACATTCACACTTTTTTTTAATTGCAAAATGTGTGATAAATTCTAGGGTAGAATACATGCAAAGCTTCATAGGAGAAATAAAATGGAAAACTTCCCTCGCATGTGCTTCCATGAAGATACAGCATTGCAGGAAGAAGAGCTGAAATATCTCTCGGGAAAGCAAAGAAGAGGAAAGGGGTTGTAGTCAGAGGAATCAGTGGACAAATGGACCCGTGCAGTATCCCTGGACCACAAAGCTGCAGAATGTGGCTGCTGATAGGGATGAGATGATGGAGGGAAGGAAACAGGGGCCAGGTCGTACAGAAAATACAATATTGTCATGTTATGATGTATATCTAACCCTTAAATTATGTTAAGCTAGAAATCACTATTAAAGTACATCTTCAGTTCAAACAATATATATTCATACCACCCATTTTTATAAAGCTCTGGGTTAAAAGTGTGAATTATCGAATCAGTAATTCCTCAAAGTATGGTTGAATCTGTCTTACATTTCAGGTACAGTGTATAGACTTGTGATTAAGAAATTATGAGATAATTGTATGACTTTATGAGCCACAGTTAGGCTTTCTCATTTTTAAAAAATGTCTCAAATTTTATTAAGTCTAACTGTTGCAGCTATTAAGAAACCAAGGGAAGAGTTTGGAAAACAACACTTAGAGTTTTACTTGACTGATTCAGATTATGTCTGAGAATAGAAAAGAAGATCTTTATAAAATCCTGAGGCAGAATTGTTTTTTTTTGGTAGTTTTCAGCTTATTTCAAGTTATTAGCTGACCACATAACCACTCTGTTTCCTAAGCCAGAAACCTAGAAGTTTCCTTCACTCCCATTTTCAACCAGTGTGCCATTTCTCTCTCAAATATATGTCCTTCCATTTCTCTCAAAGCTGCTGTGGCTCTATAATTACAGAACCCACTTGGCCTGGCTGTCCATAAACATTCATCTCCTCAAACTGCTTTCTTAGACCATCTCCTCTTTCAGAGGCGGAACTGATCAGTCATACTTGCATCTCCCAGAACAATTTTGGGCTGTTTTTTCACCATACGCTTTGAAAGCAAAGATGGTACTGCATTGACTTTTTCATAGTAGTTCTTTGCATTCAGTACAACCCCAACAGAGTAAATCATCAGCAACACTTGTTGAATGGGTGACAAGACAACTATAAATGTTTTTCTGCCCAGTCACTCTATTCCCTAATTTTTGTAAGTGGTTTTTCATAGTAATTAGCATGCTCATTAATACTTAAGGCCAAAGCAGATGGCAAGTCTCTGCTCTTAGGATTTTCAGGCTATTAATATGATAAATGGCAAAAAAATAAATGTATACAAACAAATCATTTCAACTTGACACCAAGAAAATGAAGAGGTCTCATAAGTTCCCTGTGAAATGTATCAAAGAGTTTCCTGTTTGGATTTAGCCTCCTGGCTACATGAAGAAGAGTTAAACTCCATACTGGGATAGTTCAAAATAGGTACCCAGGGACCTCCCTGGTGGTCCAGTGGTTAAGAATCCATCTTGCAATGCAGGGGAAGTGGGTTTGAGCCCTGGTCAAGGAACTAAGATTCCATATGCTACAGAGCAACAAAGCCCACCCACCACAACTACTGAGTCCGCTTGCTCTAGAGTCCATGTGCCACAACAGAAGATGCTGCACGCTGCAACTAAGACCTGTCACAGTCAGATAAGTATATAAAAAGATAAGTAACCAATCTCATACTTCAGTTTAAATTTGCATATACCTGACTCTTGTCTGTATTTTGGTAAGGTGTTTTTGTTTGGGCTATGTGTTTCTATTTGTGTGTATGTACGTTGACACAGACTTCTTTAAAAAAGAATACACAGTCATTTTCCTTCCTTCACTTTACTCATCTCACACCCATGTTTTTCTTCTCCTTTCCATATTCATTCTCTAAATTGACATTTCTCTCCTTCCCACTATTGACTTTTTGAGCCAGATTATCCCTTGCTGTATTTGGCCATCCTGTGCATGATAGGATATGTAGCAGCAGCATCTTTAACTACTAGATGCTGGTGGCATCTCTATCCCAAGCTCAGATAGCTGATACTGAGAATCTGATAGAAATTCTTTTATTAAAAAATTATATAACTTACAACTATATATTCAGTTCAGTTCAGTCACTGAGTCATGTCCAACTCTTTGCGACCCATGGACTGCAGCATGCCAGGCATCCCTGTACATCACCAGCTCCAGGACCTTACTTAAACTCATGTCCATCGAGTTGGTTATGCCATCCTACCATATCATCCTCTGTCATCCCCTTCTCCTCTCGCATTGAATCTTTCCCAGCATCAGGGTATTTCCCAGTGAGTCAGTTCTTCCCATCAGGTGGCAAAAGTATTGGAGTTTCAGCGTCAACGTTAATTCTTCCAAAGAATATTTAGGACTGATCTCCTTTAGGATGGACTGGTTGGATCTCCTTGTAGTCCAAGGGACTCTCAAGAGTCTTTTGAACACCACAGTTCAAAAGCATCAATTCTTCTGCGCTCAGCTTTCTTTATAGTCTAACTCTCTCATCTGTACATGACTACTGGAAAAACCATAGCCATGACTAGAAAGACCTTTGCTGGCAAAGTAATGTCTCTGCTTTGAATATGCTGTCTAGGAGTAGGAAGTGTCCGACTCTTTGCAACCCCACGGACTGTAGCCCATCCGGCTCCTCCACCCATAGGATTCTCCTGGTCATAACTTTTCCTCCAAGGAGCAAGTGTCTTTTAATTTCATGGCTACAGTCATCTTCTCCAGTAATTTTGAAGCCCCAAAAGATAAAGTCTCTTCCTGTTTCCACTGTTTCCCCATCTATTTGCCTTGAAGTGATGGGACCAGATGCTATGATCTTAGTTTTCTGAATGTTGAGTTTTAAGCCAACTTTTTCACTCTCCCCTTTCACTTTCATCAAGAGGCTCTTTAGTTCTTCTTTGCTTTTTGCCATAAGTGTGGTGTCATCTGCATATCTAAGGTTATTGATATTTCTCCTGGCAATCTTGATTCCAACTTGTGCTTCATCCAGACAGGCTTTTCACATGATGTACTCTGCATATAAGTTAAATATGGAGGGTGACAGTATACAGCCTTGATGTACTCCTTTCCTGTTTGGAAACAGTCTGTTATTCCATGTCCAGTTCTAACTGTTGCTTCCTGACATGCACACAGATTTCTTAGGAGTCAGGTCAGGTGGTCTAGTATTCCCATCTCTTTCAGAAATTTCCACAGTTTGTTGTGATCCACACAGTCAAAGGCTTTGGCATAGTCAATAAAGCAGAAGTAGATTTTTTTTCTGGAACGCTCTTGCTTTTTTGATGATCCAATGGATGTTGGCAATTTGATCTATGCTTCCTCTGCCTTTTTTAAATCCAGCTTGAACATCTGGAAGTTCATGGTTCACGTATTGTTGAAGCCTGGCTTGGAGAATTTTGAGTATTACTTTACTAGCATGTGAGATGAGTGCAATTGTGTGGCAGTTTGAGCATTCTTTGGCATTGCCTTTCTTTGGGATTGGAATGAAAATTGATATTTTCCTGTCCTGTGGCCACTGCTGAGTTTTCCTAATTTGCTGGCATATTGAATGCAGCACTTGCACAGCATCATCTTTTAGGATTTGAAATAGCTCAACTGGAATTCCATCGCCTTCACTGGCTTTGTTCATAGTGATGCTTCATAAGGCCCACTTGACTTCTCATTCTGGGATATATTAAAATCACACAAAAGTTGTTTTTTTTTTTAATTTTTATTTTTACTTTATCACACAAAGGATTTTTAATTTTCTTATTTTTAGAAAATAAAACCCTGTCATACCCTCTTCTCTGTTTCTCCCAGACCTGTAAGTAAGGCACCAACTTAATTTTTTTTATTGCCACACAGTCCTCCATGGTACAGAGGTATTTTTAGTAACACAGTCTTTTTAGCCATAAACACCTTTTATACATTCACTGTTTCTATTTAGGCCCAAACACACAATGCTGCAATAAGTACCTTTGTAGTTATACCCATCCATGCTGCCACTTTGATTCCTATGGTTTAACTTTCCTGGAGTGATCTTTCTATGATAAGTATGTTTATGTTTGATCAAAATGGATAGTGATAAGTTGATTTCCTAAGAAACTGAAATGATACACTTTTTCTCTAGCAGTGTTTGAAGACCCACACTTCTTCCTGCCTGCTCACCAATCAACACAGCTTCTCAAGGCTCTACTTTTTTTCCAATCTAACAGTTCTAAATTGTTGTCCTATTCTTACCATAATTTGTATTCCCCTGACTAGCAGGGAGATTGAAGAGTCAACTGGAAAAGTGTGACATCAGATAACTGCAGGGCCCCACATGTTCTTTGCAGGGCCCCAAAGAACATTCTAGGCTAGCTTTCCCTGAACCAAAAAAAAAAAGTCATATAGATTTAGATATTTTGCTCAGCATCATTAAGAGAAAAAAGGCTTACTCACAATCAAATTGTTCTTTGAGTGTATCTCATATTTGGTATTTGTGGGTATTTGTGTTTTGAGGGTGTGTGCCCACTAAACAGAAATTTGGAAATGTGTCCACTGGTGGAGAATACATTTCTGATGCCACATTAAGTATTTTCAGTTTTTAGGAATGTGCCATGATGGGAAATGAGATCAATTGCAAAGTGAGCGGCTGCTGGTTTTAGTGTAAGGGAAAATGAAATGTTCTGGGAGGGAGAGTGAAGTCGATGTATTTCGGAACCCAGATGAGCTGTCAGTCTCAAGCTCCTGTAGGGTCTTTAAAGCATCAGCAGCAATATAGCTCCACAGAGGATTGGCTGGAGAAACTAGGTTTATACTGTAGTGAGAGGATGGAGGGGAAATTCAGTGTTAGAAATAAAGGAAAAGATTGTACATATTTACCTTGCAATTTCATTATCAAACAAAACAGAAAAGAATGCTCATTTCACTTTGAATTTTTTTGAAAAGATTGTATTCATTACAAAAGAACACATGTTCATGAGAGAGCATTTGAAAAATAATTTTTAATAGACATTTAGCAGTGGTGGTCTGGAGATTGTACTTTCCAAAAAAGTTTGATTGGAAGTTGGTGAACATGTCTCCCAGCTTCTAAGATTGGGCTGATTATCAGTCTCAGTTTTTAGTATGACTTTCGAAGTATTCTGGATCTTTTAAAATCCAGAAGTTGGGGCAGATCATTTGGAATCTCCTGAATCTGAGGTTCTAAATTTAAACT
The DNA here is from genome assembly GCA_006410935.1 of Redunca redunca. NCBI lineage: Eukaryota > Metazoa > Chordata > Mammalia > Artiodactyla > Bovidae > Redunca > Redunca redunca. The sequence goes on from SJYQ01000457.1 coordinate 585,768, forward strand.
TAAAATTCTTATATTGTTTTTATATGCTATTTTTCTATTGATTTATTTCTCAAAAGAAATTTGTAATGACAAAAAAACTCATTATATAAAAAACTTCTTATATAATAAATAAAAAACTTCTTACATAATAAACAGAAAACAGAATTTCCAGAGCTAGCCACATACGCATGTACAGGTTAATGATTACCTTTATGTCTAGCTCTGTCTGAAGCCAGGTAAGTAATTTACTAGGTAGTATTGGTCCATTTTAAGTTTGAGGGATTCCCATCTATAGTTACTCATTTGTTTAGTCCCTCAGTTGTGTCTGATTCTTTGCAACGCCATGGACTATAGTTCCTCTGTCCATAGGCTCTCCCCAGGCAAGAATACTGGAGTGGGTTGCCCTTTCCTCCTCTAACAATCTGTAGTTACTCGGGTAAACCTAATTTCAATACAGACAAATGCCAAGTAGGACAAGCAGGTGATGTAAAGGGGTAAAGAAGTAATTAAATGTTTCAATAACCTGTGTTAACACAAAGTTAATCATCATAATAGTAATAAAAATAAAAATTGAGACTACAAGTATCCCATGCCTCTAGGTCATCAAAGAGCCCCAGGCTGGGCTCCCTCTGTTCTTTAGTAACTTCCCACTAGCTATCTATTTTACACATGATAGTGTATATATGTCAATACTTTCTCAATTTATCCCACCCTCACATCTTCCCACTGTGGCCACAAGTCTTTTCTTTACTAGGTTCATCAATACCAATAAATGATTATTCAGTAGAACTGGTTTGACATTGGTTGAGAACTCTCAGATGAAAAGCTGACAGACACGGAATTTTATTTTTTTTAATTGGACTATTTTTGATTTACAATGTTGTGTTAGTTTCTGGTGTACAGCAAAGGGATTTTGTTATACATATACATATAAATATATTCTTTTTAATATTCTTTTCCATTATGGCTTATTACAAGATATTGGATATAGTTCTCTGTGCTTCATGGTAGACTTTGTTGTTTATCTATTTTATATACAGTAATTTATCTCCTGATTCCAAACTCCTAACTTATTTGGCTCCCACTCCCTTTCCCCTTTGGTAACAATCAGTTTGCTATGTCTGTGAGTGTTTCCACTTTGTAAATAAGTGTTATATTTTGTGTTATATTTTAGATTACACATATAATGATATCATATGATATTTGTCTTTCTCTGTCTGACTTCACTTAGTATGACAGTCTCTGGGTCCATCCATGTTGCCATAAATGGCACTTTTTCATTCTTTGTTATAGCTGAGTAATATTCTATTGCATATATGTGCCACTTCTTTATTCATTCTTAGCTATTGTAAATAGTGCTGCAAAGAACATTGGGGTGCAACTAACTTTTCAAAATATGGTTTTCTCTGGATGTGGGATGTGTGGATTTTCCCTGGAGTGGGATTGTTTGATCATACTGCAGTTCTATTTTCAGTTTTTTGAGGAACCTCCATACCTTAGTAGCTGCACAAATTTACATTTTCACCAACAGTGTAGGAGGGGACTTTTTTCTCAACACCTTCTCCGTCATTTATTATTTGAAGATTTTTTAATGATGACTGTTGTGATGTGATACCACATTGTAGTTTTGACTTGAATTTCTCTAATAATTAATGATATATAGCATATTTTCCTATGTCTGTTGGCCATCTGTATGTCTTCTTTGGAGAAATGTTTATTTAGGTCTTATGCCATTTCTTGGTTGGGTTGTTTGTGCTTTTTTTGTATTTGAGTTGAATGAGCTATTTGTATATTTTGGAAAATAAGCCCTTGTTTATCATATCATTTACAAATATTTTCTCTCAGTCTGAATGATGTGCTATTTTATTAACTGCTTTGCAACAACCTCCTTCTGTAGTTGGAATTTTCCATGTAATACAAGTCCATGGAGGAGGTGATCAGACAATAAAAGCACTACTTCCTCCTGAATCACCAAACCCTGCCTGGTAGAACTTTAGTCCCTTGCATCTTTATGCTGCCTCTCTAAAACCCCAGTCACTCAAAATTATTCTTCAGTAAACATTAATTGAGCATCTAATATGTGACTAACAGTGCATGGATGCTACAAGATATAAATATGAAAATGGATGTGACTATGTTTCTTCTGTGGCAGAGACCATGATTCTATAAACAAATGGTTCTGTAAGCCTGTGTATTATTATAGATGCACAAAGCATGAAGGAGAGTCACTATATCTGCCTAGATAAATCATGAACACCTTCCTAGGGGTGGCACTTGGTGTGGGCACTGAAGTCCTCATTAAAGTCAGGAATTTACAAAACAGGCATCTCAGTTCCTTAATTCTTAGCACCTCTAGCTCCATGACTTTAACCTAAGGCTATAAAGAAGTCCCAGAACAGAACTACATAGACTCAGGACAGTACCTAACCTTATCAATCTTATAAGCAACTGTGAACAAGGTCTTTCCACAAATGTAAGAGACTTTGGTGTCCCGTGAACCATGCCATTCAGCAACATATCTCCGACATCAATTAAGCTGTCCAAGGGGATCAGGAAGAGCAAAGAGTGGGAGGCAGAATTTCCACCCACAGAAGAATGTGGTACCTGTGGGACTAGACCCTGTGAAAAAGATGCACCCAGTCCTAGGTGGAGACTGGAGCATCTCCACCAAGAATGTTGTGTGTAGAAATAACACAATATTCACTACACCCTTAGGTCACAAGCAAAGGACAAGCTAAATCAGGTACTCCAACCCCTGCCTTGCCGTTGAGATTTAACTGGACAAAGTTTGTAAAGGCAGTGATGATAGTTTAGACAGAAAAGCATTACCTCATCCGTTCACTGGCTCCTTTGAAATTCTGCTTTCTATTGCTCACGTTGAACATCAAAATAAGGGAGAAAATTCATGTGGGTGTTTAGAGAGACAGAGAAAAGAGAGATTTGATGTAAGTTATAGGAGCAGAGAGGGAAGGAGAAAACATCTGTGTTAGGATCTGGAAGTCCATTTGGGGAAATGTAGAGTCTGGGAAGAAAAAAAAGAGAGCTGTAAATGGATATATTCATTGACATTCATTAAACTTTTTGCCTTTTATTTTTTTAATTGCTCATCTGATATGTATTAAGCATTAAGATGGATATTGAGAATGCAGGGTGAGCAAAACCAGCCAGTCCTGATTCCATGTAGCTCTTAGTTTCCTGAGAAACATGTAATTCATTATAAGCTCTTGTATTCTGGAAGCAATTCTGCTTTACTTTGTAGAACTGAGCTCACTTCCTGGGTAGCCTGGGACTCCAGAGACAGAGTGAATGGGAGACTGTGTGGGTGTCAGTTATGGGAGACAGGGCCCTAGGAATTGAATTTCTAGGCTTGGTGTATATGTCAGTTCCAAATGGAGCCTCCTCCCATAGGAAGAGATGAAACAAAGTCAGAGAAAATGAAACTGGAATAAAGGGGGCAAAAGGAGTGAGCATATCTGTGATAGACGGAAGACGAGACCTGGAGCACATTCATGACAGTTCATTGGATCTGTGAGGTTTGTTGGTCTGGGTAAAAGAGGAGCCAGTTTAGATAAATATTAACCACCAGGGATTGGAGAGTGCATGAGTTACTTGCTTTAAGGAATCTATGGTTTGATAAGTGGGACAGTCCTATAAACTGACAACCTTAAAAGAATGTGTTGCATGTGATAAATGAGAGAGCCTACAAGATTGATCATGAACCAGTTAGAGGGGAAGGAAAGAGGACTTCCTGGAGGAGACTTCAATGGAGAGAAATGTGAACTGAGCTTTTCACAATGGAAAGGTGCCATTTCATAAAAACTAGTTTCAGTGAAATTCAAGGTGCTTGTAGTTCTATGACTTTGAAAGTTCCTAAAGAGATCCTAGAGAAATCCTTCAAGTGGGGAAAAACATAAGCTTGCAGTGTATGAAATACACTTTCATTACAGCTCCAAGTAGGATAGTTGGGAAATGAATGAAAATAGTAACAAAACCATTCATTCAGTAACAGGGTTTCCAGGAGCAGATGTTAAGAAATTGAACCAGTATCATGATTACCAATATGGAATGGAAGAAGGAAGATTCTTCACCATCTGAGGCACCAGGGAAGCCCACAGTAGTATACACATTCTGCCAATACATATCCCTGGTGGCTCAGATGGTGAAGAATCTTCCTTCAATGTTGGAGACCTGGGATCAATCCCTGGGTAGGAAAGCTCCCCTGGAGCAGGAAATGGCTATCTACTTCAGTATTCTTGCCTGGAAAATTCCATGGACAGAGGAGGCTGGCGGGCTTTAGTCCATGGGGTCTCAAAGAGTCAGATAAGACTGAGTGACTAACACACATATATAACTGAATCACTTTACTGTACACCAGTAAAGCTAACATTACCTATTAAATCAACTACACTTCAATAATAACAAGAAAGATGATTTCTCCTGCTTGGGCCTCATATCTCCATAAAGAAAATGAGATGAGACCATTTGCAATCTTCATGCCCACCTGAATGTTTTATATTCTAAAATTTTCACATAGAGAAAATAAGGAGAAAGTTTCAAAACTAAGAATCTGGCTGCCTTAACTCAAATTTATTTAGAGAAGTAGAAGACACTGGGACTGTAAACCTCCCCGAGCGGGTGAATAGTCCTGGCTCGGCCTCTTGCCCCACCCCACTCCCTGGGGGTGGGACAGCTTAGGGTTTTGTACAGGAGAAAGACCATCAGCTACACCAGCCAGAGCCTTAAGATCCACCAGCATTTATAACAGGCAATATTTATAATAAGCAAGTGTTTATAACAAGAATATGAGAGAAAAGTTTGAAGAGCCATAGGAAGAAACTCTATCTCTAGATCAGGTGAGAATAAACATTTTCTTGGAAAAAAATACTGTTGAAACTGTTCTGAAGATGGGCATGACTTGGTCCTTTGGATATGGTAGATATAGAGGACCTTCCCAATGGATCCTGAGCCAGGTCAGATATGGAGTGTGTAGGGGTTCCATGGAGATGGAAATGGAAGCCCACTCCAGTGTTCTTGCCTGAAGAATCCCAGGGACAGGGGAGTCTGGTGGGTTGCCATCTATGGGGTCTCATAGAGTCAGACACGACTGAAGCAACTTAGCAGCAGCAGCAGCAGCAGCAACAGGGGTTCCATGAATGAATATGATGCTATTCACAAAAAACTGATGATCCTATCTGTCTGAGACTTGGGATGCATGTGGAGGGACAGAATTAGATGGGGCTACAGAGTAAAGGAAGAGGACTAGCATCATGAATGCTTTATATTTATTCAGTTTCAAACATGCCACGACTTTGAGAGATAAAATCCACATGCATTTTATGGTGAAGATGATTTTTGGAGTGTTGAAAATCATGCCCAAAGAGGCTCAGCTAGAATATGGTAGAACTCTAAGTCTAACCTGAATGATCAGAAGTGTTCTTGCACTTTCTTCAGTAATAAGTCACGATAGATCTTTGACAATTTTTAAGTAGGAGTGTCATGTTACTAAAGTTGTAGGTGAAGATAAATCCTGTAGAAGTTCATTGACCAGGGTGGAGAAGAGAAAGAGAAAAAGAGAGAAACCAGTGGGAAGAATGATACAATCATACAAGGACATTTCAACAACACAAGAGAAAACTCTACACATGGACATCTCCAGGTTGTCAATACTGAAATCAGACTGATTATATTCTTTGCAGCCAGAGATGGAAAAGCTCTATACAGTCAACAAAATCAAGACCGGGAGGTGACTGTGGCTCTAATCATGAACTCCATACTGCTGAATTCAGACTTAAATTTAAGAAAGTAGGGGAAACCATTCAGGTATGACCTTAATCAAATCCTTATGATTATACAGTGGAAGTGACAAATAGATTCAAGGGATTAGATCTGATAGGGAGACCACCTGAAGAACTATGAACAGAGGTTCATGAGACTGTACAAGAGGCAGGGGTCAAGATAATCCTCAAGAAAAAGAAATACAAAATGCAAAATGGTTGTCTGAGGAGGCCATACAAATAGTTGTGAAAAGAAGAGAAGTGAAAGGCAAAGGAGAAAAGGAAAGACATACTCATTTGAATGCAGAGCTCCAAAGAATAGCAAGGAGAGATAAGAAAGACTTCTGTTTTGATCAATGCAAAGAAATAAAGGAAAACAAAAGAATGGGAAAGACTAGAGATTGCTTCAAGAAAATTAGAGATACCAAGGGAAATTTTCATGCAAAGATGGGCACAATAAAGGACAGAAATGGTATGAACCTAACAGAAGCAGAAATATTAAGAAGAGGTGACAGGAATACACAGAAGAACTATACAAAAAAGATCCTCATGACCTAGATAATCACTATAATGTGATCATTCACCTAGAGCCAGACATCCTGGAATGTGAAGTCAAGTGGATCTTAGGAAGCATCACTATGAACAAAGCTAGTAGAGGTGATGGAATTCCAGTTGAGCTATTTCAAATCCTAAAAGATGATGCTGTGAAAGTGCCACACTCAATATGCCAGCAAATATGAAAAACACAGCAGTGGCCACAGAATAGGAAAAGGTTAGTTTTCATTCCAATTCCGAAGAAAGGTAATGCCAAAGAATGCTCAAACTACCACACAATTGTACTCATCTCACATGCTAGCAAAAAAAATGCTCAAAATTCTCCAAGCCAAGCTTGAACAGTACATGAACCGTGAACTTCCAGACGTTCAAGCTGGATTTAGAAAAGGCCAAGGAAGCAGAGATCAAATTGCCAACATCTGCTGAATCATCAAAAAAGCAAGAAAGTTCCAGAAAAACATCTATTTCTGCTTTACTGACTACACCAAAACATTTAACTGCATGGATCACAACAAACTGTGGAGAATTCTTACAGAGATGGGAATAGCAGACCACTAGACCTGTCTCTTGAGAAATCTGTATGCAGGTCAGGAAGCAACAGTTAGAACTGGACATGGAACAACAGACTGTTTCCAAATAGGGAAAGCAGTATGTTAAGGTTGTATATTGTCACCCTGCTTATTTAACTTATATGCAGAGTATATCATGAGAAACGCCAGTCTGGATGAAGCACAAGCTAGAAACAAGATTGCCAGGAGAAATATCAATAACCTCAGATATGCAGATGACACCACCCTTATGGCAGAAAGCAAAGAAAAATGAAAGAGCCTCTTGATGAAAGTGAAAGATGAGAGTGAAAAAAGTTGGGTTAAAACTCAACATTCAGAAAACTAAGATCATGGCATCATTGCCCCATCACTTCATGGCAATTAGATGGGTAATCAATGGAAACAGTGACAGACTATTTTTGGGGGCTCCAAACCCAGTGCAGATGGTGAGTGCAGCAAAGAAATTAAAAGCTGCTTGCTCCTGGAAGAAAAGTTATGACCAACCTAGACAGCATATTAAAAAGCAGAGACATTACTTTGGCAACAAAGGTCCATCTAGTCAAGGCTATGGTTTTTCCAGTGGTGATGTATGGATGTGAGAGTTGGACTATAAAGAAAGCTGAGCACCAAAGAATTCAAGTTTTTGAACTGTGGTGTTGGAAAGACTCTTGAGAGTCTCTTGGACTGCAAGGAGATCCAACCAGTCCATCCTAAAGGAAAACAGTCTTGAATATTCATTGGAAGGACTGATGCTGAAGCCCAAACTCCAATACTTTGGCCACCTGATGGGAAGAACTGACTCCTTTGAAAAGGCCCTGATGCTGGGAAGGATTGAAGGAGGGAGGAGAAGGGGATTGCAGAGGATGAGATGCCTGGTTACGTTGCAGTCCACAGGGTCGCAAAGAGTTGGACACAGCTGAGCGACTGAACTGAATTGAACTGAACCAGTATAAAGTTCAGTTCAGTTCAGTCACTCAGTCGTGTCCGACTTTTTGTGACCCCAAGAATCGCAGCACACCAGGCCTCCCTGTCCAACACCATCTCCCAGAGTTCACTCAGACTCACGTCCATCGTGTCCGTGATGCCATCCAGCAATCTCATCCTGGGTCATCCCTTTCTCCTCCTGCCCCCAATCCCTCCCAGCATCAGAGTCTTTTCTAATGAATCAACTCTTCGCATCAGGTGTCCAAAGTACTGGAGTTTCAGCTTCAGCATCATTCCTTCCAAAGAAATCCCAGGATTGATCTCCTTCAGAATGGGCTGGTTGGATCTCCTTGCAGTCCAAGGGACTCTCAAGAGTCTTCTCCAACACCACAGTTCAAACGCATCAATTCTTCGGCGCTCAGCCTTCTTCACAAATGAAAGTAGAAACATTGTAGATTCACAAAAGGGAGTGGATCGAAGGCAATGACGTTCTTTGACTTTATGTCATGGAAGGTTTTGTTATAATTCTAACAATTTGAAAGCATTTGATTTCTAAAATAGTTTAACTATGTCGGAATATGTATTTTCATCCTCTCCATTGTGGGATGGACAGGCAGACTTCTAAGAAACAGTTTCCTCTCAGTCCTGTTTTCCTCTATTAATGTGACCCAAATAAAAACTCAGTGGAAACCAGGACAACAGCATAGCAAGCTCATTATCAGCTGTGTGGGGGTGGGCATCTGCTGTCATTACCACGGGGAGGATAGATGCTGAAATTCTGACTTTACTAAAGAGGAATTATACAGCAAATGTGAACAAGGGTTTAAAGTTGAACAGACATGGATATCAGCACTTATGAAAATGTCAGCTTTCATAAGTAAAATAATAATAAGGTACTGGATGCATGAGTAGTACAGATAGAACTCTCTTCATATTTACATTTACATGGTAGTCATTCTTTCTCTTTTTTAAAAGTTTTATTGGAGTATAATTGATTTACAATGTAGAGTTTGTTTCAGGTGTATAGCAAAGTAAGTCAATTATACATATACTTGTATCTACTCTTTTTTTCTATTCTTTTCCCACAAAAGCTATTACAGAGTACTGAGTATAGTGCCCTGTGCTATATAGGAGGTTCTCATTAGTTATCTATTTAAAATATTGTAATGTGTATGTCAATCCCAATCCCCCAATTTATCCCTCCCCCCTTAACCTCTATTAACCAGAAGATTGTTTTCTACATCTATGACTTTGTTTTATAAATAAGTTCATTTGTATTATTTCTTTTTAGATTCCACATATAAGAGATGTCATACAATATTTCCCCTTCTCTGTCTGACTTACTTCAATCACTAAGACAATCTCTGCTGCTAAGCTGCTGCTAAGTCACTTCAGTCGTGTCTGACTCTGTGCGACCCCATAGACGGCAGCCCACTAGGCTCCCCTGTCCCTGGGATTCTCCAGGCAAGAACACTGGAGTGGGTTGCCATTTCCTTCTCCAATGCATGAAAGTGAAAAGTGAAAGTGAAGTTGCTCAGTTTTGTGTCCGACTCTTAGCAACCCCATGGACTGCAGCCTACCAGGCTTCTCCATCCATGGGATTTTCCAGGCAAGAGTACTGGAGTGGGGTGCCATTGCCTTCTCTGATGACAATCTCTAGGTCCATCCATGTTGCTCCAAATCACATTACCTCTTACAGCTGAGTGACATTCCGTTGTATATATGCACCACATCTTCATTCATGGTGTTTCTCATATCCACTTTCTCACTGACTTGTCACAACTAATTAGAAAAGAACAGAGGGAAAATGAGGACCAAAGAGTCAAAATGACTTTGCCAAGGCTAAGCTAACGCTCTTTATGCTTTGGTATGGCACCTATTCCTTACTACATTCAGTAAAATCATCCTTTCTCCTTCTATTTCTAGCCTTTTCCCCTCTTCCACTCACATGTTCCAATGAGTTTGAAGTACTTGCTAAAATTGAGATAACAGTAAGAAAAATACCAACTTGTTTAATCTTATAGAATTCTGAAAGCTACCTAAGTTCTAAACATGAGAATCTAAGTATTGTGTTAAATCAACAGTTTGCCCCATCCTTGAGTTAATACTCCAAAGTATAAAACTAATATTTTCCTATCATGATAATATCTTAACATGGTGAATGATTTACTTTTTTAAATTAACTGAAGTGTATTCAAGTGCATCCCAATAGTATCCCTAGAATAATCATCACTTGGTTACTTAAGTTCCCAAGTGTTTTCCTGGGTGGGGGAAAACCATGGTATTGCAGCAAGCCAAAGAGGGAAATACTTGAAATTCCAACACCTCGTGAGTAACTGTCACTAATACCATAAGGTGAGTGTTGAAGTTCTGAGTCATTAGCAGGATTGTGAGTTGTGATTGTTATAGTTTGCTTTGATTTCTTGTCCATTTTAACCATAGACAAATGTTTAATCTAAATGGAGGTAAATTGGAATCATGTTTCTAGATTCCATAAGTATGCATTAACATTTGCAGGGCAAGAATAGAGATGTAGAGAACGGACGTGTGGACCCAGGAGTAGGGAGTGGGATAAATTGAGAGGGTAGCATTAGCATATATGCACTACCATGTGTAAAATAGACAGCTACTGGGAATGTGCTGTATAGCACAGGAAGCTCAGCTGGGTGCCCTGTGATGACCTAGTTGGATGGGGTGGGGGCGCAGGTGGGAGAGTTCAAGAAGGAGGGGATATATGTATACATATAGCTGATTCACATTGCTGTACAGCAGAAACTAACACCACATTGCAAAGCAATGATACTCTAATTTTAAAAATACATTAAAAAATAAAAATAGAGGAGATAAATTGAATGATTAAAATAATCCATCTGCATTACATATGAGTACAAACACTGGGAACATATCAGTTAGCAAAATCACAGGCCCTCTGACTTCTAAATGAAATGCAAACAGTGATATATATAAAAAATTTTTAAATGTGATTAAGATGTTAAAATGTATAAATTCTATCAATTATAATTTAAAAACAAACTACAACTGATTATTCTTCCATACTTGCCCTCCTAATTAATAGTGTACAAAAGGGGAAAGGTAGGAGAAAATATCATCTTGTTTTTAATAACTGAAATTACATCTATTAGTTAACAAATTTGGAAGTTACTTTCTTACTAATTTCACTAGTGAGGTGGTTGTAAATAACTTTGCATATGACATTACTAAAACCCAGTACTGTAAGATCGTCCATTTGTATTGTATTATGCCACTAAAATTATGGTAATTTGTTGCAGCAGCAATAGGAAACTAATATGAACATTAAAGCTTGAATGGTTTCTGAACCTTTTTCCCAACACAGCCTCCAGGCTTCATGGGGGCACTTGGCAAAAGATAGCTATGGCCTCCTTCAGTATTTACTGTTTCTCTTCCTGCCTCTTCTTACTGGAGAACACAAAGAAGTCTGGAAGAGTGAAGAGACAGAGCAAGAGGGTCTTGGATGGATAGTGGTTAAGGGCTGAGTACTGATTCACTGACTCATGAGATGAGGTCTAAGAACACGTCTAGGGGAGGCACTTGAGGGGAGCAGAGGGAGGCTTGTAGAAAAATGCTGTGGAGCTACTCCACATGGGCCAATTCCTTTGCTCTGTTTTCCCTGAGTTTCCGTATGTGCTTCTGAGGTAAGCACAGATAGCCAGGAGACTTGACCAAAGCTGCTCACACTGGTACCACACTCTATGGTGGTGGTATATGGCACCCTGTTGTTTACACACTTTCCCTATACTCAGGGTTCTCTACTTTGTCTGATATGCCTATGTAACTTTACATGTCATTTAATTCAGACTGATTGTGCTGTGCTGTGCTTAGTCGCTAGGCTGTGTCTGACTTTTTGCGACCCCACGGACTGTAACCGCCCCCCGGCCCAGGCGCTTCTGTCCATGGGGAAGCTCCAGGCAAGAATACTGGAGTAGGTTGCCATGCCCTCCTCCAGGGGATTTTCCCAACCTAAGTATCAAATCCATGTCTTCCACATTGCAGGTGGATTCTTTAGCGTCTCAGCCACGAGGAAAGTCCTCAGACTGGTTATCAGCTGCTAACTTATAACTGATATGGAACATGATGCCCTTTGTTTACCATTACCTTAGGTAGTTAAAAAGATATAGGTGTGTGTTTACACACACATCACATGAATGCCAACAACTCAGACACATATAATATGTAAGTTTTATCCACAAGAGTTCACATACTGTTTCCATATAGTTCCTCATAAAGAGGGTAATTAGAGAGTGAAAAAGAAATACATAATTGTGGCTTTTAGAATTCATGTACTATTCATTTTCCAAATGTGTTCATCATCTAGCAGATGATCCTTTGATTTGTTTTATCCCCAAGAGATTGAAACTATATGTAATTAGAAAAGTGTTTGTGAACATATGAGTAGTGTTTTCTGAAATGGGAAATATATTTGTGATTTATATGTGTGGATGCATGCAAAGTCTCTTCAGTAGTGTCTGACTCTTTGCAATCCCATGGACTGTAGCCCACCAGGCTCCTCTGATTATCTCAGCAAGAATACTGGAGTGCGTTGCCATGCCCTTCTCTAGGGGATTTTCCCAACACAGGGATCAAACCTGTGTCTCTTATGTCTCCTGCATTGGCAGGTGGGTTTTACCGCTAGCACAACCTGGGAAGACCTTTTGATATATAATTTGCATATAATAAAATTTGTCATTTCAAAGATACTGAAAGTGAATTGCTTTACTTTCAATGTTCCACTTTCAATATTCAAGGCATACTGTTCAGTGAATATATTTTAGTATATTTACAGAATTATGCAACCATCACCACTATCTAATTTGAGAAATTATTCTCACTCAAGACAAAACTTCATAGCTGTTGCCACTCATTACCTATCCCTCCCCCCATTTACATAAAATTGTACATTTCATCTTTTAGGAACTGCCATGCTGTTTTCCCAATGGACTCCTCATTTGACATTCCCATCAGCAATGATGTATAAGGGTACCAATTCCTAGACATTCTTGCGAACACTTATCATTGTCTACTTTTTTGTTTTTAGGTTTTAGTCACCCTCAGTTCAGTTCAGTTCAGTCGCTCAGTCGTGTCCGACACTATGCGACCCCATGAATCGCAGCACGCCAGGCCTCCCTATTCATCACATCTCCCGCAGTTCACTCACACTCACGTCCACCGAGTCAGTGATGACATCCAGCCACCTCATCCTCTGTCGTCCCCTTCTCCTCCTGCCCCCAGTCCCTCCCAGCATCAGAGTCTTTTCCAATAAGTCAACTCTTCGCATGAGGTGGCCAAAGTACTGGAGCTTCAGCTTTAGCATCAATCCTTCCAAAGAAATCCCAGGGTTGATCTCCTTCAGAATGGACTGGTTGCATCTCCTTGCAGTCCAAGGGACTCTCAAGAGTCTTCTCCAACACCACAGTTCAAACGCATCAATTCTTCAGCACTCAGCCTTCTTCACAGTCCAACCCTCACATCCATACATAACCATAGGAAAAACCATAGCCTTGACTAGACGGACCTTAGTAGGCAAAGTAATGTCTCTGCTTTTGAATATACTGTCTAGATTGGTCATAACTTTTCTTCCAAGGAGTAAGCATCTTTTAATTTCATGGCTGCAATCACCATCTGCAGTGATTTGGGAGCCCAGAAAAATAAAGTCTGACAGTTTTTCCACTGTTTTCCTATCTATTTTCCATGAAGTGATGGGACCGGATGCCATGATCTTCGTTTTCTGAATGTTAAGATTTAAGCCAACTTTTTTGCTCTCCTCTTTAACTTTCATCAAGAGACTTTTTAGCTCCTCTTCACTTTCTG
>SJYQ01000457.1:601544-611586 GCA_006410935.1 Redunca redunca
GCTTGTGTGAGCCATCTGACTTGTTTTATTTGTGAATTGTTATTCATGTTCTTTACAACTATTTATTAGATTATTAATAGTCTCTCTTAGATTGTTTTTGTTGTTTTGTTTGTTTGTTTGTTTGTTTTAGCCCTCTAGCTAGAATAAGCACTAATCCTTTGTCTATCACACCTATGAAAAGTCTTGTTCTTTTAAAAATATTAGAAATTATACTTCTAATTAAAGCAACATTTCCCTCAAAATAATCACAAGGAAAAATTCATTTTGAATTTGAATTGAAAAGTATTTCAATGATATTTCCATTTGTTGTAACACTGTGAGATATTTTTATCCTGGAATGATCTTAGACCTCTAATACAAACCATAGAATGAAACCGTCACTTTGTCTCATTACTGTGAACCCAATTCAGTGTAGCTAGGCTACTCACTCACCAGTTCCCCAGACTTGATTTTGAAAAGACTTCTGGTTATTTCTAAACTTAAATCCACTTTGAAAGTGTGGGCATTCACTGCTATTGTCAGTATCAAAAGGATAAGATTTTAGTTCTAAAATAAATCTGTTAGAAAGAAAAAGATTTATAAACGCTTATAACCAAATTTAGCATTACTAGGAAAATTCAATCTCCTCCCAACTATGAGAACCATTATATTTTTGATACATTTAAACATGTATGTAAGTGTATGTTTACATATATGGACATACATGTAATGGCCTTTTCCTTTTTTTTTGATGCTTCATTTTTGTACGGTCAGTCCCATACCTCCACAATCATTAAATGCTATTATAATTTTATATTTCTTCAACAAATTTACCCAAAGCTATCTTCCTCTTTCACAATTTTTAAAAAGCAAGCTTTAATATCTTGAATCTTTGAGAAGACATTACCAGTATTTTTTTAATAAAAAACATAAGAAGGTAGGATTATTTTTTTGCTAGCTTATCTTACCAACATTTTCTGAATCAAATTAACAGACTAGTTTTGAAGATACATTACATGTAGATTCTGTATATTTCTATCCAGATGATTAACAGTAAAATTCCTGAGCCACAAAAACATACATAATGAAGTCTTTGTGCATTCTAAGATTGTAGTAGTGAGCACTGGTTACCTTATGACCTTACCTTTCAAGGCCTTCTCTTTCAGTGCTTTACCAGATATTTTAGAGATATAGACAGACCAGGCTTTTGTGTGTCTCCCCAAAGAGGCTGCTGCTTTAAGCATCATTAGAAATGCTTCCTTTAAAACTTGCCATTTTTCTGAAGACTTCAACTTACACTAGCTTACACTTTTCTATACTATCCCCAGACATCATCTTAACTGTACATGGCAGATAGTGTCTTTGATAGTTATATTTCTCTAGAGAAGAGAACAAGTTTTGAACATCAAACCAAGAAACTCATTCCTTTAAGGGGCTGGAGAAGTATTTGCAGAAATGTCACAGAAAAGAGGCTTCCTAAAACCAAATATATTCTTTACATTCTTTCCCTAACACTTGGCATATCCCTAAAATTCTCCTGGTTCAGGTGTAACCCATTTCAGGACAACGTCCTTCTTTGACCTTATGCCAGGGATAAAGTCAAGATAGATGTCAAGTATAAGGATGGCTGTTTCCTCTTTGTGCCTGGACACTCTATATTTACAGGCTGTCTTCTGTTGGTCAAGTTCACTTTCTCTGGTGGGCAGGCCAGCCAACCTGTCGATTATGGTATAGAACCATTATGGTCTCATCTCTAACCTCAGCCACAACCAGGAAGAGCCAAGAGAAGGTGCAAGAAAATGGTACATTTTCAAGTTGGTACATTTAAGAAGCTTATCTGAATGGGTTTTCAAAGCAAGAAGTACAATTGATGATAAAGAGTTGGAGGGAGATAAAAGAACAAAGGAACTGAGAAATAGAGAAAAGAAGAAGAGGAACAGAAGGACAGTCATAGAGAATAAAAAGAAGTGTTTTCCTGTATCTACTGAGTAATATGAATGAGTTTAGTTAAAGGATCTGGGATAAATCATATAACAATTGATAGTGCCAAAGAATATTTTGCTTTAGAATTAAAGGATATTGACAGTCATTCATTCATCAAATGTCTATGATATCACTCATAATTCAATTCCTGTAATTATATTACCAAAGTAAAAATGCTCTAAGAGTTGATATTTACATGTTGGAGTAAACAGGAAAATGATTTAACATAATAAATATAGAGCAAGAGTGAGAAAGGATACACAGAGGAAAGACACTGACTATAATCTTTGGGGTAGGAGAAGGATTCAAGAGGAGGCAACAATTGAGATGTAGAAGTGGGGAAAGCTTTGCTTCCAGAGAAAATAACTGGAGAATGCCAGTGCACATCTGCCTTTTTGATATACAAATAGGAGATTCAGACAAGATAAGTATCTGCTACCATGACATCACTTCATTTCAGCAAATCCATCTGATCCATCTGAATAAGCATTTTTATGAAGATACATTTTCCTAGGACACAAGAAGTTCTATACTGGCTCCCAAGTTGAGAGGAGAATTATCAAAGGACAAAGAAGGGAATTAACATTAAGAGTTTGTTGTATGTTCAGTGCTGCTTTACTCATAGGGGATTCAATCACATGACTATTCTGTACAAGAATATTTGTCTCCAATTCACCTAAGAGGAACTGAGCCTCACTTTAGTTAAGCAGCTTGCTTCCCAGCTGGCTCAGATGATAAAGAATCTGCCTGCAATGCAGGAGACACAGGTTCAATCCCTGGGTCAGAAGGCTCGCCTGGAGAAGAGCATGGCTAACAACTTCAGTATTCTTGCCTAGAGAATTCCATAGTCAGAGCAGCCTGAGAGGCTATAGTTCATGGAGTTGCAAAGAGTTGGACACGACTGAATAACACTAACAAGGGTACATAGTCTGGAGACCTGTGCTTGCAGTGCCTTGGAAAAAGAGAAACGTCCTGTCTGATGGCAGAGCTCTGGTCCTACAACTACTGGTTAGGACATTTGCCACTAAGCATCTGAGCAAGTTAAGGAAGTCACTTGATTTCTCTGGGCTTTTGTGATGGCTTTATAAAGCAAGGCCCAAAGGTACTGTAAATATCAGTTCAGTTCAGTTGTTCAGTCATGTCCAACTCTTTGTGACCCCATGAACCACAACACGCCAGGCCTTCCTGTCCATCACTAACTCCTGGAGTCCACCCAAACCCATGTCCATTGAGTCGGTGATGCCATCCAATTATCTCCTTCTCCTCCTGCCGTCAATCTTTCCCAGCATCAGGGTCTTTTCAAATGAGTCAGCTCTTTGCATCAGGTGGCCAAAGTATTGGAGCTTCAGTTTCAACATCAGTCCTTCCGATGAACACCCAGGACTGATCTCCTTTAGAACGCACTGGTTGGATCTCCTTGCAGTCCAAGGGACTCTCAAGAGTCTTCTCCAACACCACAGCTCAAAAGCATCAATTCTTCGGTGTTCAGTTTTCTTTCTAGTTCAACTCACATCTGTACATGACCACTGGAAAAACCATAGCCTTGACTAGATGGACCTTTGTTGACAAAGTAATGTCTCTGCATTTTAATATGCTGTCTAGTTTGGACACAACTTTCCTTCCAAGGAGTAAGCATCTAATTTCAGGGTTGCAATCACCATCTGCAGTGATTTTGGAGCCCTCAAAAATAAAGTCAGCCACTGTTTCCACTATTTCCCCATCTATTTGCTATGAAGTGATGGGACCAGATGCCATGATCTTCATTTTCTGAATGTTGAGCTTTAAGCCAACTTTTTCACTCTCCTCTTTCACTTTCATCAAGAGGCTTTTTAGTTCCTCTTCACTTTCTGTCATAAGGGTGGTATCATCTGCATATCTGAGATTATTGATATTTCTCCCAGCAGTCTTGATTCCAGCTTGTATTTCTTCCAGTCCAGCATTTCTCATGATGTACTCTGCATATAAATTAATAAGCAGTTAAATAAGTTAAATAAAACAGCCTTGACGTACTCTTTTTCCCATTTGGAACCAGTCTGTTGTTCCATGTCCAGTTCTAACTGTTGCTTCCTGACCTGCATATAGGTTTCTCAAGAGGCAGGTCAGGTGTTCTGGTATTCCTATCTCTTTCAGAATTTGCCACAGTTTATTGTGATCCACACAGTCAAAGGCTTTGGCGTAGACAATAAAGCAGAAATAGATGTTTTTCTGGAATTCTCTTGCTTTTTCCATGATCCAGTGGATGTTGGCAATTTGATCTCTGTTTCCTCTGCCTTTTCTAAAACAAGCTTGAGCATCTGGAAGTTCATGGTTTATGTATGCTGAAGCCTGGCTTGGAGAATTTTGAGCATTCCTTTACTAGCATGTGAGATGAGTGCAATTGTGTGGTAGTTTGGGNAATATAAATTTATTTATTTTAATTGCAGGTTAATTACTTTACAATATTGTATTGGTTTTGTCATACATCAACATGAATCTGCCACAGGTATACACGTGTTCCCCATTCTGAACCTCCCTCTTTCCTCCCTCCTCATACCATCCCTCTGGGTCGTCCCAGTGCACCAGCCCCAAGCATCCAGTATCATGCATCAAAACTGGACTGGCGATTCATTTCATATATGATATTATACATGTTTCAATGCCATTCTCCCAAATCATCCCACCCTCTCCCTCTCCCACAGAGTCTAAAAGACTGTTCTATACATCTGTGTCTCTTTCGCTGATACAGGGTTATCATTACCATCTTTCTAAATTCCATATACATGTGTTAGTATAATGTATTGGTATTTTTCTTTCTGGCTTATTTCACTCTGTATAATAGGCTCCGGTTTCAATTTATTTATTTTTAATTGACGGATAATTTCTTTAGAATATTCTGTTGGTTTCTGCCATACATCAACATGAATAAGTCATAAGTATACATATGTCACCTCCCTCTTGAACCTCCCTCCCACCAAGACTGTGATTTAATAAGCACCTTTCTGGATGGAAGTTAATATAGGTAAATTTGCTCTGCTTATGAGACAAAAAATATTATTTGATGTTGCTTCATAGTTAGAACCACCAGGATAATAGAAAGCTGGAAATCAATGAACTGACTATTCCTTCCAATTTCATAAGTCTTTGGTAAAGTTATTTAACTCATAAAATAATGTGCACTTTAAAAAATAATTAATAGGAGGGAAGATCAATAAGGTTGTTGTGTTTCAGGGCTGAATCAAGGTGAAGCTGACCTGAAGCAAAATATGTAGAATTGGAACTTAAAGAGAATATCATGAAAAGTGTGTGCTAGACTCATGGCAGGGCTGCAGAATTACAGTTTGGCCTCACTGAGCTAGGTCTTTAGGGAATGGAGAGATGTAGATGACATCTTACAAAGTGCTACAAGGATCTCAATAGATGACCAGTCCAGGAAGCACATTTTCATAGTAAGTTACCACTACTATGAGTCAATACAATGTCTTTGTTGTTCTCTACCTCATTCTCAAGGGCTTAGCACATTGATATGAATCTGAGATCAGATTTCTATTCTGTCTTTCCCAACTTTTCACAAAAAGAGAACAAAGAGAGAGAAAGAGAAAAGATGAAAGTCATAATAGCACCATAAGATGGCAGTGTGACAGTAAACTAATGCCCTTGAACCTGGAGATTTGTTTGCATATTTGGAGTATGGTGGAAGCTGGAATATAAAGGGAAATCATAGAACCAAGTGTATTCTGCAAGCTGCCACCTGTCTTCCCAAACATGGTTTGTCCTAGAGTCAGAAATGCAGTGTGTTTCAGATAGAAATCCACACAACTGCTCCATTGCCCATATGCTTTGAGGCAATGGAAGTATATATCATAACCTCCCCCATATTTACATAACATAGTGCCTCAAACTCCCGCATGAATTTTCCTATTCCCACAGAATCCAGAAATGAAAACTTGGAAGGAAATAAAGAACCTAGGTAAAAAGTCACATCAGGGAGTGGTCACCCACAAAAGTGAAAGCTACAGAGAGGGTTGGAAATAAGAATAGTCACAGAAGGTACTCCAGGGGACTGCAATTTTCCCTGAGCTTCATCTTGTCTCAGCATCACAGAGTCTTAGGTAGTGAGGACAGGGTGGGTCACATTTCAGTTAAAGAAAGATGCAGAAGTAGATCTACAGACTTAGAAAGCAATTTATGGTTACCGAATGGGAAAGGGGGCAGGTGTGAGGGATAAATTAGGAGTTTGGGATTAGCAGACACAAACTATTATATATAAGGTAGATAATAAACAAGGACCTACTGTATAGCACAGGGAACACTACTTAATATCTTATAATATCCCATAATTGAAAAGAATCTGAAAAAGAAAAAATGCATGTGTATAACTAAGTCATTTTGCTGTATACCTGAAACTAACATAATATTTTAAATTAACTGTATTTCAATTTTAAAAGTATTTTAAAAGTCTGAAAGAAAAGATGCATTTGATAAAAGTCTGTTGTAGATTTCAAGTTTGTCTAAGAGATTCAAACAGCATGGTGTCCCTGATCAGGCAGAATCAAATCATTTATGTCTTAAACAAGAATGATTCCTGAAACATCAAGAGGATTCAAGAAGACATGATTCCAATGAAACAAGAACATGAATATGTAAAAAATCAGTAGGGATGAAGAGACATCAAGGTAAAATAAAATAGACATGGATTGAATAAGAAAAGATTGAAAAGAAATTTTAAATGGCCAGGTAGAATGCATTGTCTCCTTCCCAGGAGGCACTAAGGGAAGTAGTGAAAGTGTTAGTTGCTCAGTCATGTCTGACTCTGTGACCCCATAGACTCCACTCTAGTATTCTTGCTTAGGAAATCCCATGGGCAGAGGAGCCTGGTGGGCTATGGTCCATGGAGTCACAAAGAGTCAGACATGATTGAAGCAACTAAACATGCATACATGCATGGCCTGTAGACCGCCAGGGTCCTCTGTCCATGGGATTTTCCAGGTATGAATAGTGGAGTGGGTAATCATTCCCTTCTTCAGGGGATCTTCCCAACCCAGAGATCAAACCTAGGTCTCCTGCATTGCAGGCAGATTCTTTATAGTCTGAGCCACCAGGGAAGCCTTGCAGAAATGTAAAACAAAAGTGAAGGGAAAAAATAAACCCAAAACTTGAAAAACTAGTCCAAAGCATATGAGATCTGAAGAATGACTTTAGTTCTTTACTTTAGTTTAGTTCTTTAGTTTTTGACAACTCCTCAAAAGAGAATCGCAAAAGGGCATTGCTCAAGGAAAGCTGATGTATATTAGACTCACTGTAATGGGAAAGAAGACATGTTGTCAGAATCTTAGTCATGTCTCAGGAGGGGAAAGGCAGAGAAGAATATTTTTATGAGTTAAGAAGCTGGGCTGCAGTTTTTGAAGAATGATCTTGCAAGATAGAGGAAATGGTTGAAGCTGGTCAGAGTTTGTACCCACGACCTCTGAATCTGGTGGCCCAGAGAATCAAGAACCCTGGAGCGAGTCTTGATGGATGAACTGTTAGTCTTCATTAGATAATTATTTTACATAGTGCATGGTTTTATCTCAAAAAACAAGCATTTCTTAGGCAAAGGGTCAGTCTCTTTTGTGTCTTCTCAGTATTGTGTGATGTACATAAAGTTAAGTTGGCTTTAGTTCTGAATAGGCAATCTGCTTTTATTTTTGACTAGATGTTATTTTCATTTATTCTCTTATTTTTTAAAATAAATTTTACCATATACAGTTTTTATCATAAGTTTTGCATAAGTGTAGCCCTGCCTTTTCATAACCACAATAAGACTGATCATCAGTTTAGGAAAATTCATTTCTATTGTGTCTCAGATATAACGCTAGTCCCACGCATGAATTCTTTCTTCTTTAAGAATAGTTTTTCTTAAATTAGNCAGATATAACGCTACTCCCACGCATGAATTCTTTCTTCTTTAAGAATAGTTTTTCTTAAATTAGATTCTGTTCTCTACACTCTTTATTTATAAAGCTTTCTCCTTATCACTTTTCTTTTCTGTATAATTTATGTTTTCTAAAAGAAGTGAGATATTTTTAAAAATTAAAATAGACATTTAAGCATATGTGTACAAGAAAGGATCAGAAGACATAGGCTCAAAAGTGTTTACAAAGTCTGTTTTTCTGGAACATGGGTCAAGTAGGTGAATTTTAAAAAGTCTATTATTCTCATTTTCCACATATCTTTAAGGAATAGGTATAATTTTTGCCATAGGTGAAAATCTCAGTTTGATTTTGCTGTTGTGTGGTCACTAAGTCATATCTGACTCTCTGCGACCCTATGGACAAGACTCTATCCATGGGATTTCTCAGACAACCCGAGTGGGTTGCCATATCTTTCTCCAGTGGATCTTCCTAATCCAGAGATTAAATTCACATCTCCTACACTGGCAGGTGGATTCCTTACCACTGAGCCACCAGGGAAGTCCCATTTTAATTTTACAGAAAAATATAATAAAAGATATGTGCAAGCTTCCAGTGTCTCATTTTCTGTTCTTTACTTTTGTAGTATCCATGTCTCCTGTGGGAGATGGGCTGGTGGAACTGAGCAGAGCTGGTCGATTTAATAACAAATAGCCCCAGGCAGCAAGCACCTCATCAACATCTCAATGAACCAACTTTTCCACATCAACCCTTTGCGCTGCCTGAGTCATGAGCCTTCTTTGATAGAAAACCTGGAAAAGCTGAATAACTTTCCTTCCGGTAGTTCATTGCACAGGTGAAGCCAGAGGTTCACTCTCCATGCACCACTTGGGAAATGAGTGCTTCCTCTTCCAGGAGTGAATTCAATGTCGCATCAGGCAAAATGCCTGCATCAGTTTGTCAGTTTTATGGACACAATCCATTTTGATATTTTCAGTTTAAGAGGTCTAAACATAAAAGTGAAATGTGGATATTTCTAATTTGTATTCACTTGACATGATAAAAAGTCGTGGATATCGAAAAGGAAGGAGGGTATTCATTTTCCATGGTTGGAAAAGCTGACTCCATCAGCTCACTTAGCATTTGACAATCCAGCATCAATAAATCTGCAACAGAAACGTTCCCGGATAGGGAGAGTCAAAGAAGACCTCACGGGCCTTGGTTCTTGGTAAAGACGCAAAGAAGAATCTAAGTTCTTAACTCCTGCCAAAAACAAGTGTATTAAAGAACAGAAAGAATACCTCAAAGGAGAGGTGGGCCACGCCAAGAGAGTCACTGACACTGGAATGATGAGGTGCAGGGGTGTTTAAGACAGGGCTTTTACATAGAAGGGCGTGGACTGATAGTTTTGATTGACAGTTGTAAGTTGCATAGCAACAGGCTCTATTGTGCATGTCTTTCCTATAATTCAATCTGTTATAATCAGATGTATGTATGTATAGAATATTTATGAACCCTTAATAAGCTCCTGGCTGCCTAAGGTCACTTGAAGACACAGCTTTGCATCAAGGTCACATATACCAAAGCTGGAAAAGCCCCTGTGGTTAGTCTGTATCACTGTGCATCTAAGACATATGCTCCAGAGTTGGCAAAGTCTCTGGTTATTTTGTAACATATCTGTGAGCTTTCCTGGGCCACACTGGGGCATGTC
This sequence comes from Redunca redunca, assembly GCA_006410935.1. Taxonomy (NCBI): domain Eukaryota; kingdom Metazoa; phylum Chordata; class Mammalia; order Artiodactyla; family Bovidae; genus Redunca; species Redunca redunca. The sequence continues at coordinate 611,085 of SJYQ01000457.1, forward strand.
TGGAGTGGGGTTTTGAGATAACCTTGAATCTTTTTCAGCTAAGCCATTCTCTTTGCTCATACCTAACCTCCCACCTAACATAAACAGAAGTGACTCTATCTTTCCCTAATGAATTTTTAAAAAAATATTTATTTGGCTGTCCCAGGTCTTAGTTGCAGTATGCAAGGTCTAGTTCCCTGGCCAGGGATCAAACCCAGGCCCTTTTCATTGGGAGCATGAAGCCATGGGACCAGCAGAGAAGTCCTGTTCTTCATGAATTTATAATTCTGTGAGTGTTAACTGTGGGTGATATAAATGCTTGCAGATGAAATATAAACAAAAGTTCCCCTCTCTAAGCCTTGGCAGTATGGATAAATATATTTTAACCAAATGATAGTCAAGATTGTCACATGATTTGAAAACTATCTTTAGTAAAACCATTATGAAATATGATAAAATTATAATTCTTTGAAGATGTCAAAATTAAAGATAATCTCTTATTTTTATTAAGATATATGACCAG
>SJYQ01000457.1:611661-659840 GCA_006410935.1 Redunca redunca
TATGTCTTAGCATAAATTCAACAAAAATTTGTGCTTATTTTTATAGCATTCACTACCATTCCAGAATTTAGGCTCTCATTCTGATTCTTTAGTCATTTGATTAAAGACTAAAAAACCATTTGATTCTTTAATCAATGTTATTTCAGTAAATTTGGGCACATCTTTTAGCTTCTCTACCATGACTGACTGCAGTGCTTAAAGTTAGAAGGAAACTGTTGTCCACTGGTCATGATAGCACACTGACTGGATATCTCTGCCTTCACTTGGCTGTCAATTTGAATTTTTTTCAGCCTTCCAGATCCACCTTAGTTTTGACCTTATAGGGAGCCCATCCTGCCCCTCCTCTGCCTAACTCTGTCTACACTCCACTGCTCAGCAGTGGACTTGATGCTAAGTAAGCACACACAACACTGCCAAGACGTGATTGGCCATATTTCATTTTTCTATATCTATTCAATCATTCTTTAATAATCATTTAGAACCACACCTACTGTATGACAACCAGTCTCTTTGAGCAGCTCAAGACACAACAGAAAATAATCAGAGAACCTGACTTATAAAAAGATAGAGAAGACAGATACTGAAACAGTAACACACAAGTAAGTTTTATTCATTATAGCTTTGTGGTTATGAAGGTACTATAATTGTTTGCAATGCCTCATTTTAATTGTCTTGTTGGTGGATATCAATCAGGACATGTGCAGCTGTAATTCCACCATAAATCATATTTTATACCTTCATTCTTCTATGGTTCCCTGGATATTTCACCCTTTGGGATTTCCTCTTATATCAGTGGTAAACTCTTATCAGATTCAATTGTAGAATGTTTTTTTTCTCTAACTGGATCTCATCTATTCTCACATTTCCAAATGTACATCTCCAAATGGACACATATCCTAACCTCTAGATCCTAGATCCACGTGCCTTCTCATCTCCCTTGCAACAACTGCACATGCCCCAAACAACACAACTTTATCTCCAAATTTACTCCATCCTCAGCTTTCAAAATCTTAATGACTGACAACTCAGTCCTTCCAACAGCCTACAGACCTTAAATGCATCCTTGCAACTTTTCTTCTGTTCACAGGAGACATAATCTATTTAAGCCTTGAAAAGATGACTCTGACTTCTATGTTGAGAAGAGAGTGCAGAGAGATAGAGAGTTAAGGCAGAGACACTGTCAGGGTAAGGGCGTTACTGGCTTAGAGCACACAGTGGTGGTCTTGGGGTGGTGAAAATGGGATTTTGTATACACTTTTGAAGGTAGAGCTGATGAATTGTTATGAGATGTGAATAAACTTTTTTAAAAATTTATTTTTATTGATGTGTAGGTGATTTACAATGTTGTGTTAGTATTTACTGTGCAGCAAATTGATTTAGTTATAGAAATAAACATTCTTTTTCATATTCTTTTTCATTATGGTTTATCATAGGATATTGAATATAGTTTCCTGTGCTACACAGTGGGCTTCCCTTATAGCTCAGTTGTTAAAGAGTCTATCTGCAATGTAGGGACCTGGGTTCGATTCCTGGGTCGGGAAGATCCCCTGGAGAAGGACATGGCAACCCACTCCAGTATTCCTGCCTGGAGAAACCCATGGATGGAGGATCCTGGAAGGTTACAGTCTACTGGGTCACAAGAGTCCAACATGACTGAGCAACTGAGCACACAAACCCACAAGTGCTATACAGTAGGACTTTGTTGTTTATCCGTTTTATATATAATAGTCTGCATCTGCTAATCCCAAGTCCCAATCTTTCCCTTTCTGATTAATGGAGTTCAAAGAACAAAACAACATTTAATTGTACAACCTAGGTGAGCCAGGATCATCAGTATGTCTCCTAAGATTATATTCTTTAATTCCTTAATTATAATCAATGTCAAACCCATGTGACTCTTCTTAAAATTGATTCGATCCTACCGTGACCAATGAGAGGCCATGAACAAAGCTGAGGCGCAACCAGGATGAAGCAAAATATGAACCTGAAACCTCTATGCTTGCAGAGAACCAAGGATTTCTGGTAATATCTCTGGACAAGAAGTCGTACATGCTGTGCATCTCATCTCCTTGTAGAAATAAGGGAACGGGATGTTTCTGGTGCTTCAGTCTCTGAAACTACCAAAATGCTGGCAGAGGAGAGCAGTGTCATATGCATTAGGATATTTTCTAAACCAGGTGCAAGTATACCATAGAGAACTAGCTCAGGCATTTTCTGAGATTACAGAAAACACGGTGAGTTGTTTAAAGCCAGTGAACGTATGCTCATTAAGTTTCCTCTTTACTAAACAAAACTTTTCTAATCTTGAGGTACTAAAGCCTTTTCTTGCTGTTGTTAACCCCTTTGCTCCTAGTACCTGGTCAGTCCCTGGCACACAACATATTCTTAATAAATACTTGATGTTGAATGATTCAATTAATATTATCAGCAAGTATATACATGTACCAGGGAAACAGTGCTCTAAATTAGACAGGTATGCTGGGTATTGTGATGTTGCCTGGGAAACAGACTCTGGGACAGAGATTAGTGTGTAGGAGGCTTCTATGGAGGTGATTTGGAATAACAATTGCAAGGAAGAGAAGGCAGAATGGTGAGGCAGAGGGAGAAGTCTGGGCTGTAATGCAATCAAAACCAGTCTCCAATCTCACAGGCAGCACTGGAGCTCAGAGAGCTCTTTGAAATACAGGGGGCTGAACATTATTCTGGTCACCCATGGCCACAGACTTAGGTTGTGGCTTGAGGACACAAGCTCTAGGACGGAGACATGATCTTGGGCAAGGAGATTCTATTTTGTCAGGGACAATTCCCAGAAAGGGAGTCAGCCTGAGGCTGTCAGGTGTCCACATCCACATCAGGTGAGAGAACTAAGCTCAGTCCTGAAGCAGGATCTGAGCCAAGTAGACTGGTACCCATCAAAGGTAGATGTTGTGACTAAGTCAATGTCCTGTTTAGGTAGAGGTCTGATACAGAGTCAGAGGAAAGGAAAAAAGTGATTAGAAATTCAACATGGCCCTTCAGGATAATGATTAGTTTAAGTCAGGAACAGAGACATGTACATTTGAACTGGTGAATGCAGAGAGGGTGAAGGAGAAACCTTGATGTTGGGAACTGGAGGTCTGGTTTCCAATTCCAGCTGGTCCCCTACAGTGTGATCTTATGCATTCTGCTAGCCACTCTGGCTTCAGTTTCTGATCTAAAAGCTGTATGCTAGCATACAGTGATTTCTGAGGCCCTTGAGTTATAAACGTTGCTCCATCTGAACTACAGTAAAGTTTCGGCTCTCTCACGTGACTGAAAATTATGAAATTCACCAAACTTTCTAAAGTGTTAACTTTTTTAATATGGCCATTTAATTGCCAGGAAAAATTAATTTTTGAATGTACTTGCTGCTCAGCTGTGAATCTGAGCAAACATTTCTTTTTGATCAAAGATGAAGCACATTTGTATCATTTTTTTTTAGATTCCACATGTAAATGATATCATATGATATTTGTCTTTATCTTACTTACTTCACTTAACATGATAATCTGCAACACAATATTGTAAATCAACTGCAAGCCAATATAAAATTTAAAAAATAATTTTAAAAAAGATGTATCACAAGCAGGATATGAAACTCAGGGAGTGTCCCGGCTCTACACTGTATGCATTTCAATGTGTATTTATCCTCCAGTTAGTTAGCATACTAATTGATTTTTTTTTTCATGTGAAAATGCTGTAAATACTGGCTAAATTCCTTGGTTAGCTCATGTTTTAGTCTTTGAAAGCTAATTGTTTATTGAAACAAGTAATTGCAACAATAAAATAGCACATTTGATTAGAGGATTGCTGAGAATTAATACAACAACAAAACAACAACCAAAAATACAGCTTTAAAAACTGGCTTCTAAAAATTCATCATAGATATGCAAAATAAAAACATGCTGGAAAGCCATTTTACCTGTCTGATCAACAGTCAGATCAAAATGATTTATATCACACTGTGTTGCTGAGGATATGAGGAAAGCCAGGTTCTCAGAGACGCTGGTCAGAGTGAAAATTGGTGCAACCTCTAAAGAAATCAATTTGGCAGTATCCATCAAAGTTACAAATGTGCATACTCTGACCCAGCAATTCCACTGCTAGAAATTTGTCTTGGAAATATACTTCACATGGGAAAACTAATGGAATAAATTAGTTTAGAATCTTTCCTGTAGTAACAAAAGGGTGGGAACAAAGCAAGGGTTCATCAGTAGAAGAGTGAGATACGATTGAATATACAGAGAAGTAAAAAGGAATGAAGAAACATCTTATGTACTGATACGTGTAGATACCCAAACACATAATTCATCAGAAAAAAGCAAGACAGTGAATATATATTTTTTATATATATTTATATATTATATATATAGTGAATATATTCACAAAATAGTGAATATAGAGTGTGTTTTTTGGTCATTAAGACATGTCTAACTCTTGTGACCCTATAGTCTGCAGCCCACCCAGCTCTTCTGTCCACAGGATTTCTCAGGCAAACATATTAGAATAGGTTATCATTTCCTTCCCCAGGGGATCTTCCCTCCCCAGGGACCGAACTTGTGTCTCCTGCGTTGCCATGTGGCTCTTTACCACTGAGACACCTGGGAAGCTGGTGTATCAAATACTATACTGTAAGTTTTTAAAATGTGTATATAAATATTTGTATAAGTATAGGATATCTCTGAGGCTTCCCTGGTAGCTCAGTTGGTAAAGAACCTGCTTGCAGTGTGGGAGATCTGGTTTTGATCCCTGGGTTGGGAAGATCCCCTGGAGGAGGGCATGGCAATCCACTCCAGTATTCTTGCCTGGAGAATCTCCATGGACAGAGGAGCCTGGTGGGCTACAGTCCATGGGGTCACAAACAGTCAGATATAACTGAGCAACTAAGCACAGCACAGAGGATATGGCTAGAAAGATGCAGAAGAAATGGGCATTGTCATTCTGGGGAGAAAAGCTGAATGGCTAAGGATAAAGGATTTGGGAGGAGAATCTTAATTAAAAATGTAATCAGTGTTTAGTCATATAAAGTTTTCATCTATTTAAGACAAACAAAATTGAAGAGCTTGATAGATGGTAATTTGAAGAAAAGTTGGTTTAATTGGAAAAGGGAAATCGAGAGGAAAAAATGGGCAACCTGGTGTTACCTGCCTGGATGAGACCCAAGTTTTCCTCAGGTCCCAGGGTTTTCCCAAGACCTTGGAACTGAAGAGAGATGAAGATTCCTGGAGAGAGGAAACAAGAGAGCTTATCGACCATTTAATTGTTTGAGAAGTGTGATGAACTCAATCTCAGTGTCTTGAAAGAGCTTGGGAATCAACATAGAAACAAATCTTGCAGGCCACTGTGCATGTGTGCATGCTCAGCTCTCCAGGTTCACTGAAATTTTCAGGCAAGAATACTGGAGTGGATTGCCATTTCCTGCTCCAGGGGATCTTCCTAACCCAGGGATCGAACTCGCATCTCCTGTGTCTCCTGCATTGGCAGGTGGATGCTTTACCATTGCACCACCTGGGAAGCCTGCAGGCTACTGAGCTTAAAAGAAAAAATAGTGTAGATAGGAATTAAGGAGATTCTAGATGCAATTGAAAGCAGTCAAGTATGTGGTTATTGTTACATCATTTAATCTCCTTAGCTCTTGTTCCAGATTGAATGCAACCAGGGAACTTTTAAAAAATATCTCTGGAACCTCACGTTAGAACAATTATGGGAGGGGATTCATGTTTGGGAACGCATGTACACTCGTGGTGAATTCATGTCAATGTTTGGCAAAACCAATACAGTAATGTAAAGTAAACTAAAGTTAAAATTAAAAAAAAAAAAAAGAATCTCTAGAGAAAGGATGCAGGAATTGATATTTTTACAAACTATCCTGAGTATTAAAATGTTTTCCAGACTGGAACTAGGGTTAAAAATTTTTCTTAATATTATAACTTGTCAGATTGTGATTGGTAAGTATCAAATGACATATAAATAGGCTATGACACATTTTTACTCCATAGAGTGTTCTAAGCATAAAAATAAGCTTTTAAAGATCTTGCTGTAGTGTTCAGTACATAGAAGGTGTTCAACAAGTGACATGTATACATATATTACATGTGTGTTTTAAAAATCTCCTCAGGACAAATGTGAGGAGGTCATAAATACATGTACAGTGATTTTACTATGTGTATATTAGGACCCACTAAGGGTAATTCCCTTGAACTTACTAGAAAGAGCATCAAATTAAAATCAGAGCCATGTGGGATCAGGTGCACTAGTCACCCATATGTGGTCATGGGCACTGGTCAGTTCAACTTTTGTTTCCTCTGGCACAAAATAGCCTGAACAATACTTACCTTGCAAGGTTATTGGGGAAAATAGACAATAAAGTTACTTCTAGAAGAGTTGTAAATAATTGGTACTCACTGTGAGGAAATCAATGTATAATGAGTATGCATTAATAAATAACTTAAAAAGTCAAAATAAACACTCTGCGGGGGAGTATACAAAAGCTTGAGGGAAAAAAAAGAGGATTTAAATAATTATCAAGTGAGAAAACACTCAAAGGAAAAGAAACTGCCAAATTCAAGCTTCCTTATGTGAATAGCATGGCAAATCTAGATCTTCTGTGTTGAACTTTGTGATCTAGGGAAAATTAGACCAGTATAACACTAAGGAAGGGCTTCTCAGGTATCTCAATGGTAAAGAATCCACCTGACATGCAGGAGACACAGGAGATTCGGGTTCAATCCCTGGGTCAAGGAGATCCTCTGGAGCTGGAAATGGTCGCCCACTCCTGTATTCTTGCCTGAGAAATCCCATGGACAGAAGAGCCTGGTGGGCTACAGTCCATGGGGTCACAAAGAGTCAGACATGACTGCACACACATGCATGCAAAATGAAGAAAATGACAGATTGAAATGGCTGAAAGGAAACTAAGTGGATTATGGTGAGTTGTTCTGAGAAATAGCCATCATATAGCCTGGGGATTCCAGGTCCTGTCCTTTGGAACTTGCTTTTAGGACTTCAAATACACTGACTACCTGCCTCTTCCCAGAGGGAGATCAAAAAGAACTGACAGAAGAAACTTGGATGATTCTTGAGATGGTAAAATCCTTGAGAAAAGACTGAATTCACTCTTGTAGATCTGGAACATTTTAATCTTCTACTTCCAATCCCAAATGAAAGGAGAGACAATTAGGGAAATAAAGCTAGATATGAAGTGTAAATTGCTCATGATGGGTTTGATATTGGACATCACAATTTGATTTCTCAGAATGGTTTAGATGCCCTTGGTTGGAGATGGAGTGTTCCTCATGGGATATGGGAAGAATATATTTGTTCTGACATGTGAATTCTTATCAAAATTGTCTTAGTCTGCCAAGGTATGAAATGAGAGATAAAATGTCTAATTAAAATAACAATTTATATACAATAGAGAAGCTTTTCCCAAAGTGTCCTCTTTGGAAACATTATTACCAAAAGATCAAAGAAACAATCTGTAATATGAAACTTCCATGATCGAATAAGTTTAGAAAAAGGTGTGATAAATATGCCAAAAGGGACTTTTATTTTTAATTAAAGGGGATCCCATAAACTTTCACTTGTTAATATGCATTATGAACACTTTCTGACAGATATAAATACACAGATTGCATAAGTGTGTATAGCTCATGCAGCTAAAAGACTCCCAGAAATATCGTAGTAGTTGGTAAAAATAAAGTTGTTGTTGCTGCTGCTGCTAAGTCACTTCAGTCGTGCCCGACTCTGTGCGACCCCATAGATGGCAGCCCACCAGGCTCCCCGTCCCTGGGATTCTCCAGGCAAGAACACTGGAGTGGGTTGCCATTGCCTTCTCCAAGAATTAAGTTGGGTAACAGTAAATGTGGAGTGATACAGGAAATCATATATCCGATGTTAATTTGCTATTTAAAAAGATGCTCAAACTATGGTAATAAAGGAATAGGTGTAGTGTGTGTGTATACCATCTCCATTTTCAGGGCAGATCCAAAAGTACCAGGACACTGTTGCATAGGGGAGGATCATATGTCCTAAGTCTTCAAATCAGACTGCAAAGGAGGGTTTATGCTTTATTGCTGGAGGGCTATAATTTTTCTTACTTAGGAAACCAAGGAAGCAAGTTGCCTCATACCTATCATTAGCAGCCAACTTCTGACAATGAAGTGACTCGACTTTAGGATGAAGCTGAACCCATGGATGGTACCAAGGACAGTTGTAAAAATTCAATTTTCCTGAAAATATCATAGAACTACTAAATCTATGTATTCAGTTCTCTTTTATTTAAACCAAACTGACTCAGGGATTGTATTATTACAGACAAAATTGCAGTAACTGGCAAACCACAAAAAATTAACAAGATGACAGGCATTAACTCGGAATATAAGTGTTAACTATATCCAAAATAATCTGAGTATAAAAAAAAAAAGGAAAATGAAATCAAATGGGCCTGTGAGGAAAATATGCTAGCATCTAGAATTCTTTAAATCTAATGATTTAAGCACACTTGGGGAATTTTGCTTAAATTCAAAAGGAAAAGACAACAGAAATTATATCCTTGAGGGAATATGGTACCAAAACAACTAGAGACAAAGATGTGTGTGTGTGCGTGCTAAGCCACTTCAGTCATGTCTGACTCTCTACAACACTATGGACTGTAGCCCACGAGGCTCCTTTGTCCATGGATTCTCTAGGCAAGAATATTGGAGTGAGTTGCCATGCAAGGCTCTTGGAGGATCTTAGAGACCTTAAAGGATCTTCCTGGGTTGGGGGATCTTCCTGCTCCAGGGTTTGAACCTGAATCTCCTATGCATCCCCTGCACTGCAGGCAGATTCTTTACCACTAAGCCACCCGGGAAGCCCAGAGACTAGGATATGGCAGCCCAAAGGCAGATAACAGAAAAATCACATATGGAAGGTGCCACTCTGTTGAAGGAGCATCGTGTTCTTGACATCAGCTTGATGTGTCAGTGTTGAGAGGAATATTAGATAAGGTTTTGATTTGCTTTGCAGGCAATCTTAAATTCTTGGAAGGTATAAGAAAGGATAAAAGGAACTACCACTTATCCACAAGTAGATGCTGCTTTTTAAATTAGAAACAATAGCAGACTCATGAAAGCACTGAACCTCATCCATATAAAGGATTCTAGCACATTCATTCAATGATAACCCTGATAATCATTCCCAGAAAGAAAAATTATAAAAGGAATACATCAAGAAAGTTGGGAGAGATTCCAAAATGAATATGTGATTTTAAAATAGCTCGTCAATGACCACAACAATTGAATAGACGAGGATGAATTAAAATACTTGAAATGTTTGCATGAGGAATTCATAGATAAAATCAGATTTTAGCAAGGAACCTACAAGTTTTGTAAAGAAAGACATGTCTTTAATTATAAATATAAAATCATGGCACAGAATATAGAAATACTACATTAGAAGCTTACAGCCCCAGAATAATTCAGGCTTTCAAAAAGGTGCCAAAGAAAACAAAATAAACCAACACTCTCAATTATATTAAACATATTTTCAGTTACATTAGAAATAATGCGACTTTACTTCTAAGACTCTTTCATAAAGAGGTGATTATAAATGGATAAAGATTTATTTGTATAAAGATATTCATTAAGTGTTACTTATAATGATACAATNTATTACTCAAATTATGATTTAAATAACTTTACATGTGAAACTACTCCTATGATACCATATTAGATAAAAATAACAGAATGTAGTAATATATATTCAATATATTCTCACTTTTGTATATATTTTTATATGTGTGTAGTGTATATGTACAGGTTGTTGTTGTTGTTCAGTCACTGAGTCCAGTTCTTTGTGACCCAATGGACTTCAGCATGCCAGGCTTCTCTGTCTTCTGCTATCTCCCAGAGTTTGCTCAAATTCATGTCCATTGAGATGGTGAGGCTATCTAACCATCTTATCCTCTGTCATGCCCTTCTCTCTTTGCCTTCAATCTTTCCCAGCATCAGAGTCTTTTCCAATGAATTGGCTCCTTGCATCAGATGGCCACAAAATTTAAGCTTCAGCTTTAGCAACAATTCTTCCATATTTAGGGTTGATTTCCTATAGGATTGACTGGCTTGATATCCTTGCAAGCCAAGGGACTCTCTGGAGTCTTTCAACACCACAGTTCAAAAGCATCAATTCTTTGGCTTTCAACCTTTACAGTCCAAGTCTCACGTCAGTACATGACTGCTGGAAAAATCATAGCTTTGACTGTACAGACTTCTGTCAGCAAAATGATGTCTCTGCTTTCCAATAGCCTGTCTAGGGTTGTTATAGCTTTCCTTCCAAGGAGCAAGCGTCTTTTAATTTCATGGCTTCAGTCACTGTCTGCTGTGATTTTGAAGCCCAAAAAAAGGAAATCTGTCATTTTCCCCTCTTCTACTTGCCATGAAGTGTGGGACCAGATGCAATGATCTTAGTTTTTTGAATGTTGAGTTTCAAGCCAGCTTTTTCACTCTTTCACCCTCATCAGTTCAGTTCAGTTCAGTTCAGTCGCTCAGTCGGGTCCAACTCTTTGCGACCCCATGAATCGCAGCACGCCAGGCCTCCCTGTCCATCACCATCTCCCGGAGTTCACTCAGACTCACGTCCATCGAGTCCGTGATGCCATCCAGCCATCTCATCCTCGGTCGTCCCCTTCTCCCCCTTCTGTTCTTTACTTTCTGCCATAAGGATGGTGTTATCTGCATATCTGCGTTTGTTGATATTTCTTTAGCAAACTTGATTCCAGAATGTGATTCATCAAGCCTGGCATTTTGTATGATGTACTCTGCATAGCAATTTAAATAAGCAGGTGACATTATATAGTCTTGCCCTAATCCTTTTCCAATTTTGAACCAGTCAGTTGTTTCATGTTCAATTCTAATTGTTGTTTCTTGACCATAATGCAGGTTTCTCAGGAGACAGGTAAGGTAGTCTGATATTCCCATCTCTTTAAGAATTTTCCAGTTTGTTGTGATCCACACAGTCAAAGGCTTTAGAGTAGTCAATGAAACAGAAGTAGATTTTTTTTTTTAATCCCTTGCTTTCTCCATGATCCAACAAATGTTGGCAATTTGATCTCTGGTTCCTCTGCCTCTTTGAACCCATCTTGTACATCTGGAAATTCTGAGTTCACGTACTGCTGAAGCCTAGCTTCAAAGATTTTGAACATAACTTTGCTAACATGTTTAGTGAGCACAATTGTATAGTAGTTTGAACATTCTTTAGCATTGCCTTTCTTTGGGATTGGAATGAAAGCTGACCATTTCCAGTTCTGTGTCCACTGTTGAGTTTTCCAAATTTCCTGACAATTTCAATGCAGCTCTATACAGAATCATCTTTTAGGACTTGAAATGGGTCAGCTGGAATTCTGTTACCTTCACTAGCTTTGTTCACAGTAATATTTCCTAAGGCCCACTTGACTTTGCACTCAAGGATGCATGGCTCTAGATGAGTGACCATACCTTCATGGTTATCTGGGTCATTAAGGCCTTTTTTTTTTTTTAATAGTTTTTCTGTGTATTTCTGCCACTTCTTCCTAACTTCTCTGCCTCTCTCAGGTTCTTACCTTTTCTGTCTTTTATCACTTTTATCCTTGCATGATAAATTCCCTTGATATTTCAATTTTCTTGAAGAGACCACTAGTCTTTTTATTCTATTGTTTTCCTCTATTTCTTTACATTGTTCATCTAAGAAGTCCTTCTTATCTCTCCTTGCCTTTCTCTGAAACTCTGTATTAAGTTAACTATATCTTTCCTTTTCTTCTTTGCTTTTCACTTCTCTTCTTTTCTCAGCTATTACTAAAGCCTCCTCAGCCAACCACCTTAGCTTCTTGCATTTCTTTTTCTTTGGGATCGTTTTGGTCACTGCATCCCGTACAATGTTACAAACCTCCTTCCATAGTACTTCAGGTACTCTGTCTATCAGATCTAATCCCTTGAATCTATTTTGTCACCTTCACTGTATAGTCATAAGGGATTTGATTTAGATTGCACCTGAATGACCTAGTGGATTTCCCTACTTTCTTTAATTTAAGCCTGAATTTTTCAAAAAAGAGCTCATGATTTGAGCCACAGTCAGCTCCAGGTCTTATTCTTATTGACTGTATAGAGTTTCTCCATCTTTGGCTGCAAAGAATTCAATCATTCTGATTTTGATATTGACCATCTGGTGATGTCCATGTGTAGAGCTGTCTTTCAGTGTTTTGGAAAATGGTGTATGCTATGACCAGTGTGTTATTCTGGATAGTTCTTGACTTCTTATTTCTGCATTCCCATCTCCTATGATGAAAAGGAAATCTTTTTTTTTTTTTGCCTTAGTTCTAGAAGGTGGTGTTTGTCTGCATAGAACTGTTGAACTTCAACTTCTTCAGTAGTTCATGTATAGACTTGGATTGCTCTCATGTTGAATGATTTGCCTTGGAAATGACCCAAAATGATTCTGACATTTTAAAAATTGCACCAAAATACTGCATTTCAGATTCTTTTGTTGGCTATAAGGGCTCCTCCATGTCTCTTAAGGGATTCTTGCCCACAGTAGTAGAAATAATGGTTGTCTGAATTAAATCCTCCCATTCCCATTCATTTTAGTTCACTGATTTCTAAGATGTTGATGTTCAATCTTGCCATCTTCTGCTTGACCAATCCAGTTTACCTTGATTCATGGACCTAACATTGAAGCTTCCAATGCAATAGTTTTCTTTACAACATGAGACTTTACTTTCACCACCCGACACATCCACACCTGAACATTATTTCTGCTTTGACCCTGCTGCTTCATTCTTACTGGAGCTATTAGTATTAATAATTGACCTCCACTCTTCCTCACTAGCATATTGGACACCTTCTGACCTAGGGAGCTCTTCTTCCAACATCATATCTATTTGCCTTTTCAGATAACTTAGGTATACTATATATCTCTGATTATGACATTTTGAGATTTTTTTTTTTTTTTTTTTTACAGTGACTTTATATTACTAAGACTTGGGATTTTAAGTGAAGATAAATTCTTAAACCTTAACTATAAAGTTAGATTAAAATTACATATTTTAGGGAAAATAAGATTATATTAGAAGGAATATGTTTTGATAACAACCAAATGAAAACAGTGCAAGTTTTGTAGCTTTTATCAAATATTAATTTAATTTTCTTCAGTTGGAAAGAACTGAATCAACATGGACAGTAGGGTATTGAACTCCAACTAATAGATACGAAAGATATTCTAGTTGCTCTAAATGAGTTTACATCTCCTGGGTCTTATTCTCTAGATATGTTGTAATTCTAGGCATTGAGTGTACTTAACAGAAATCAATACAATTCCTTTCAGAAATTATGGAGAACAGATGTTCGGGAATACTGAAACAGTGAAAGTGAAATCACTCAGTTGTGTCTGACCTTTTTTGACCCCACTGACTGTAGCCTGCCAGGCTCCTCCATCCATGGGATTCTCCAGGCAAGAATACTGGAGTGAGTTGCCATTTCCTTCTCAAGAGGATCTTCCCAACCCAGAGATCAAATCCAGGTCTCCCTCATTGTAGGCAGATTCTTTACCATCTGAGCCACCAGAAAATATCCTCCAAGGGCCCGGCTAAACATCAGGGACACAGTAGAGAGGAAGATACAGACAGACACCAGGGGTCTCCCACATTGCAGGAAAACTCTTTACCATCTGAGCCACCAGAAAAGTCATGGAATACAGAGAATGGTCCCAAATAGTCCTAATTTCCAGGAAAGTAAAGATAAAAGTAGAAATAAAAGAGTCCCTGAAAAACATGCTTCAGTTTAGTTCAGTTCAGTCGCTCAGTCATGTCCGACTCTTTGAGACCCCATGAATCACAGCACGCCAAACCGCTCTGTCCGTCACCAACTTCCGGAGTTCACTCAGACTCGCATCCATCGAGTCAGTGACGCCATCCAGCCATCTCCTGCTCGGTCGTCCCCTTCTTCTCCTGCCCCCAATCCCTCCCAGCATCAAAGTCTTTTCCAATGAGTCAACTCTTCACATGAGGTGTCCAAAGTACTGGAGTTTCAGCTTTAGCATCATTCCCTTCAAAGAAATCCCAGGATTGATTTCCTTCAGAATGGACTGGTTGGATCTCCTTGCAGTCCAAGAGACTCTCAAGAGTCTTCTCCAACACCACAGTTCAAAAGCATCAATTCTTCAGCACTCAGCCTTCTTCACAGTCCAACTCTCACATCCATACATGACTACTGGAAAAACCATAGCCTTGACTAGATGGACCTTAGTCGGCAGAGTAATGTCTCTGCTTTTGAATATGCTATCTAGGTTGGTCATAACTTTTCTTCCAAGGAGTAAGCATCTTTTAATTTCATGGCTGCAGTCACCATCTGCAGTGATTTTGGAGCCCCAAAAAATAAAGTCTGACACTGTTTCCACTGTTTTTTCATCTATTTCCCATGGAGTGATAGGACCAGATGCCATGATGTTCGTTTTCTGAATGTTGAGCTTTAAGCCAATTTTTCACTCTTCTCTTTTACTTTCATCAAGAGGCTATTTAGTTCTTCTTCACTTTCTGCCATAAGGGTGGTGTCATCTGCATATCTGAGGTTATTGATATTTCTCCCGGCAATCTTGATTCCAGCTTGTGTTTCTTCCAGTCCAGCGTTTCTCATGATGTACTCTGCATATAAGTTAAATAAGCAGGGTGACAATATACAGCCTTGACGTACTCCTTTTCCTATTTGGAACCAGTCTGTTGTTCCATGTCCAGTTCTAACTGTTGCTTCTTGGCCTGCATACAGATTTCTCAAGAGGCAGGTCAGGTGGTCTGGTATTCCCATCTCTTTCAGAATTATCCAAAGTTTATTGTGATCCACACAGTCAAAGGCTTTGGCATAGTCAATAAAGCAGAAATAGATGTTTTTCTGGAACTCTCTTGCTTTTTCGGTGATCCAGCAGATGTTGGCAATTTGATCTCTGGTTCCTCTGTCTTTTTTAAAACCAGCTTGAACATCAGGAAGTTCATGGTTCACGTATTGCTGAAGCCTGGCTTAGAGAATTTTGAGCATTACTTTATTAGCGTGTGAGATGAGTGCAACTGTGCAGTAGTTTGAGCTTTCCTTAGCATTGCCATTCTTTGGAATTGGAATGAAAACTGACCTTTTCCAGTCCTGTGGCCACTCCTGAGTTTTCCAAATTTGCTGGCATATTGAGTGCAGCACTTTCACAGCATCATCTTTCAGGATTTGAAATAGCTCAACTGGAATTCCATTACCTGCACTAGCTTTGTTCGTAGTGATGCTTTCTAAGGCCCACTTGACTTCACATTCCAGGATGTCTGGCTCTAGATTAGTGATCACACCATCGTGATTATCCTAGTCATGAAGATCCTTTTTGTACAGTTCTTCTGTGTATTCTTGCCATCTCTTAATATCTTCTGTTTCTGTTAGGTCCATACCATTTCTATCTTTTATTGAGCCCATCTTTGCATAAAATGTTCCCTTTGTATCTCTAAATTTTTTGAAGAGATCTCTAGTCTTTCCCATTCTGTTGTTTTCCTCTGTTTCTTTGCATTGATTGCTGAAGAAGGCTTTCTTAGCTCTTCTTGCTATTCTTTGGAACTCTGCATTCAGATGCTTATATCTTTCCTTTTCTCCTTGGCTTTTCACTTATCTTCATTTCACAGCTATTTGTAAGGCTTCCCCAGACAACCATTTTGCTTTTCTCCATTTCTTTTCCATGGGGATGGTCTTGATCCCTGTCTCCTGTACAATGTCACGAACCTCATTCCATAGTTCATCAGGTACTCTATCTATCAGATCTAGGCCCTTAAATCTATTTCTCACTTCTACTGTATAACCATAAGGGATTTGATTGAGGTCATACCTGAATGGTCTAGTGGTTTTCCCTGTTTTCTTCAATTTCAGTGTGAATTTGGTAATAAGGAGTTCATGATCTGAGCCACAGTCAGCTCCCGGTCTTGTTTTTGTTGACTGTATAGAGCTTCTCCATCTTTAGCTGCAGAGAATAGAATCAATCTGATTTCGGTGTTGACCATCTGGTGATGTCCATGTGTAGAGTCTTCTCTTGTGTTGTTGGAAGAGGGTGTTTGCTATGACCAGTGCATTATCTTGGCAAAACTCTATTAGTCTTTGCCCTGCTTCATTCCGCATTCCAAGGCCAAATTTGCCTGTTTCTCCAGGTGTTTCTTGACTTCCTACTTTTGCTTTCCAGTCCCCTATAATGAAAAGGACATCTTTTTGGGGTGTTAGTAGTGAATGAAATATTCATCCTAGGCAAAATTATAGAATGACCTAAATAATAAATAATATGTGAGTGCCTAGAAAGCAAGAGGTCATCACAAATAAGTCAAACCTACTCCAGTAGGAATGAGCACACCTAGTAACAAGATCCTGGTTTCCGAAGACCATTCTCTAGTAAAAAGAGCCAGGGATTCTTGGAGAAATGCTAGGTATCAGAGCTGAGGAGAGAGAATAAAAGATAAGCCTGGAGCATCCTGTGATTCACAATAAGTGGAGAACTGAAAAAAAATGGAGCATGTCGTAGAAACACAGGAGTCCAGCTAAAAGATCTTCCAAAGCTGGACCAGTTTGAGAAGCAAAATAAATCATGGGCATATTAAATTATAACCCACAGAGTAAACTAAGTATCTAGGAGTCCAACATGATACAAATTATTGAACACATAAATGAAGAGTGAGAGAAGAGGCAACTCTTCCTTACAGAAGAATGCTAATTAACAAAATAGAATGAGTAGGCAAAATAAAAAAGCAGCATGAGAGCACCACAGTAACAAGCAGGCAAGAATCACCTATGGATTCTAACATGAGTGGTTAAAAGTTGGAGGAGAGGCACAATACCTGCAAAGTCTCAAAATATCTCACCAAAGATATTTATGAATTGTAAAGGAAACAATAACACATGCAAGATAAACAAACCTGCAGATTCCATCATCACTGAGTGATGAAGTTTATCATCACCAGTGATAAAGCAGATCAGCATCACCCTACCTTAGTATGATGCCTTTACAAGAGTACAAGGTGGCATTCTTGCCAATAATGCACAACCTCAATATCATTTGAAAACATCAGTCAGGCCCTAAGGGGCATTCTACAAAATACTTGACCGGGAAGAGCACCAGGTCAACACCAGAGGACCAGGAAGTGCTCTTTAAGTCAAAGGGTCATGAAAGGCAATAGGATACAGAGGGATTATCCCAGATCGAAAGAGACTAAGGAGATATGACACCTAGCTGTTATGTGGGATACTGCATGGGATCCTGCAACAGAATAGGGACAGTCATGGAGGAACTGGTGAAATGTAAGTTAAGAATATAATAGAGGTAATATCATGACCTTAATAGAATTTCACTGACTCGATGGACGTGAGTGTGAGTGAACTCCGGGAGTTGGTGATGGACAGGGAGGCCTGACGTGCTGCTATTCATGGGGTCACAAAGAGTCGGGCACGACTGAGCGACTGAACTAAACTGAATCGAATTTACTGGTTTTGGTAATTGCATTGTTCTCCCCAAGCTGTTTATATTAGGGGACTTTGAGCAGTATACAGATACTCTTTGTATTGTTTCTGAAATTTTTTGTAAATCTAAAATTATTTAAAAATAAAAAAGTCTAAAAAATATCAATCCAGGTTAACACGATCTTACATAATTATGTAGATCAAATGAAAAATGTACTAATTAGTAACACTGATGAATTCACAAGATAAATTTTTCACAAGATAGAAAGTGCTAAAGGAGAATGGTCAGAGTAAATAGGTCCCCACTTTAATTAACTGGAAGAGTTAAGTTTAAAAGAAAACTAATTTTAAGAGGAATAAGGGGAAAATTCTGTTTCAAAATAACCATACATGACAGTATGAAAAGGAGAGATGCTATCTATCATGAATTCAGGTGAATTATGTGAGTGATAGCTGCCATTCATGTAACAAAATTGAGCTCTCTTTATTGAAAATCTATAATAAAGCATATAAAGTTTTCTTTTTAGTATTCCTCTTAAAGGCAGAATTAGGAACAATAATTAAAGGTACAGGGAAGTAAATGCTGACTCAGAATAAGAAAAAAAAATTATTGCAATGATTATTTACACAGCATTATGCCCCAGGTAAGAGGAAGTGTTAAGGAACAGAGGGATGATAACTTTGGAGCTGATAGCGAAGATTCTCCCTGCTAGGTAAGAGGTTTTTTTTTTTAATTTTTTATTTTAACTTTAGTTTACTTTACATTACTGTATTGGTTTTGCCAAACATTGACATGAATTCACCACGAGTGTACAAGCGTTCCCAAACATGAATCCCCTCCCACCTCCCACCCCATACCATCTCTCTGGGTCCTCTCCTTGCACCGGTCCCAAGCATCCTGCATCCTGCATCGGACATCGACTGGCGATTCGTTTCTTACTTGATAGTATACATGTTTCAACGGCATTCTCCCATCTCATCCCACCCTCTCCCTCTCTCTCTTCCCCAGAGTCCAAAAGTTCATTCTATAGATCTGAGTCTCTTTTGTTGTCTCGCATACAGGGTCATCATCCCCATCTTTCTAAATTCCATATATATGCGTTAGTATACTGTATTGGTGTTTTTCTTTCTGGCTTACTTCACTCTGTATAATCGGCTCCAGTTCCATCCATCTCCTTAGAACTGAT
Source organism: Redunca redunca (assembly GCA_006410935.1). Lineage (NCBI taxonomy): Eukaryota > Metazoa > Chordata > Mammalia > Artiodactyla > Bovidae > Redunca > Redunca redunca. The sequence continues at coordinate 630,335 of SJYQ01000457.1, forward strand.
TCAAATGTATTCTTTTTAATGGCTGAGTAATACTCCATTGTGTATATGTACCACAGCTTTCTTATCCATTCATCTGCTGATGGACATCTAGGTTGTTTCCATGTTCTGGCTATTATAAACAGTGCTGCGATGAACATTGGGGTACATGTGTCTCTTTCTATTCTGGTTTCCTCGGTGTGTATGCCCAGCAGTGGGATTGCTGGGTCATAAGGCAATTCTATTTGCAATTTTTTAAGGAATCTCCACACTGTTCTCCATAGTGGCTGTACTAGTTTGCATTCCCACCAACAATGTAAAAGGGTTCCCTTTTCTCCACACCCTCTCCAGCATTTATTGCTTGCAGACTTCTGGATCGCAGCCATTCTGACTGGTGTGAAGTGGTACCTCATTGTGGTTTTGATTTGCATTTCTCTGATAATGAGTGATGTTGAGCATCTTTTCATGTGTTTGTTAGCCATCCGTATGTCTTCTTTGGAGAAATGTCTATTTAGGTCTTTGGCCCATTTTTTGATTGGGTCATTTATTTTTCTGGAATTGAGCTGCATAAGTTGCTTGTATATTTTTGAGATTAGTTGTTTGTCAGTTGCTTCATTTGCTATTATTTTCTCCCAATCAGAAGGCTGTCTTTTCACTTTGCTTATATTTTCCTTTGTTGTGCAGAAGCTTTTAATTTTGATTAGATCCCATTTGTTTATTTTTGCTTTAATTTCCAGAATTCTGGGGGGTGGATCATAGAGGATCCTGTTATGATTTATGTCGGAGAGTGTTTTGCCTATGTTCTCCTCTAGGAGTTTTATAGTTTCTGGTCTTCAAGCTCTACTGCAAAGCCACAGTCATCAAGACTGTGTGATACTGGCACAAAGACAGATATATAGATCAATGGAACAAAACAGAAAGCCCAGAGATAAATCCACACACCTATGGACACCTTATCTTTGATAAAGGAGGCAAAAATATACAATGGAGTAAAGACAATCTCTTTAACAAGTGGTGCTGGGAAAATAGGTAAGAGTTTTGAAAGATCCTTAAGAGTTGGTCTAACCTGACACGCCAGGATGCTGTGACGCTCTGACATCAGAATATGCACTTTGTGCCTCTGTGCATGTGTGTGTGGGTGTATGTGTAACACCAAGTTGAATGTGCAAGTGACATTGTTATTCTAAAGTTCAGTCTTTGGAGAATGGCAGCAGTTTGTGGTTGCATAAATGCCTTTTGTGCTTAACATCCCATGTTAATATCCAATTTCTCCAGTTTTTAGAAGAGATTTACTTTGATGTGAGCTTCCACAAAGGGTCCAGATGGCCCAACCTTTTTCTCTCTTAAGCTTAAGAAAGTAATGAGAAATGAATGAGACTTCTTCGATAAGTCAGGCTTCAGACCTCCAGAGAAGTGCTGGGCAAGGCACTATTGACACATTTTCTTCAACTCATTTCCTGTATTTAAATGGAAATGCTGATACCTGTAAACAGGTTTCTCCTGAGGTTTGGGGGATGTGAAGTTATGTTGTGTATTTGAATCAAAGATTTTGATTTTATAACATTCAAGTAAGAAAAGCAAGAGATTAAGTCCCTGGGGAGAAAGAAGCTGGGAAAATCTTTGGTAATCATCTTAAAGCTTCAGCCTTGGAGGCAGATACTACCAGCTTTCTATGATAATATGTTAGGCAAAGCTCAAGCTCACCAGTAGTTCACTGAAGAGATGATTATTTACACTGTGAACCCCCTTTTTCACTAGAAATAACTGTTTGCTCTAGTAGAAGTATTTATTCTTCAAAAGTTCTCTTTCCATGGATTTAAAGGTGAGTATACGAGTCACTCTTGCCTTGAGAAAAAGTTCAGTTCAGTCGTTCATTCGTGTCCAGTTCTTTATGACCCCATGAATCACAGCACACCAGGCCTCCCTGTCCATCAACTCCCGGAGTTCACTCAAACTCACGTCCATCAAGTCCATGATGCCATCCAGCCATTTCATCCTCTGTCATCCCCTTCTCCTCCTGCCCCCAATCCCTCCTAGCATCAGAGTCTTTTCCAAAGTCAACTCTTCACATGAGGTGGCCAAAGTATTGGAGTTTCAGCTTTAGCATCAGTCTTTCCAAAGAACACCCAGGACTGATCTCCTTCAGAATGGACTGGCTGGATCTCCTTGCAGTCCAGGAGACTCTCAAGAGTCTTCTCCAACACCACAGTTCAAAAGCATCAGTGCTTCAGTGCTCAGCTTTCTTCACACTCCAGCTCTCACATCTATACATGACCACTGGAAAAACAGTAGCCTTGACTAGACGGACCTTTGTTGGCAAAGTAATGTCTCTGCTTTTGAATATGCTATCTAGGTTGGTCATAACTTTCCTTCCAAGGAGTAAGCATCCTTTAATTTCATGGCTGCAATCACCATCTGCAGTGATTTTGGAGCCCCCAAAAAGGAAGTCTGCAATGAGGGGTATAGTAGGTGTAAAAACTAAGAGATTTTTTAGGATGATCATGTTAGGAGCCACCAATGATTTCTGCCACCAAAATATGAATAATGCCTCTGACAAATAATAATGCAAGTCACTGGGGGCGGGGGGTGGAAAATTCTGTGGTTAAAGAGAATGTAGCACCTTCTTTTTAAATTTTTTTTTAGTTCCAGGAAATAAATGTGTGCATGAAATTGACAGAGAAACTCATCCTTAACTGCTGTGCAAATCTTAAGAACTGTCTTGATTCAAGTGAAGCTCTTGGCTGAGTCAGTTGTCAACCAGCCTTTGGTTCCATGCTCTTTGCCTTTGAGATTCTATTAATAGAAGACCATATTAATTCCTGAGAATGTAGGTTCAGGATTTCTACTCCTTTTGTACTCATTTTAGCACCATCACAAGCCATATGCTCACAAGATTTTGTAGATGGGGACTGATGTTTATCTAGAATATTTATTAGAGCCTCTGAGAAAACTGCACTGGTCTAGGTATATATATCCATTGAGAAAACTTTTACTTTTTTAAACTGAGGAATTTATGAGGACAAGGAAAGAGTAGGAAATGCTGAATTCACTCTATGGAAAAAACCATATATAATATATTTACACACACAAAATATATACATATGTGTGTGTGTATATATATATAAAATGTGTGTAGATATAATGGAAGTGGTTATTTTTAGAATTAATTTTTGCTTTTTTAACCAGCTATTTCTGTATATATACAAGCATAATCATATATGTCAAAGAATGCATATTTTAAAAATATTCCTATCATGTACATTTGCCTGACTTTTTCAGTAGCTGCTTAAAATTACATTATGTGATCTCACCATTATTTTATATATTTTTGAAAACTAAGGTTTATGTTCATTATCTTTTCTTGTTTCAAAAATAGTACACTCCTGGCAGATTTATCTTGTACACTCGTGTGAGAATAGCTGCAGGGTTTGCTTGTTTGTTTGTTTGTTTTCCCCTGGGAGCAGAACTGTTAAGGCACAGGGTGTATGCATTTATACATCTATTATTGTTGGGTGTTGTTTTGTGCTGCGGTATCACTGACCTCGGTTATTATTGACATTTGTGGATGTTTGTTAGTCTTTGTTTACATCTTGACAGAGGGAAGCAATGTTCCTCCTCAGAATGCCAGGAAAAATGCTCACTCTGCATAGGGATTATCTTGTGAAGGAGGCTTGCTTCTTCCAATGCCCTGTGGAAAAATTCTACTGCTAATTTGTGAGATCTATGGCACAGTAATAGTGACTTCCCTGAGAAGTCTACACTGGTGTCAGAGTCCTGCATCCAACCCTAGGATTATGTTTCTATAGGTAGTAAATGCAGCTTCCTAAGTAGAGTGGATCCTGAGAATGGATCCAGCATTGGGCAAAATTGTAGGTGACAGAAGGACAGAAAGATACTTGGAGAGCAGATGGTCAGGGTGTTATAATGTGAATACATTGCTCCTCATATTTGCTTGGGGAAATTTTTCCTTGATATTATACATAAATTAAGGCCTGGGTTAACATCTTTGAATTGTTCTTGTTTTTACTGTTTTTCTTAAAATTGGTTTCCTGTCATTCTAAATACAGTTCATTTGCTTTGTATATTCAGAACCCTTATTGTATTTATGAATTTATTATTGGAATTAGTGCAGATTTTGTATCTATCTTAATATTTAAATATATTATTCCAGATACTGCTAAATATAGTTTATGGACAGTAGTCACAGAGCAAGAACTGTGTTTGGTACACCATCTCATTTAATCTTAAAAATAATCTTGTAGGATGAATGAAAGGCGAGTGCAGGAAAAAGAGAGCAAACTGGGCAGTCAGGCAAGAAAGGGAAATTTATTAGAGGGAAAAGAGAGAGTGACTGGCCCTTAAGGAGAACCAGCGTTCTCCCTTTCTGATGGAGTCCTTCTTATACCCCACCAATGAAAAATTCTCTGAAAGGATGGTCATGTAGCCAGAGGTCTGGAATGTGGTGGTCTCACAGCTTTGGGAAGATAGGCACCAGTGGGATAACAGGATGCCATTTGGGCAATTTGGTCAGTCTGAAGGATCACTGTGATTTATTCTTTGTTTGCGAGGTCAACATAACGAGCCATTTTATCAATGAGACCCCATGTGGGCCCTATCAATAAGAAAACTGAGGATCTAAGAAATAAGGAAAACTTCCAGCCAGTATATGGTTGAGCTAAATTCCAAAGTTAGATTTTTGTTCTTATAGTGCTCACACTTTTCACTACTCTGACCAATTTGTATTGAATTTGTCTTTCCTTGGTGGCTCAGATGATAAAGAATTTGCCTGCAATGCAGAAGACTTCAGTTCTATCCCTGGGTTGGGAAGATCCTCTGGAGAAGTGAACAACTACCCACCCCAGTATTCTGGCCTGGAGAATTCCATGGACAGAGGGGCCTGGCAAGCTACAGTCCATGGGGTCAAAAAGAGTCCGATACATCTTTTTCCCACTTCACATCACTTTGTGTCTATTAAGGAGCGTAATATCTCCATGTTATGGCAGAGAGGTGGAGAGGAAGTGGCAACCCACTCCAGTGTTCTTGCCTGGAGAATCTCAGGGATGAGGGAGCCTCGTGGGCTGCCATCTATGGGGTCGCACAGAGTCGGACACAACTGAAGCGACTTAGCAGCAGGAGCAGCATGGTAGAGAGGGAAACAGACAATTGCTATACTTCTCTGAAAGCATAACTCTCCTATATGTTAGTTCATTTCTGTCTTCATCAAATAAGCATATTCCTTATAGAATTAGATATACATGTGTTATATTTTAACACTTAATTACATATTTTGTACTGTTCACTGCTTCCCTTGCCTTGGCTTTGTACCATCTCTTTGCAAATTTGTGATAAAGTCTATACCAAATAATTTTTTTCTCTCTGTTTTGAATGAGCTGACAGCCAGCCAGTAACACAAATACTCTTTGGGAATTGACTGAGTGCAAGGTTCTCTTATAGACTCTGGGGATAGAGCAGCAGTCAAAACAGAATCCTGGTCTTTGCAAAATTCACGTTCTTATGAAAATAAAAGAGAAAACAAATACACCAGAAAGGGAAAAAAAAAAGGATTTTTGATAATGATACACATCAGATAGAAAAGTAAAATACTGATTAATGTGATAGAAAATGATTTAGGAAATGGAACTAGTGATGTTTCATTAGGGAAGGAAGGGCTAGAATCTCTGAGAAGGTGGCACTTGAGCTGATACTTTGTTAAAAACCAGGCAGCCAAGGGGGAGAAAGTTGGAACTGGGGTAAGTGAGTTACAACTAGAAGGAATAGAACCTGAAGGGTGAAGATTAGGATGTGGATACAGCTGAATGTGTTTAGGGATGGATGCCAGTCTGACTTTGCTGGGTGGCCAGAGACAAGTGCATGTGGCAAAGAGAATGGCAGAGAGGAAAATAAACTCTAATCACATTGCAGTCTTTGTTATCAAATTGGGAGAGTCTAGGAGGACCCTTCCTCATAAAGAGGACACTTCCTTGTGGCTTCAGTTCTTGATAAGTATACAAAGAAGAACCTGAGGTCTTACCCATGGCAAAAACAAGTTTATAGAAGAAAGACTAGAAGGGACACCTCAAAGGCGAGGAGGGCAAAGCCAAGAGAAGCACTGGGGCTGGAATGATGAGGTACAGGGGTTTTCAAGATAGGACTTTTACATGTTCATCCAGGTGGGCCTGGACTGAGAGTTTTGATCCATAGTTTCAAATTACAAAACAACAGGCTCTATTGCACATACCTTTCCCATAATTCAGTCTGTTATAATTAGATGTATGTATATATAGAATATTTATGAACCATTAATGGGCTCCCAGCTGCCTAAGGGCACTTGAGGACACAGCTGTGTATCAAGGACACATGAGCTAGAGCTGGGGAGGTACCTGTGGTTAGTCTGCATCACTGTGCACATAGGGTGCATGCTCTGGAGTTGGAAAAGTCTCTGTGGTTATTTTGTAGCATATCTGTGAGCTCTTCTGGGCCACATTGGGACATGTCTGGGGTTCTGTTTAGAGATCAGCCTGAATCATTTTCAGCTAGGCCACTCTTTTTTCTCATGCCTAACTTCCTACCTAATATTTTCAACTTAGTAAAAACTGCGGTCAGTTCAGTTGCTCAGCCATGTCTGACTCTTTGCAACCCCATGGACTGCAGCACGCCAGGCATCCCTGTCCATCACCAACTCCCGGAGTTTACTCAAACTCATGTCCTTTGAATCAGTGATGCCACTCAATCATCTCTTCTTTTGTCATCCCCTTCTCCTCAAACTTTCAGTCTTAACAGCATCAGGGTCTTTTCACATGAGTCAATTCTTCACATTAAGTGGCCAAAGTATTGGAGTTTCAGCTTCAGCATCAGTTCAGTTCAGTACAGTTCAATCGATCAGTCGTTTCCAAATCTTTGCAACCCCATGAACCACAGCACGCCAGCCCTCCCTGTCCATCACCAACTCCCAGAGTCCACCCAAACCTATGTCTATTGAGTAGGTGATGCTATCCCACTATCACATCCTTTGTAGTCCCCTTCTCTTCCTGCCCTCAGTCTTTCCCAGAATCAGGGTCTTTTCCAAAGATCTTCACAACAGGTGGCCAAAGTATTGGAGTTTCAGATTCAACATCAGTCCTTCCATTGAACACGCAGGACTGATCTCCTTTAGGATGGACTGGTTGGATCTCCTAGCAGTCCAAAGGACTCTCAGGAGTCTTCTCCAACACCACAGTTCAAAGCATCAGTTCTTCTGCACTCAACTTTCTTTATAGACAAACTCTCACTTGCCTACATGACCCTTGGAAAAACCATAGCCTTGACTAGATGGACCATTCCAGTAGAAGTGAGAAATAGATTTAAGGGACTAGATCTAATAGACAGAATGCTTGATGAACTATGGATGGAGGTACATGGCACTGTAGAGGAGACAGGAATCAAGACCATCCCCAAGAAAAAGAAATGCAAAGAAGCAAAGGGCTGTCTGAGGAGGCCTTACAAATAGCTGTGAAAAGAAGAGAAGTGAAAAGTAAAGGAGAAGGGAAAGATATACCCATTTGAGTGCAGAATTCCAAAGAATAGCAAGAAGAGAGAAGAAAGCCTTCCTCAGTGATCAATGCAAAGAAGTAGAGGGAACCAACAGAATGGGAAAGACTAGAGATGTCTTCAAGAAAATTAGAGATACCAAGGGAAATTTTCATGCAAAGATGAGCTTGATAAAGGACAGAAATTGTAGGAACCTAATAGAAGCAGAAGATATTAAGAAGAGTCAGCAAGAATACACAGAAGAACTATACAAAAAAGATATTCATGACCCAGATAATCACGGTGTAATCACTCACCTAGAGCCAGAGATGCTGGAATGTGAAGTCAAGTGGGCCTTAGGAAGCATCACTATGAACAAAGATAGTGGAGGTGATGGAATGCCAACTGAGCTATTTCAAATCCTGAAAGATGATGCTGTGAATTTGTTGCACTCAATATGCCAACAAATATGGAAAGCTCATCAGTGGCCACAGGACTGGAAAAGGTCAGTTTTCATTCCAATCCCAAAGAAAGGCAATGCCAAAGAATGCTCAAACTACCGCCCAATTGCACTTATCTCACATGCTAGTAAAGTAATGCTCAAAATTCTCCAAGCCAGGCTTCAGCAATAAGTGAACTGGGAACTTCCAGATGTTCAACTGGTTTTAGAAAAGGTAAAGGAACCAGAGATCAAATTGCCAGCATCCGCTGGATCATGGAAAAAGATAGAGAGTTCCAGACAAACATCTATTTCTGCTTTATTGACTATACCAAAGCCTTTGACTGTGTGGATCACAATCAACTGTGGAAAATTCTGAAAGAGATGGGAATACTAGACCACCTGACCTGCCTCTTGAGAAACCTGTATGCAGGTCAGGAAGCAACAGTTAGAACTGGACATGGAACAACAGACTGGTTCCAAATAGGAAAAGGAGTATGTCAAGGATGTATATTGTCACCCTGCTTATTTAAATTATATGCACAGTACATCACAAGAAATGCTGGGCTGGAGGAAACACAAGCTGGAATCAAGATTTCCAGGAGAAATATCAATAACCTCAGATATGCAGATGACACCACCCTTATGGCAGAAAGTGAAGAAGAACTAAAGAGCCTCTTGTAGAAAGTGAAAGAGGAGAGTGAAAAAGTTGGCTTAACTCAACATTCAGAAAACTAAGATCATGGCATACGGCCACATCACTTCATGGCAAATAGATGGGGAAACAGTAGCAACAATGACTGACTTTATTTTTCCTGGCTCCAACATCACTGCAGATGGTGATTGCAGCCATGAATTAAAAGATACTTACTCCTTGGAAGGAAAGTTATGACCAATCTAGACAGCATATTAAAAAGCAGAGATATTACTTTGCCAACAAAGGTCCGTCTAGTCAAGGCTATGGTTTTTCCAGTGGTCATGTATGGATGTGAGATTTGGACTATAAAGAAAGCTGAGTGCCGAAGAACTGATGCTTTTGAACTGTGGTGTTGGAGAAGACTCTTGAGAGTCCCTTGGACTGCAAGGAGATCCAAGCAGTCCATCCTAAAGGAGATCAGTCCTGGGTGTTCATTAGAAGGACTGAATCTAAAGCTGAAACTCCAATACTTTGGCCACCTTATGTGAAGAGCTGACTTATTGGAAAAGACCCTGATGTTGGGAAAGATTGAGGGTGGAGAAGAAGGGGATGACAGAGGATGAGATGTTTGGATGGCATCACTGACTCTATGGACATGGGTTTGGGTAGGCTCCAGGAGTTGGTGACGGACAGGGCGGCCTGGTGTGCTGCAGTTCATGGGGTCACAAAGAGTCAGACACAACTGAACGACTGAACTGAACTGCTTTTTAATATGCTGTCTAGGTTGGTCACAGCTTTCCTTCCAAGGAGTAAGCATCTTTTAATTCATGGCTGCAATTACCATCTGCAGTGATTTTGGAGCCCTTAAAAATAAAGTCAGCCACTCTTTCTACTGTCCCCATCTATTTGCCATGAAGTGATGTGACCGTATGCCATGATCTTAGTTTTCTGAATATTGAGCTTTAGGCCAACTTTTTCACTCTCCTCTCTCACTTTCTTCAAGAGGCTCTTTAGTTCTTCTCCACTTTCTGACATAAGGCTGGTGTCATCTGCACATCTGAGGTTATTGATATTTTTCCTGGCAATCTTGATTTCAGTTTGTGCTTCTTCCAGCCCAGCGTTTCTCATGATGTACTGTGCATATAAGTTAAATGAGCAGGGTGACAATATACAGCCTTGACATATTCCGTTTCCTATTTGGAACCAGTCTGTTTTTCTATGTCCAGTTCTAACTGTCACTTCCTGACCTGCATATAGGTTTCTCAAGACGCAAGTCAGGTGCTCTGGTATTCCCATCCCTTTTAGAATTTTCCACAGTTCCGTCCTTCCAATGAATATTCAGGACTGATTTTCTTTAGGATGGACTGGTTGGATCTTCTTGATGTCCAAAGGACTCTCAAGAGTCTTCTCCAATACCACAGTTCAAAAGCATCAATTCTTTGGTGCTGAGCTTCCTTTATAGTCCAACTCTCACATTCATACATGACTAATGGAAAAATCCATAGCTTTGACTAGACGGACTTTTGTTGGCAAAGTAATGTGTCTGCTTTTTAATATGCCATCTAGTTTGGTCATAACTGTTCTTCCAAGGAGCAAGCGTCTTATAGTTTCATGGCTGCAATCACCATCTGCAGTGATTTTGAAGCCCCCCAAAATTAAGTTTGTCACTGTTTCCACTATTTCCCCATCTATTTGCCATGAAGTGACGGGACCAGATGCCGTGATCTTAGTTTTCTGAATGTTGAGCTTAAGCCAAATTTTTCACTCTGCTCTTTCACTTTCATCAAGAGGCTCTTTGGTTTTTCTTTGCTTTCTGCCGTAAGGTGGTGTCATCTGCATATCTGAGGTTATTGATATTTCTCCCAGCAATCTTGAGTCCAGCTTGTGCTTTCATCCAGCCCAGTGTTTCTCATGATGTACTCTGCATATAAGTTTAATAAGCAGGGTGGCAATATACAGCCTTGATGTACTCCTTTCCCTATTTGGAACCAGTTCTGTTTTTCCATGTAAAAAGTTCCAAGTAAATTGTTGGGGAGTTGAATTTCATGCCGCTTGGCAGAGGCTGAGGCTAGATGTTTTATATGGAGGTAGAATGTGATTTTTTGTTTCACCTGTTAGGACAGTTACAGCCACTTTTGCACCGTAAGTTTAAGGCAGAACAAAAGGGCAAGAAGTCAGATCATATAGAAAGTATATGCTGTACTCGAGACAGAAATGATTATGATTTGGATGAGAATGCAACCACTTTAAGCAATTAAAGTGGTCCTATTTAATAAAGCCCATGGGGAAATTTAATGAATTCTCTCTGGTGTGTTTAGGGAGAGATGGCAATAGAATGGCTCCCAATAGTATTGATTTTAATCCCTCAATCAATAGAAATTGATAAGAGGTCAGACAAGAAATTCAGGCAAGCCTTTATTGTGACCCAACCTGCAGAGAGAGGGACTGAAAACCAGAAATAGTTACTTTCCCTAGATACCCGAGGGCGGGGTTTAGCTGGTCCCTTAAATGAGATGAGGGTGGGGACAGATCAGTGGGTCCAGCCAGAGGGGTGACTTACATGGTCTATCCACCCGTTTTGGTGGTGCTGAATGCAGGGATCCTGGGTAGTACCTTGTCCTGCCTTTGCTCTGGTACCTTGGAAGCAGCAGTTAGGTTTTGACCTTCTTGTATCTTATTGTTCCTGATTTGTCCCAACTGCGCATGTGTGCAGTTATTTTTAGCCCCTATAGTTTCTTTGTATCTGTTGCATGAGGAGAGGTTTATCCAGGTGTAAGCACTGCAGCCAAAGGTCCAAGGTCCCAGGCCCAAGCTTCTGAGCTTGTCTTACCATGACGGAGCACGTTGAGGAGATCTTCACATGGTGGTCACTGCTGAGATGAGTAAGTACTGAGCAAGAGATGCTTTGTCAGCAAATGGGACAGAATGGGTAGAAGATTTGGTTTTAGCTCTAAAAAGTTTGAGCCATGCCTAGGAGATGTTGGAGCTGTACCTGAAAGTAGTTTTGCTAAAGGCTTAGACATGCAGATGGGAATCATTTAGCATATCACTGGGACTGAGTAAGAGCATCTACAAAAATGATCTTCCTCAGGTGATGGAGAGAAGGGAATCCAGGAGCCCTGGGGCTGCCAACAATTAGAAACAGGAATGCAGAACCAGGGAGCAAATGATAAAGAAAGTGAAGGATTGGGAAAAGAAGGAGAGGGTGATACCAAGGCAGTTACAAAGAGAAACCTAGACACAGGACAGTAGCAACAATGGGAAATGGAATCCAGTCTTATTGTTTGCTTTGTTGTTTTGTATTTTTGTTACCGGATTAAGTTCTATGGGCCCTGCTCCGACCCTAGCTCTGTGCCTCTACCGAGGAGGGTTCTCTTTCTGTTTGCGTTCAAGTAGATGAATACTGGAGAAGGAAATGGCAACCCCCTCCAGTATTCTTGCCTGGAGAATCCCACAGACAGAGGAGCCTGGTGCGCTATAGTCCAAAGGGTCACTCAGAGTCAGACACGACTGAGTGACAAACATGCACACATGCGAATAAGGAAACCAAAGCTGAGATCAGCACAGCACAAGGTTTATTTAGAGGCGAAAGCATGGAGAAGTGAAAAAAAGTTTACAGATTGACTTCTCCCCCACGTGGGGTGAGGGATTCGTTTTTATAGAGTAAAAACAAAGAGGAGAATGAGTGAAGATAATGATGGAAGGCATATGCATTAATCTACGGGAAAAGGCAGGTCTTTTTAGAGGGAACACCAACCTCTCTGGGGTGCTTCCCAGTGCCTCAGAGGGTAAGCAATTTGCCTGAAATGCATGAGACCTGAGGTTAATGCCTGTGTCAGGAAGATCCCCCAGAGAAGGGAATGGCTACCCACTCCAGTATTGTTGCCTGGAGAATTCCATGGATGGAGGAGCCTCAAAGAGTCCGAACAGGACTGAGTGACTAACACTTTAACCCTCTTTTTTATCTTTTTTTGATCTTTAATATCTGGCCATATCTGCTGGGAGGTATATCATTTAAGATGCTAATGTAGTAAAATCAATGCATAATGAGGCTCAAGGTCTATTGGAAGTCAGATTTGTTACTGTCTTGGTCCCAGCTGTTTCCATTTGCTTTTTTTTTTCTTTTCCATTTGTGTGTGTGTAGCTTCCTTTCTTATCTTTCACCTGTTTTTGTTTGTTTGTTTAAGTAGTCATTTTTTGTTTGCACCAGTTCTTAGTTGCAGCATGTGGGATCTAGTTTCCTGGCTAGGCCCCCTGTATTGGGAGCACAGAGTTTTGGCCACTGGACCACCAGGGAAGTCCCTCTCTAAGCCTTTTAGGTTCACTCCTACTCAAGTTTGGGGAGTTGGCAACAAGGACGTGTCAGTTTAAAAAATATAGTCACAACCTGAAACTAGAGAGTTATTTTACTCAGTGGGAATGTTTAGGACTCTGAGCCTGGGAGACAGCATCTCAGAAGCTCTGAGAAAACTGCTTCAAGGGAGTAGGAGGGTAAGTCAGACTATATACAAATTTGCAACAAAGGGAGCAGGCAGTCTGAACTTCAAAGATCAGGTAACAAGTTAAGGAATTTAGCACTCTGTGTCTGGGAAGATGCAAGCCTCTAGGCTCATTGAATTCATTCCTTTCATATGAACCTCAGCTATCTGGAATCAAACCTGTTTCTTTGTTCCCTTGCTTCTTGCATTCCCCCAGTTCCTCAGCAATCGCCGTGGAGTGTGGCAGCATCTGCTGGACAACAGTTTTGGGAGCTCTCATTCATATTTGGAGGCCAGAAATCGCTGATGCCTGTGACATTTCTTATTTATTAATATGGCAGGAGATATTTTCATTTCACATACATTCTGGCTAAGGGTGGGTGTTGAAGAGTTTGGAGCAAAGACTTGGAACAACTCAGGCAATGAGATGAGGGTTATTAAGGTGTGTTTGCATGCCCAAGGAAATGATGTAGGAGAAGGAGAAAACTGAAAATAAAAGGTGCAACTGACCAAAGGAAGGATAGTTGAGATAAACAATAAAAGGGCTTCAGCTGGCTATGTGCTGGCTTGGACGCTTGTCTCTGTCGCTGCAGTGGAGGCTGGTAGAATTTGTGCAGATTCAGGCAGGAGAGTGGCCTTGGGGATGTGTAGATGCTCTAGTCTGTTTCTGTCGTGTTCTAAAAAGTATGAAGTTATCAGCTAAATGTGGGAGTGAGAGGCGAGTACTGGAGATTTAAGGAGAGAAAATATTGCTTAAAAAGAGGCAGAGAGGGAGAGGGTGGGATGGGATGGGAGAATGGCATTGAAACATGTATACTATTAAGTAAGAAAAAAATAAATAAAAATTAAAAAAAATAAAACAAAAAAAATAAATAAAAAAAATAAAATAAAATTATTTTCTTGGAGAGTGGGAAAGTGAATCTACCTAGGGAAACAGAACTGGGTGGTTTTACAAAGCTAAATGACAGGTTTGAGTTTCAATTTATTCCCTTGCCCTACTTCATTGTCTGCTTAAATCCTTTAACCTAGGTTCACCATCAATACCACTGAAATAATATTGATAGAGAACCTTTGCATAAGAGCCCTTAGAGATCGGACAGCTTCATATATACCCTCTGATTTAATCTGTAAAATGAGGATAATGAGACCTAATAGAGAGAAATTATTTGGAGGATATATACATTTATATGTAAATATAGATTTACATTCGAAAGAACATTCCAAAGTGTGAAAACTAAGCACTTAAAATACTTTCCTGCCATTTTTTCTTATTGACAAACCCTAAGTCANCCTAATAGAGAGAGATTATTTGGAGGATATATACATTTATATGTAAATATAGATTTACATTCGAAAGAACATTCCAAAGTGTGAAAACTAAGCACTTAAAATACTTTCCTGCCATTTTTTCTTATTGACAAACCCTAAGTCAAACTATTCAGTGTTTGGTTGATTCTAAGGATTCCTTCTGGCTTGATTCCTACAGCTGAAGTTTGAAAATTGAGTGCCTGCATTTTTTCAAAAGCAAAACAAGATATTTAACATAGGAAAGGCTGTCATTTTTCTTTCCTTTTAAAGCATTCTTAACATTCTTCACATTCTGGCATTTTCTTGAAATAAAATTAAGTGTGTATTTTGAAATGCCAAGTTTTCAAATATACTCCAATGACAGCAGCTTTAAGTTGTTCCCTTTGCTTTGATACCTTATGCACGTACACCTTCACTGAAGTTCCAGGCATCTCAGCCTTAGTTCCATATGCCCAAGGATCACAGTCACCCTATGTGTGTTTCCACGTCACCTTCCTTTCAAGGAGTTTAACACCCGGTGATCATTCTCTGTGGAGTTATCTTAACAGTTTGCATAGCTCCAGCCTTCCCTGGAGCTTCCTGTCTGCATTCATATAACCTGATTTACAGTCCCATCCCCAGCCTGAAACAAATATCAGATTTGAAAGTTTACAGATACAACTATACCATTTGTTTGCAATGTTCTTATTCTGAACTCTCCAGCTTCAAGCAGTCTTTTGAGGCCCATTGCAGCCTCTCTGCACCACCAAAAACCTTCCCTCATCACCTCAGCAATGACTGATTCTGTGCCCTATCTGCCAAAAGCACTGTTTAGACAGCTCTTTAGGCTGGGTCCTGCAGTCCAGAGGGAGGTCATGTGATGTGGTAGAGGGGAAAAAGCACATCAGAACAAACGTGAGCTTCATGTAAACCCCACCATTTGCTAACTGTTCCTGTGTTTAAAATCCCTGAGGAAGCTCTGTTTCCTTATTTGTAAATACTGCTGTACTGTAATGGAAGTCAGACATTCACACCAAGTGATTTATGGACACATTCTCCACCCTGTTCAAACTCAATGAATGATAACTCACGAGTTTTAGTCAACGTGTATCTTATTCTCTAATCGCTTCACGTAAATATGCTTATTTCTCTTCAGTAATAATAAGGTGCTACAGAATATGATGGATTCATATTATTTGGTGTGACTTAGCTCAGTCACGTTAATGCTCTCACATTTTCATTTTCTCATATTTCCTAACCAGTGCAGAAAACTACAAACTTCCCTCTGGATTATATTTTAGCTTGGATATGGTATCTGTTTCTTATCATTCAACTCTCAGTGTCAGACAATTTCTCTTATTATTGTCCCTTTAATCCCCGATTTATTTTTCATACGTTACTGAGTTTCCAAACTTCTACTTTTTAAATTTTATTGTTTTGTTTTACGTATCATTGTATTTATTTGTGTTTCAAGAGCATATGTCTATATGTGACTAATTCTTTGGAATTTATGGAGATCTCTTTAGTGACATCATGTAGGGTAGAACTCTATTTTAAAAAATCTTTTTTGAGTTAGACCAATTTTAAAGTCTTTATTGAATTTCTTACAACATTGCTTCTGCTTTATGTTTTGGTTTTTTGGACCACAAGACATGCGGGATCTTAGCTCCCTGACCAGGGATCAAACCAGCATCCTCTGCATTGGGGTGAAGTCTTAATCACTGGACCACCAGGGAAGTCCCAGAGTAGATCTTAATAGATATTCCGAGTGTGCCTGAGATGAATGTTTGGCTGTATGGAATTTACATAGTCTCACTGTACAAAATTTTGCTCATGTGTAAAATTTGACACTTTGTCTTATCTTCTCTTTCTTATATGGAACTATGTATTTATGTGTTGCTATAGTGGGGAAATTGGAAGGTTCATTTTGAGTTCTTTTGGAGAGTTTGTCTTTAATGTTTGATGTCAAAGAGAGGAGAGAAGGGAAGGGAGACGACATTTATTGAGTAGTTATTATGCAAAAGGAGCTTTATATGTTGCATCTTAATCACCAGTTGGGAAAGGCACACTATCTTCATTTCAAAGGTGAGGAAACTGAGACTTGGAAAAGAGAAGTAAGTTTCAACCCAAGTTCATCTAAACTCAAAACGTATATCCTTTCTGTAATTAAGTGGGAAAACACATAGGCATGTTATATAAACTGTGGGTTTGCTTGGTTCTTCCTCTAGGATTTAATTTCCTCAGTTTTATAAGCTGCAAAGGGAAAGGAACAGGATGCTCTCAGGGGCAAAGTCACCCCCACCATGTTTTTCTGTTCATTCCACTTTGCCTGTCTCTGCCATCTGACAGGTAAGCTTGCAGACAGCCTGAAGAATCCAGAAAAAGAGAGGGATGCCATATGGACTCAAATAGGTGCCACGTGCCTCACAGCTCGAGAATTGCCACAGAAGCAGCTGGTCCTTAGCAAACGATTAGAAGTCACTTAACAAATGGCAGGAATCCATTGAGCCAGAGGTCCCCACCATACCTCATGTTTTGATGTAAAAGACATTTTATTTGAACATGAATTGAAGATACAGATTAGTTTTGTACATGTGGAGGAAAAGTTCAACTTAAAAATCTGGGGGAAAAAAGATCTGTTGGTAGATGTGGATGCTTATTGTATTTGCTTTCTCCACAGAGGCATTGATGGAGAAGAATAAGCATCAACAGTATTGACATTACGTGAAGAGTGAATGATTCCATCATCCGTTTTGCCAGCCACCACGCTAAACACTTTGCATGCATCATTTCACACTACACCTATATCAGTCCTGAAAGCTATGTATGTGTTTATTATCACTGGAAACATGGCCAGAGTAGGCCCCCATGATGCTCATCCATCACAGCTGTGCTGTATAAGTATTTAAGGAAATTAGTGTGCAATGAATGACTACCACCCTTGTACAACTGTATCCTCTGTGGGGACAGAATCTGAGTCTTCCTTTATTTCTTTTCATAACTCGATTTTTTCAATACCTTTCACAATGCTTGCCATGTGAAAAACACTCAAATTTTTTTTCTTTTTTTTTGACAAATGAATCTGCTTTTACAGATGCTTGAGTAGTAAGTGGCAGAGTCAGGATACCATACCAGGCCCACCTGAGCATCCTAAGAGTTGCATTAAGCAATTCTGTGCTTTCTTCTTGAGCAAGAACAATCATAAGTATCCCTCCAGACAAGTAAAGTCTCCGTCTTCCAAGAAGTGAGAAGTGTCCTTTTTACTGAACAAAACTTGCTCCACTCATCTGCATGCCATAGAGCAAATCTACTGATCCCAGGTTGTGGTGAAGGAAAGTACAGTGTTCATTGCAGGGCTGAACAAAGAGAATGGAGAAGGGAAGCTCATGCCCCAAAGAATAAGGCCATCCCTTCCCTGTCGGCCTTCAGGGAAGGGGTTTTCAAGGCAGTGTGAGGGAGGGGACTGTGGGGTGTGAGACCAGCTCATGGACAAATATCAGATTCATCAAGGTGAAGTTTCAAGCATCATTAAACTTCTGGTTTCAGCCAGTCTAGGGTCTATGTACTTGTGGTCAGCAGTTTTCATATGATAGGGATCAACTTCTTGTATAAATAACTAAGGAATGTGTGTCAGCCCTTTATCTATATCTCCCAGGGAACAAATAGTGAGTTTGATGACTGCTATGTAGTGTTTTATAGTCTAAATTGTTACTGGTTTCCTGATCCAATAACTATTCTCTGTTTCTACATCTTCATATTCCTAATTGTTAATTCCTGAGTCAGACTTTTGAGATTCAGTGGAGACCTGAGAAACGAAAGCAAAAGGGACTTATATACAATTTCATCCTCCAATAACCCTCTCCGCAGACAAGGGCACAGTACTTGCCAATCTTTCCTCCTTCCTCTTTTTTTAGCCACACTGATTGGTTTGTGGGATCTTAGCATCTTGGCCAGGAATTGAACCCAGATTCTCGGCAGTGAAAGTGCTGAGTACTAACCAGTGGACCACCAGGGAGTTCCCTTGTCATTTCTTCATCTTGCTCAGCAACAATGTTAAGTACATTCTCCACCCATATCTCCATAGTGACCAGCTGGTGTTGAATGAATGTCTGAGTGAGTGAGTGAATAAGTCAGCTGCCTGTGGTCAATGTATCAAGAGATGCAGTCAGTAGACATTGAGGCTGAGTTATATTTCCTGCGGTAGTGTTGCAGGAAGGGGACCCTTTTCAGGGCCAGAAACTGGGCTCTTGTCTAACACTCAGAAATGAATTGTCCAACGAGACACACGTGCTGACAAAGCAAGAGATTTTATTGGGAAAGGGCGTCCTGGTGGAGAGCAGTAGGGTAAGGGAACCCAGGAGAACAGCTCTGTCACATGGCTTGCAATCTCGGGTTTTATGGTGATGGGATTAGTTTTTGGGTTGTCTTTAGCAAATCATTCTGACTCAGAGTCCTTTTTGGTGGTGCACGCCTTGTTCAGCCAGAGAGAAGGATTCTGGGAGGTGGTCGGACATGTGGTGTTTCCTTTTGACCTTTCCTGAACTCTTCTGGTTGGTGGAGGCTTATTAGTTCCGTGTTCCTTACCAGGACCTCCTGTCTAAAACAACTCATGCAAATGGTTACTATGGTGCCTGGCCAGGGTGGACGGTTTCAGTCAGTGTGCTTCCCCTAACAGTAGTGGTAGATGGTGCTAGGCTATCCTTTCTCACCGGTTCTGCTGGAACCAAATGCCTGCATTTGTGTGATAACTGCTCAGAATTACCTAAGGCTGAAGATTACTGTTGTTTACATTTCTTTTCTATTGTGTGAAGGTCATTGGCCAGTAAGGGATGAAATCTATGACCCTAAGAGCCTTGAAGTACAGGTTCCCAGTATGTGAAGCACTAACCTGATTTGAGGACCAGAATCAGACTCTTCACATTATAAGTGACCTTGGCAATGGTCCAACCCAGTTTTCACCTTCTTTAGGAATCTCTTCCACTAACATCCTGTAGAAACTCGACAACTTAGCAGGGGTGATGATGTTGCCACTCCATTTAAAGCAGTCTCTTAAATTCTTCAACAGCATTACTCCTGATAACATCTTCCAATTTGTTCTGCAGTTTAAAAATGTACACCTTTCTCTTAAAAAGAAAAAAATTAAGTTGGAGAGTAGTTGATTAACAATGTTGTGTTAGTTTCAGGTGTACAGCAAAGTGATTCAGTTATATATATACCTTTTTTCAAATTATTTTCCCATTTAGGTTATTTATAGTATATTGAATGAGCTCCTTGTGTTATATGATAGGTCCTTGTTGCTCATCTATTTTATTTATTTATCTATTATTGTTGACTGTGCTGGGCCTTTTTTGCTGTGTGGGCTTTCTCCAGTTGCCGTGAGTAGGTGCTACTCTTTAGTGTTGGTGCATGGGCTTTTCATTGCAGTGGCTTCTCTTGTTGCAAAGCACAGGCTCTAGGGTGTGTGGGCTTCAGTAGCTGTGGCAAGTGGACTCAGTAGATTCAGTGCACAGGCTTAGTTGCCCCATGACACATGGCATCATCCTGGACCAGGGATAGATCTGATGCCCCCTGCATTTCAAGGCAGATTCTTAACCACTGGACCACCAGGGAAGTCTGGGTTATCTATTTTAAATCAAATAATTATCTGGTTGTAATTTTAATTTTTTCTGGTGGTAATTTTAATCATCTTCCTCCCCCCAGTTTGTATGTTTCTGTTAATATAACATGCCTCAGTGGCTTCAGTGTTCCTCAAGTGGTCATTGGCAAATGTCTTCCCAGTCATGTTTCCTCTCTGATCATGTCCTGTAGATGCTCTTCCCAGATGTACCATTCCCCCTGACCACACCACCACCACCCTCCCCGACACACACTCACACTCCAGCTGTGGCTTGATGAGTGCAGTAGGAATATCATTTTCCCACTGGGGACAACAGAGTCAGGCATTGTCTGTGTGGGTTCCTCTGTCAAAATGTTAACTTTCTTAGAATTCACTATTTCTAATGAAGAAATGTTTTTTAAAATCCAAGTTTCTGCTTATCAAAATAAGTAGAACAGAGGCTAATCTTGATTTCAGTCCACAGTACCTCACTGTGCCCCCCCACCCCATCAATCTTGGCAGTCTTTCCTAGAAAACAAAGGCTGAGGCTAAAGCTGTTTAGAGGAATGCACTTCCAGAGAAGCAAGAGTGAAGGAAAGGGAAAGAAGGTGAGGAGCAGGGGAAAACCTGTATAAGGATGGGCTATCAAACTGGTCAGGTCTCTTAAAGTCTTCATGGGGGCCTTAGGAAGCTACTGCCCATTCTAACTGTGCTCAGAGGACTAAGAGGGCACACTGATCCCATAAACTCTCTCCATCTTTGATCAGTTAGCCCCCTTCAAGGCTCAACACCTCACATTTTCAGTTGAGCATTGAATGAACACAGATTGCATTCTAATGTTAGGTAGTTAGAACAGGAAAAAGAAGTCCAGAAGAGTGGTGGCTAAAAGACAAGGAAGGGAAAAACCTGTGAAAAAAGAACAAAAGAAGTCCGAGGACTGGAGTGAGGACCTCAGGTAGAACAAACAACACTCCTGGCTAGCCCAGCTTACATAGGGCAGGCCCAGGGAAAGGAGAAAAAATATAGAACGAGGAGCCAAAGGGCTGGGGCTTTCTCTCTCGCATGCACATGCTCTCTCTCTCTCCCATGCGCGTGCGTGTGCTCTCTGTCTCTCTCTTTCTTCTCTTCGTGTCTTTTGGTTCGGCATGCCCTCATGCCTCGAGGATGTATTTTCTTTTATTTTCTAAATAAAACTGAGATGTAACTCGGAGCTGTAACACTGTCCGAGAGCTGTGACACACTGAGGGCTTTAATGTCCGTCGCTTCAAATTTTTGTTGTGATGAGACAGAATCAAGGAAATTACACACCACCCCCCCCCCCCGACACTAAGAAAACATGGCTCCAGGGCTGGGCTTGAGTCAGGGTGCCCTTGTGTTGTGCTGGGAGTGCTGGGGCTAGAAGACCTGTAGCTGCCAAGGAATCCTGTTCCGTAATAGCCAAAACAGCAGCAATCAGAACCCTGGGAACAGCAAACAGCCCTGTGGGGACCACTTCAGTGTGGAAAGTGCAGGTCTCTGCAGAGACCTGTGAAGGCAACCTGTTACACCTCAGAGGGGTTATGTCCTCCCCGTGCTTAGCAAAAAGCCTTGACTTTTTGAAGTCTGGGAAGCCAGTCTCAGCTCAAGCCTTAGTTCCCTGGGAAGGCATGCCATCAGCCAGAGCACAAATATTGGGTTGGACAATAAGTATGTTAGTGTTTTTCTGTTATAGCTTACCAAAAACTTGAATGAACTTTTTGGCCAACCCAACACACCCCATTTCTTACTCTTCATAACCTTGAATTTACTCATATTTAGATCCATACCTGTCCATTGGCTGACTTCAAGCTGCTGCCCCGGGCTCATTTTTGTGCTTATCATTATCTTCAATGCCTCACGGAATACCCAGCACACAGATGGGCTCAAGGTACATTCATTCACGAACAAAAGAGGCTGAGCTATATTGATGGGACCTAAAAGATGAAAAAAGAGCCCATATAGACCCCTTTTTCAAAATCTCAGTTCAGTAGAGGCAAGCTCAACACTTAGTATGGCCAAATGAAAGGAAATAGAGCTAAAAACAAAACGAGCCAATGAATAAAATAATTTTTTCTGCTGCAATGGTTAGCGATAGACAAGAAATACAAGCAAAAAGTTTGCAAAGCTAATAAAATGCTTTGCTTAAAAAAAAATAAGTTGTTACCGTTTGGGAGAAACAACTGTCTGCTGGAAATAGTAATATATTTCACAGTCCTTTCCAGATCCCACTCAGAAATAAAATTCTGCAAGTTTTTTTTTTTAAAGGATGTTGATTGCTTACCAGTAATGAGAACACAACTCCTAGCATCTTTTTAACTCATTTGACCCTTTTCACATAGTTCCTGTATGTGGTTCATTAGTCCATAGGTTATGTCTCTTGCCTTCTAAAATACGTTTTTGCTTCCATGTTTTGCATACCAGGACAAGTTTTGCTTTTGATAGGCAAAAGGAACACAGATAACTAACAAACAAATTAATTATTCACATAATGGAGCTACTGGGATCAGTTGCTTTTTAGCAAAAAACAAGGCATTCCTATGTTTCCTAGAGAATAAACAAGCAGACAGATACAAAGATACATCCATATACCCTTGTTTACAAGAAAATATCAAAATGACAACCTCAACAAAACATTGGTTGATTATAGAAGCAAAGGGCTTTCCTCCAGAGATATAAGTGCCTCAAAAACATAGTTAAACATAGCAAAGGAAGGTGAATGTTGTTCAGTCTTTCTGTTGACTACCATGTATTAGTTTCTTTCCTTTGCTATGAATAATCCATTTGCTGACCAAGTCAGCTTCTAAATCCTTGTCTGCCTTTGTTTATCTTCTCTCTCCCTATCTCTTTCTCTCTCTCTCCCTTCCCCTTCTTCTTTCCTTCCCTCCCTCCATCCATTTATTCACCTATTTATCTATGGTTGTATGTCTGTGTGTGTATGTATGTATCTAACCATCTATCTATCTATATGTGAGTGTATGTATGTATATATGCATGTATCCATCTATCCATGTGTGTATGTATGCTCACATGTATATATTTATCAATCTGTCTATCTGTATATCTATGTATCAGTCAGTTCAGTTGCTCAGCTGTGTTCAACTCTGCAACCCTAGGGACTGCAGCATTCCAGGCTTCCCTGTCCATCACCAATTCTTGGAGCTTGCTCAAACTCATGTCCATCAAGTTGGTGATGCCATGCAACCATGTATGTATTGGGTTGGCCAAATTTTCATTCAGGTTTTCCTGTAACATCATATGAGAAAACCAAATGAACTTTTCTGCCAACTCAATACATATGTATGTTTGTATGTATGTATGTATGTATGTATGTGTAACTATCTATGTATCTATCCATCTGTGTACGTATGTGTGTGTCAAAGAGTATTGGACACGACTGAGCACATGCAGGTATCTACTTATTGACTGATCAGTCTATACATCTCTCATTTTAGCTTTGATCTGCATCCTCTGATCTTACCTCTCACCTGTTTGCCTGACAGCTTGGTAGCTAACCTGTTGGGTGAATTCTGACTTCCTATATTTGGTTATATTTGTTCCTACAATGCATAAAAGTTCACCATTTGGCAGAAGATTCTCTACCAAAAAGCCACGGGGGTTACTTGTTTCCCTTCACTTCCTTGACCACACATACTGGCCCCAGTTAGTTCATGAGAAAGAAGACCTTGGAAGACATAACCAGGGGTGAACACCCTGAAAGATGCAGATGCAGAATATAGTTTGAGGCCCCTAACTGAGTAGACTAAAACACCTGGGGAAAACTTGTTTTTCAGGTAGCTAAGGCAGCTATAGCTACGTATTCATCTGCATACTTTCCCCCTCTACCAATAGAAAATACACATTCAGCTCTGTTGTAAATTAATTACTTTTCATATGATTAAAAGAAGGAATCACAGAAGGATTCTTTACTCAAACTGATATATAAGGACGCTAAATATTAATTTTACATAAAATGCATAAATGATATGACAATGCAGCTTGACATTATTTTTTACATGAGATCAGAAAAGCATAAAAGTAGAGGACTAAAACCTAGACAATTCTATGAAGGTATTTCTGCCAGGGAGAAAACAAATATTTGTGCTAGACATCAGTTCAAAGAACTGTGGGTTCTTGTATAATTCTGTGTTGCTCAGTAGAAATGTTACATTTTGAAGCCAGACCAGCATGGATTTAAATCTTGAATGTACAAATTATCAGAGATGTTCTTTGGCCAAGTTATTTGAATTCTGTGGGTCCAGGTTCTTCTATTAGAAAAGAGGTATGAAAAAATCGATATCACAGAGATGGTTTAGGGTATTAACCCAAATAATAAATTTCTAGTGTGTGGAAAAAACCTACTACATAATAGATGCATAATATTTATTAAGAAGAATGTATAAGGAGTAAGATAGTTTCTACTAAAGGCAGTTTAGAATATGAGCTATTAACAATGTAGGTAAGTTAATGAGAAGAGAACACATAGGAAATTTTATTCTGAAAGGAGATACAGTTTGATCACTAAAGTGAATTGAATTGATAAAGTCATCTTATTGAGTTCAACTTATTGGCCTGCTTAGATCATTCTGTACCTGGTGTAACTTAGGCAATAAAAACCAAAGAAAGCAGCTTCCTCACTCATTGCCCTCAGTAAATTGCCACTTGCACTGGGCAGATGGTATTTTGGCAGTTCACTTTAGTGCTTCTTTAGGTAATTTCTGAGTCTTTTTTATTTTTTAGCTGTTGTGTATTAATAGAAAATCCAATCAGAATCAATGACCATCTTGTTAATCCAGAGCACTTCCTGTTGTCATGGAAAAATAAAAAAGACAAGGTGAGACCAGGCACCAGGAAAGGCAGGTGAAAAAAAGCAGGGAGCAAATCAAGCTTTTCTTAGAGGAAGAAAGCTGAGGGAAGACATGAATCTGGATGAAGGACACAAAGCAAAGTGACTTCTTTCATCTTTGCTTTGTGCCCAGAAAATTTTAATTGAGGCATTAAGATATTTATCATGGGAATCTTTTAAAGGGCCAATTAGCATTTACTATGCACCAAGATTGCTTACTATGAAGAAATGTTAGCAGGAATGAAGAACTATAAAAGCTGACAAGAAAAAGGTCAAATAATCTAAACAGGATAAAATGGTATATACTCAACAATTACCCCGATGGTGAAAAAATGGCTTTGATTGCTTTTAAAAGGAAAAGTTTTGTTTTTTTTTTAAAAGGCTAATCCTTTAAGCCAGTTGTTTTTTACAAGTCTCTTAGAATGGGTTCCTTAAATGAAATCTCTAAATAGCTCAGTTACGTAAGTTTACAGAATCAAAATCTCTTTAATAGAGATAAGAGCTCTAATGCATTTTGACAGCCACACTGGAAATCTAGACTGTGATTATATCATAAAGAGTAAAGCCATAGTGAAATGTGTTCATCCAATCCTGTCATCTCTTTCAGAATCCCCCAGCTGCTCTTCTGAATAATTTGCTCAGATAGGTTTCCTAAGTATCATATTTGAATAACCCTGACTTTTGATTTGTCTTTTGTTATTCTTTGCCAAAAGAGAAAATGAAAGAAAGGAAAGAAGTAAGCAGAGGAAGGAAAAGAGAAAGGGGAGAAGAAGGAAGGGAGAACAAATACCAAAACCATGCTTTGGTCAGTTTGTTTTGACAATTTAAGTCTCAAATTATTTGAGGAATTATGAAGAAACATGTTTCATTAACACTGTTCAGAATTCCTTAAATATATTCTGGGATGTACAGGTAGTTGAGACTGACAGAGACTGACCTCAGAGTACTCCTAAATTATTTGACTTTTTAGTTTGCTTTGTAACCAGTTTCCAAATATTAACTATTTTATTTATTGGGGTATAGTTGCTTTACTAATTGTGTTAGTTTCTGCTGTACAATGAAGTGAATCTCTCTCCCACTGTCCTCCATCCTACCCTTCTAGGTTATCAGAGAACACTGATCTGAGCTCCTTGTTCTATACAGCAGGTTTCCACTAGCTATTAAGCTACAATGAAATATTACATCACATTGGTCAGAATCGCTATCATCAAAAAAATCTACTAACAGTAAATGCTGGCTAGGGTGTGGAGGAAAGGGAACCATCTTGCACTATTGGTAGGAATGTAAACTGATTCACAGCCATGATGGGAAACAGTATGCAAGTTCCTTTATAAAGCTAAAAAAGAACTACCATATGACCCAACAATCCCACTCTTGGTCATATACCCTGAGAAAACCATAATTCAAAAAGATACGTGCAGTGTTCTGCTTGCAGCACTGTTTACAATAGCCAGGACTTGGAAACAACTCATATATTCTCTAACACATGAATGCATGAAGAACATGCTTATTTTATTTTAATTTCTTTTTTATTCTTTTATTTTCTTTGTATTTTTTTCTCCTAATCATTTAATTTAGGCAAAAGGAATGAGCACACTTAATTAAATGAACACAGTTTTGGTTAGTGAAGAAAGCAATGACACCCCACTCCAGTACTCTTGCCTGGAAAATCCCATGGGCGGAGGAGCCTGGTGGGCTGCAGTCCATGGGGTCACAAAGAGTCAGACACTACCGAGTGACTTGACTTTCACTTTTCACTTTCATGCATTGGAGAAGGAAATGGCAACCCACTCCAGTGTTTTTGCCTGGAGAATCCCAGGGACGGGGGAGCCTGGTGGGCTGCCGTCTCTGGGGTCACACAGAGTCAGACACAACTGAAGCGACTTAGCAGCAGCAGCAGCAGCAGCAGCAGTTTTGGTTAGATTT
The DNA here is from genome assembly GCA_006410935.1 of Redunca redunca. Classification (NCBI taxonomy): domain Eukaryota; kingdom Metazoa; phylum Chordata; class Mammalia; order Artiodactyla; family Bovidae; genus Redunca; species Redunca redunca. Next base: position 657,041 of record SJYQ01000457.1, read on the forward strand.
GAATCCATGCCTGTTTACCATTGCATATTGTGAACTAAGATATGGAAACCATGTAAGGTCATGTCCCTAAGCTCTCTGGCCTTCAGATGTCATGTTTCCTTTAATTTCCATGTGATATGAGCCAAGCCTCCATTATCCATGATTGCTGTGGCCTCTAAAGTTTTCTGAGATGCTAAGGAAGGCATATCTGTTCTTCAGATCTATCTTGGCTGTTATTCTTTATCTCAGCCAGGATTCATGGCCTTTTGGTGCATCAGGATTCACTCCTCCAGATTTCATATAAAAGTCATGGTTTCTACTTGTACTTATCTCAAGTAAAACTTAACTGTAGAGTTTTGAGATATGAAGAAAGTTTGAGAATAAGTCAAAGGAAATTACAACATGGAAAAGCTTCAAACTGATAATCCTATATTAAAGAATCTAGATTTACACATGGTTCCACACCTTCTAGCAGGAGGCCCAGCCCAGCATCTCCGTCCTTCACCCCTGGCTCAGAACTCCGTTTCAGAGAGTCACATAACTGCCCTCTGGAGTATCGTTGACAAGCCCTCCTGTGCTCCAAAGCAAGGGGTGCCTCCTTCTCTCAGATTTCTTTCAGTTTAGTTCAGTTCAGTCGCTCAGTCGTGTCCAACTCTTTGTGACCCCATGAATAGCACCACGCCAGGCCTCCCTGTCCATCACCAACTCCCGGAGTTCACTCAGACTCACATCCATCGAGTCAGTGATGCCATCCAGCCATCTCATCCTCAGTCGTCCCCTTCTCTTCCTGCCCTCAATCCTTCCCAGCATTAAAGTCTTTTCCAATGAGTCAAGTCTTTGCATGAGGTGGCCAAAGTACTGGAGCTTCAGCTTTAGCATCATTCCTTCCAAAGAAATCCCAGGGTTGATCTCCCTCAGAATGGACTGGTTGGATCTCCTTGCAGTCCAAGGGACTCTTAAGAGTCTTCTCCAACACCACAGTTCAAAAGCATCAATTCTTCGGCGCTCAGCCTTCTTCACAGTCCAACTCTCACATCCATACTTTCAGTTCAGTTCAGTTCAGTTGCTCAGTTATGTCTGACTCTTTGCGACCCCATGAATTGCAGCATGCCAGGCCTCCCTGTCCATCACCATCTCCCGGAGTTCACACAGACTCACGTCCATTGAATCCGTGATGCCATCCAGCCATCTCATCCTTGGTCGTCCCCTTCTCTTCCTGCCCCCAATCCCTCCCAGCATCAGAGTCTTTTCCAATGAGTCAACTCTTCGCATCAGGTGTCCAAAGTACTGGAGCTTCAGCTTTAGCATCATTCCTTCCAAAGAAATCCCAGGGTTGATCTCCTTCAGAATGGACTGGTTGGATCTCCTTGCAGTCCAAGGGACTCTTAAGAGTCTTCTCCAACACCACAGTTCAAAAGCATCAATTCTTTGGCTCTCAGCCTTCTTCACAGTCCAACTCTCACATCCATACATGACCACAGGAAAAACCATAGCCTTGACTAGATGGACCTTAGTCAGCAAAGTAATGTCTCTGCTTTTGAATCCATACTTTAGGGACCTATTAAAAGAGACCGGGATGCAGCAGTTTCCCCACCCCAGGCTTAGGCTGCTCTGGGCACAGTTCACTTGCCATTGTCCCGGGTTTCATCTCATCTGAATAGGATTGTGGAGTTTACTTTGGCAGAAGTATAAACACATGGAATCATTATGCTTTATTTTCTACAAAATGAAAGTACAATTTCTCCCTATTATGAATGAGAAAGCACAATTTGCTTTACACTAGCAGTTTGTCTTGGTTTCTAGCCACCAAGGTTTTAAAGTGTTCAGAGTAAATTAGAGAACCCTCTATAAGAGATGTCAGTCATAGTTCACACATTTCTAATACCTAATTGTTATAGCTATTGTGTGCTTTTTCTAGCCATTAATAAAAAGAGAAGAAAGAGCATGGAAATAAGAGGGACAGAAATGATATATTACCAAATCAGCATCAGAAATGCAGCCCCTGACAGCTTACCACTTAGACTCCCATGGAGAGTGTGAGCCTGTCCTGACCCTATGCTGACAAGCTACATATTAACAAAAAGAAGATGAATCATGAACATGTGATGAGCATTTGCTGCATGAAAGAATTGAACAGTATTTTACATGTACCATCTTCTTTCATCCTTATAACAGGCCTCTGACATATGCAGAGCTGTTTCTCGCATTTCACAGAGAAGAAAACAAAGGCACAGGGAAGTTAAAAAACTTACACAGTCCCCAACATGACGAAGACAAGATTGCAGCCCATTTGGCTGTGTTTCACTTTTTTCACTGTATTCTGTGCTCTGAGTATCACACATTCTATCTGCATGCCAAAGAAATCTAACCAAGATCAAATCGAGAATCTCAGCTCTGTGCCCATAAAAGTGTCAAGGCCTCATGTCATGGCTGTGTTTTATTGATATTTTCATTTTTAATCAATAAAATAGCAATTAAAGTACTTTGGATCTTAGCTTGTGGTAAATGCAGGGTTTAAGACTCTTCCGAAATTTAAATTTATTCAAAAAAAGAATTCTTATAGATGAAACAAGCATGTCCATTAATAAAGCAAAGGAATGAATAAAGATGTAAATAGAGAGTGTTGGCCATGGGATCTATAAGGTTTAGGTTTAGGTTTAAGTACATGCTTAGTATGTAATGCTAGACAAATATGGATGTTATCAGATGGATCACATATATATTATAAATTTATATATATAAAATTGTTCTGAAAAACTGTATTGAATATTTATATAATATATGTAAAAATGTAATAGCTACATGTTTAGTATGTAATGCT